>LPNX010639383.1:78243-186717 GCA_001517045.1 Pseudotsuga menziesii
TGATAATTACAATAATGTAAAATGGCTTTAATAGCCACAAGCAATTTGAATCCACATGAGGAAGTTTGAATTGATGACTCTACTTGACTGTAGGTAACCAAGACATTCTCTAAATCACTATCAGAGGACCCAGTAGTTAACTGTCCTTGTCTAAATCATAACCGGAGTTCTAAAACACAACCAAGTGTTACATTTAGTATTAAATAATGGTTAACTGACTGTGGTAGGTGAGAAAAGCGCCCCACATGTGTGCAATTAATTAAACCATTATTTAACTGAATGTAGAGAGCTAGAACTGAATGTAACTGACTCCTAATTTGGCTTGACTAGTCATTAACTGAAGTGAACTGACCTTGGTTGGTTTCGGCACTCCTAGTTGCTTCCTAAATTGTAGGGATTGATCTAGGAGACTCCTAAACTTATGCAATCAAGTGCAATAAGTGGCAATGAGCCTCAATTAGTGTTCCCCACACTTTGGTAACTAAAACATGTGCCCCAATTAGGTCAAGTTTAACCAATGGTGCTAATGACTATAAATAGACTGGATGGACTCCCGATTTAGACATATGACCAAATTTGGACAAGGGAGGATTAATAATCCTAACAGAGACTAGGTGGAGAGCAAACTCACATGTGGCAACATCCTCAAACCACTTCCAATTGTTGCAGGTGGCAACCTCCCTACATTTGGGGTCATGATTCCCCAAGAAAGTGGAATCAGAGCAGGTGGCTCAATTAATGACAACTGACCCAAAAGACCTAGGCAATCTTTATAAAAATCCCCATTGAAGAGAGCTGAGGTTGCTCATTCTAGAGAAGTGATCATTCAGGTTGAATGAATGTACTTCAGATAAATTCAATGGAAGGGAAATCTGGAAAATGTTTGAGGGGATAAATACTGATTGATCTAGCTGCAGCTTTTAAGCTGAAGATCATACTGCTGAGAGCAGAGTATTTTATTGAGATATTGAACTAGTTAGTTGACAGAGGGTTCTATTGTTTGCATTCTCCACCAGTTCTCAGCTAAGAAGACCAGGAACATGCTTGAGGGTCCTGAGGAAGCGTTGTTTGAGCGCTCTCCAGGAGATTGGTAGGGAAGAATAGCCTCCTAATGCTGTTGTCGTTTGTCCTAAGCAGGTTCTATGTTGTTTTCTTTTACTGTGTTAGTTAAATAAATCTTAGTTTGACTGGTATAAGAATGATAAAGTACAATTTGTGAAATGTTAGAATTAGTATCCTTATTAGATTGTTATAGAAATGAAACTGGTTTAGGAAATAATGAAATAGAATGAAAATAATTTCTAAACTGTGTTTTTCCACACATGGAAACCAGGCCGTACTCTAGCACAGATAGAATGCTTTAAGTAGATAAGAGAATGAAAATAGTAGATAGGGTTGTGTAATTATAGATAGTAGAATAATTTTATTTCACTGTTAAAATATTATGGAGGAAAAACAGTGTTATGATTTATTTCTATTTCTCTGTTTTCACTTAGTATAACTGAATGAAATGCAGCAGAAAAACTACATTAGAGTTACAGTGATTACATACAATTAAGTATATAAACAAGCTACTAACCACATAGTTTATCTTCTAACAATATCAACTAAATCTAAGACTAATATTTAATATAAACTAGATAGAGTTATATTAAAAGTCCTTAATTTATAAAGAGTAAACAGAGTTATAGAGTTTATTTTCTATCCTTTTGAGAACTCTGAATAAATTCTACGTGACAGTTTAGTAAATAAAAGCAATGTAAATATAAACAATAACTAGTATAAAACTAAATATTTACATATTTAGAAACTATTTTACATTTACCAGACAGGCTTATACCTGTGAAGGAAAAACTTCAAGGTCGAAACCCTAAACAATTTATTTATCTATTATAAATTAAACTATCTAAGTTGTAATCCATTTACATTGATAATTATATAAATAAACGTTACCAGAAGATTATAGTGTCTACCATAGACTGTTTACAGTCTTTTTTCTGAAAACAAATGTCTTTTATAAACAAGCAAGATAAGTTACAGTTAACAAGTTAAAATACCACCAAACCCTTGTAATAATCAAACCGAAATACCAAGTAGCCGAACCTAAGTAATAATAAATTTAATAACATATTTTAGACAAGGGTTTTATTTCATGTAAAACCCTAGCTAGTATATTCTGGACATCTAAGTTTAAAAATTATAAATTTCACATTACAACTGAGCTACAGTCTTTATATTAACAATATCTACTTACAAAAGATATCTTAGACAACAATTTTTTTCACTAACAGTCGAAGAGGAAAAACCCTAAATTACATAGAACCATAATTTACAATATTACAAAACCATTGCAAAACGAGATTGAGCTCGAAGTTAAAATCCTTCTTAAAAAAAAACCCAATGTATTACATTGTCAAGCCGTAAGGCTGAAAACTTAACCAAATTACAACACACAGTTCAAGGCCGGAACTACCCAACATCATTGTGAGGGTTTGTAAACAAAATTAAACAAACAACTTATTAAAACCTCATATCCAACAAAGAAACTGGACCGACTTCCAAGTTCTGTGTGTCACCTTCAACAACCCTTTTTACAAGCAGGGTAAAAACCCATTCTTTGAACTTGGGGCTTATCGGTTGGGGCCACGAGTCCGCTGAAGCTAGCCAACGCTATCCTCGTCATTGAAGTTTAGAGCTATCACGAGTTCCTGCAAGAAGAGCACAATACTGTGCGTTATTACAAAGCTCAGTCTCCATTGAAAACCTAACTGTAAAAACATTTTATTGCGAGTTATTCATATTAAAAGAAAAAACAAGTGTATTTACTTGCAAGCAAGAAAAAGAATTCGAGCATCGACTAAGCTATTACCAGCTTAAGTAGTTGAAGCAGAGATGGATATAAACCCTACACTGGCCCTGAAGTGGAGACAAGGCCAATAAGCTTAAGTGTTACCGAGTCGTGGCAAGCCACGAGAAGAGCAGAGCTAAAACTATTGACAGGCCAAGAGCCAAATACAAACAATGACTACTCACGTAGAAGGGTACACAAGCTCGATGGTATGCCAGCAAAGACTGAGTATTGAAAACCTCACGACCACGAATATGGACCACGGAGAAGCAAGACATAGAACATCCTCTAATGGCTGCCAAAGCAATCACACAAAGCAGCCCGAAGGCCAACGAAACCCTCGGAGACAATGACAAGAGAATAGGGTTTCCATCCCTTAAAAGTCACCAATGCATGGACGAGAAGAATCCACGTACCTCCAAATCTTTCAAATACGCTTGGGTTTGGTCTATGTTTATCTGCGTTCCCAATTATTCGAATTATTAATAGAATGATTTAATAACCAACTATGTACATGGCTACAGAGTGCATATATAAATCATCCACCAATGATAATACAAGAACTATATCCTTGTTTACGATAGTTTCGAAGATTGTATGTTGTTTAACAATGTTTACATAACATTGACCTTCGGGTAAGGTTGTAACAACCTTGGCATTAGAACCATCCAAAAGTCGACCATGCATTGGAACTTTACCAAGTAACTTTTAATATGTATACTATGCAAAACGATGATCAAATATTCCCATATTGTATTTCAAACTTCATTATTTGTAATCGGTGGTTTAAAGTAGCTATAATATATGAAGTTTGACTATAAGAGTAAAAAGTGTTTAAAACATGACATTCAAACAATCACAAGGCTTGACCTTGGTATAAGCTCTCACAAATAATAGTTTGTATAAGTAACTTGTCAACAACAATAATAAACTCTATCATTATTTGGCAAAGATAGTATAGGATTGTTTATTTATGTCTGTTCTTAGCATAATATAAGAAACTGGGTTATATTAGTTTTCACTTAGGGTAGACTTCAGATTAGAAGTTCTAGATAGAAAATATCTACCATAATAGTTATTATTAAACAACAACTTGCAATAAGGGAGGCAACATGATAATAATAAAGTTACAACGGAATAAACCTTGCTCCAGGTCTATAATTATTGGAATATATTTTACCTATGACTTAGACTTATAAAAATGATGGTAAATAGTATTCCATCATGAATCAATGCATTAAATTACAAATGACCAAACTTATAATGTCAAAGAGGTTATCAGGTAGTAAAATTTCTACAGGATGCAAGTAACAATTAGATCGGTACATTACAAAATAATATGGTAATGGATGTTGTTACAATGGTACATGCAGCAAGGCAATAATGTAAGTACTGAAGTTATAACCTGATAGTGAGCTTATTTGCATACTAGCAACAGGTTGATAATTTCCATAACTAATAAGTTAGAGACAAAATAGAAACATGTACTCTATTGGAAATCTTTACTATCAAGACCGATAGAAGTACTTTTAAGAAATAAAAGACAATTTCTTTACCTCTTTAGAGCTTGCTTTTAAATAGTCAGTTATTTACTAGCATGTAACATGCAACATATATACTTCTTGCTACTTTATGAATTAAACCTCTACTTGATCGATCGTTACCTGTTAAACCTGTCAGAACCAACAGTCCATCTACGTTAGCATAAATGCTAAGTAAGCCCAAGTTTTCAAAGATAGATTTCACCTACTTGCCAAAAAGTAAACTTATTAGTAAATCTGAAAGAAAACTGTGTGCAGGTCAATCCCATATACATTACGAAAATGAAAGCTGTATTAGTTAACTTAATATGAAAATGATTAATACTAAGTGTTAGACTGTTTCATTTTCTGCTAACTGCTAGCAGTTAGTAAACTGCGTATTCAAACATTTTATGTTATAAAAAAAATTATTATTTTTTTATGAAATTTTGGGGTTTTGACAATAAGCGTAGGCATAGGACAAGCCATATGCGCAGGAAGGGTCATTGCACCAGTGCGTTGGGCAGTCGGTTAGGCATGGCAACTCCAGGAGGGGGAAATGAAGAGGAGGATTGGGAAACACTCTTCAACTAGGAAACATCGAAGCATATCCAACGCTCCATTTTTGCGATGGAAGATGAAATACATGGTGAATTCAGGTTGAAGCTTGGTCGAGAGGTGGTGATGTCGAATTATTTGCGGCTCAAGTTCATTCTCTCATGCTCCATGAATGAGAGAGAGAGTTTCGTTGAGCTGGTTATAATCACTGTGGGCACTGTCACCTCCCCAACCCTTCGACCGGCGAAGAGGACGCGACCATGGCGTTAACCATCCAGGCTACCAGCCCCATGAACATGTACATGCATAAAATTGTTGAAACAGAATGCTGAAAGAAAATGCATTGAAGTAGAACATGCACAAATGCAATTGTTTATCATACACAGTGGAAGCAACATTCATTCACACAAGCATTCATTCGACATGTTCATCATAATCATAAATAGTACATATGGTTGCAGAAGTAAAAATGGACAAGATCACTTATCTTATGAAGAAGTCGTTCCGCAACCAGCTACGTCGCTGCAACGTTCCACCCAACCATAGGCCAGCGTGCTCCTTAATCTCTCAGCAACGCTGCCACCCTCGAGCTGGGCATGATTCTCCAAGGAATAAGGGAACAAGCAGGCTTACACATAGCCAAGGATACACAAAACACAGCCAAGCCAACACAGTTGGGTTTATCAGGCCATCAAGGAGTTGGGAAAGGCTAAATGCTAAGCTGGTGAGCTCATTGCAGAGCTAGGAACACCTAAACCATAACTAGCCTGACTTCTAAGACACCCACACACACCCAACACAAGGAATCAGTCCCTTCTCTGCTACACAGTCCCTTAGGCCCTGCATTCCCTTCTAGTGCTATTCAGGGGTTGTGGAGAAGGAAGCCAACCCTCTAGCTCTGTCTATGTGGTTTCCAGCCACCAGGTTTATCAAGCAAACCAAGCCCCCATCCCTGCTCCCTACACAGTCCGAAGACCAACCATTGCACGTATGCAATCAATCAGCTGTTATAGCTTAACAGGGGAAACGGTTCCTGAGTTGTTCTTGGCCCTATCGTGGCCAAAACGACTCCCAACGAATTACAATAGTCCCCAAACGCAACAGCAAACACAATCACAACATGAGGAAAGACGACAGTCCGTCCTGGACAACTAAGCAAGCGAAAAAGAATTACACAGACCGCAACACAGTCCCTGAGCGTGTAATGACTTCCTACAGGAAAATCATGGGTGATAGTGACCAAACAGCTCCCAGCTTGCTGCATGAGTAACAACAACGCAGAGCCCACAAATCAACCTGTGAGGAACGTATATAACCACACCATCCCCAAATCGATAGGGGAAAAACTGCGTGGGTAAAAACCAGGAAAATCCTATGCATGAGCGTGAGAAACTTTTGCTCCTGCGTAAGGATGAATGGCTCTGCCTATGCGCGTGGACGAACAGACAATCGTGAGAGCCTGCGTAGTGGAGAGTGTGTGAGTGTTTCAGCACTGTCGTGGAGAGAGTAGTATGTCTGCGGGAGTGATGGCAGTGGTTTCCTTTGCCATGGTGAAGTCAACCGTAGGGTGGAGTGTGCGTGTGGGCAAGGACTGACAATCCTGCCACACCCACTCCCAAACAATAACTGCCTCAACTACCAGTAGCAATTATCAATGGAGGTGGTTGGGTAAGACAAGGTGGTGACGCATGGGTTTTTCCCCCCATTGGCCAAGGTTTGACATTTTCCCCACCCTTATCCTTGTGAAAATCATGCCCCTTCTCAATTTAGTTGCCGTGAACGTAGCTGGTTGGTTATTTTAATTAAAGATGCATATGTACATGATGACAAAACTTAATGTCTATGCCGCATGCCCCGATACACCATCGGTGACAATTTAAATCCGAACATAGCATAACCAATCAATGGTGGGGCCTTGGCCTTTAGCTCCGCACCATGATCATTTACAATATATACATCATATACATCTAATGCAACGGGGTCAAAACCGGGGTGTTACAGGCACCTTCAAAGAAGATGCCGAGAACAACCTGGTCCATCTGAGAAGCTTACTGAGGTTATCTGAGCCTCCCTTTTAGCGTGACCAACGAAACGACGGTGAAGGGGCTGCAAAATCTAGCAAAGCATAAGCAAGTCATGGGGATGAGGAAGCCACCAACGTTGCCTCAGAGGAGGAAGCATCCTCCAGGAGGCCCTAGCTTCCATCTCACAATTGTGTTCTCCTGTTATGTCATCTTTCAATTTCATGTTTTTTGATTGTAATCAAGCAAGACTACTTAAGTTTGAAGGCTGGGAAGTTCTCATGCTTTTGCGCCATACTCTTTGGGCAATTTTGTTTGCTTTTCACTTATGGTTGCAGGACCATTGCTTGAATCCATGTTTTAGGGGTCAAGGGTATGTAAATATTTTACTTCAGTTTCAGCAATAATAGAAAAGGTCTCATCTTACTAACAAAACAAAAAGCTATTGCAAGGATGAGTTACATGTTCTTGATGTTGTCATAAGGTAGATTTAGTATGGCGAATGCATGATGAAAACTCCATACAATGATGTATGAGGGGGATGTGTACAACCAATATGAAGTGAAAAATCCATGAACTATAACTTACATGATTGTTCACATTAACATTATCCATGTTAAGGGGCAATAATTCGAATAATGAGGATGTAAATTTTGCAATTTCCTCACCAAGGTTCAAATCCCTAATGAGACATTAGCCTATTGTTATAAGGCTAGAAGTGTAGGTGCTCCCCTTGAGTGGGGCCATCATATTGGGCGTCTCTTCAAATGTCTTGGCCTTTGCTAATTCACGACTTGTTGGTATACATGGTTTGTAAATTGTTGGATACACTCTTGGGCAATAATGTTACCCATTTTGATTTGAACCTAGGCCTCGCTCAAATAATTTAAACTAGTTATTAATTCCCATGGCTAAAAAATAACATTAACACTAACCATTACTTGCATGTCTTTGGATGTAGGAGGTGTTGAGAATCAAGACATCGTACCTTGGTGACATCATATTAGTGATTATGTTTGCCAACGAGTAAATTTACAGTGAAGGAAGAGAGGTGTTCACTTGGATAGAATGATGCATACCACTTAAAAAAGGTATCAACACATGCATCTATCTATAATTGCACTATGCCCAATGCATAATAGCGAGGACACACTTTGTTTTCCTATGAATGGTTGTTTGCAACCCTGCCTGAACAAACAAGACTTAATTCTTGTAATTATCCCGATTTTATAAGGTATCCTTAGGGGGGAAACAATGTTTTTAAGAGTATAACTTAGGAGCAAGCTAATTTTATAACAAATAAATCATTTTTTCATCTATAATTTTGATAAAATCTAACATAAATTTTATGCATGAGCATAGTTTTACTGTGATCCAAGATCCATACATGGTGGAACAATGACCTTTGAGGTTATGTCCAACTTTGATTTGATCTAGATCGTAAAAAAATCAATCAAAGCTCTAGATCAATGATAACTAACTTTGTGTATTGTCAAATTCTAGCACCCAAAGGGAGATTTGTTACAATATTAGACAACTCCTATAACTTTGCTTTTGGAGTGGAGTCTTGTTCCTATCTTTGATACACAATTACAAATACAACATTAGCAAATAAAAAGAGAAATATAATCTAGAAGCAAAACATTCGAATTGATGTCTATTTATGAATTTTAGCTGAATATTATCCTATGGGTTAGCGACACACTCACTCTCTTAGCGAAGAGGAGGTCATGAGTTCGAGCCTTGAGTCTTTCCACAATGAAAGCGGATGGTTTACCACAATTACCATCCATGAATCACCCACTATTACAAATTCCATAAATCATGGAAAATATTGATGAGTTTTGGATCAAGTTGAAAAAAAAAACCAAAATGTTTACTTTTCCTTAAAACTAAATAATTCTACAAAATTAATTATAAAAACCCATTCCTTCCATATTTTCATATTGTAAAAAAACAAACAAACATTATATTAGAAAAATCAACTTGATTAGGTCGTCCCGAAGACACAACTAAACCTCATATAACCCTGGATGAACCGAAAACATCTCATATTTTTAAACAAGGCTATCGCCATTTCTACTATACTATCGGTCATCGAATACTCGTGGAATGGTGCACGGAACATAAAAGCTACAACCCGCAGATCTACAACCCTTCATATCATTATCCAAATTTTTTTTCTCTTCTTGGGTTGTTTTCGTTTTTATCACAAATTTCGGACGCAGGAGCTTCGACCTTGGGTTTCCTGGTAAGACTATTCTGCAAACCCTCGTTGGAAATGTTAAAGTTTGGTTTTGCAAAATCGTTACAAGAGCTTTTGGTTTATTCGTGAGTATTGGGTTTGTAAGTAGACTGTAATAGAAGCGTCTCTGTGTTATTGTAGTAGTTTTGGGCACGTTATGGTAAAATGTTTGATTTATGATTATGTTGCGGTTGTTGGGGTTGAGGTTTTGATTTAGGGTTTGTGAATATGGGTTAGCCACTTCGTGGTATGTATTTCAACTCCTCTGGAGTCTCGACTTCAACTCCTCTGGAGTCTCGCATGGGGTCTGCAGATGATATGGCGTTTTGTTAATATTGTTAGTGGCCTGGTTGAAGTTTTTATATCGCATGGGGTCTGCAGATGATATGGCGTTTTGTTAATATTGTTAGTGGCCCGGTTGAAGTTTTTATATTTTAGGGTTTTTGAGTGGGTTTTGGCTACTATTCGGTATCTATTTCAATTCACGTCGAGTCTCGCACGGAAATTGATATATGGTGCTATGAAACCAGGGCTTTCTTACAGTAACTGATGACCTACGCTCAACTGGTATTGGAACTCTTTGCAAATATAATAGAAAAATGGTTGCTTTGCAATGGAAGATATTGTCAAAAGAATAATGGCTGCTTTGAACGACATTTCCTAGCTCATAGTTTTTGTGGGATAGAATTCTTGATAGTTATAAGTGGGATAGAATATCAGTTATAATACCTTGGATAGTGGTATAGAATATCAGTGGCCAGCTATTTAGAATATGTTTTTTGTTTTTTTTGTTTTCACTTGTAATTTATGAAAATTTTCACTTCTGTTTAGAAAATACAGGACTTTTACATAAATGGCTGGGCGAGGCATGCCACGAAGACACCTAGGCATGGGTCCGGACCCATTTGGTCCAGTTATGCGACATCCTTTAGGGCCTCATCCTCTGGAGCAAATGCCTCCTATTGAGCTCATGGAACGGAGATTGGCAGGTCAATACGAAGAGCTGCAAAGGCTTGCAATGGATAACCAGAGGCTTGGTGCAACACATGTAGCTCTAAGAGAGGAACTTGCTGGTACCCAGCAGGAGTTGCAGAGAATGCATGCTCACATGCAAGCTATGCAGGGCGACAAGGAGCAGCAAGTTAGAGGCTTAATGGAAAAAACGGCAAAGATGGAAGCTGAACTTCAGGCTGCTGAGGCAATGAAAGGCGAACTACAGCAGGCCCAATCTGATACACAAAGCTTGATGTCTATAAGACAGGATCTAACAGCCCAAGTGCAACAGCTTACCTCAGAGCTACAAAGAGCTCATGCAGAAGTTCAACAGATCCCTGCTCTGCATGCTGAATTGGACGGACTAAGGCAGGAGTTACATCGGGCAAGGTACGTTAATAATGCTAAAAGATTAGTTTAGCCAATCGTTGCAGATATTGATTTTGTGCCACTTTCTGAGATGGAGGGAATTAAGTTTATCTTTATTTGCACAAGATTGTTGCATTGGTACTTCTATCCTGCTGTCCTGGTATCCATTTTACCAGAATCCTTATGTCATCCTTTTTTACTAATGAAAATTGGCAGACCCATGTACCTGAGGTTCAAATTTTTTGATCCTTGTCGTTCTTTATTTGTGCCCATACCTGCACGTACCTGAACATGCCACGTGACTTTTCGAAAAATATGAAATTTTGGTTGAAATAAGCTTTTGTGATCATTGCGTCTTGTTGCCAGTGCAAGGGAATCTCATTGTTTTATGTTTCTGAATGAAAGGAATGCATTTGAATACGAGAAGGCAGCAAACAACGAACAAATGCATCAGATGCAGGCAATGGAAAAGAACTTGCTTTCCATGGCAAGAGAAGTGGAGAAGCTACGTGCTCAGTTGGCAACTGCTGATAAGAGAGTTCATGGTAATCATTCCCTTTGGATTTGCAATGGTCATCAAGATCGTTATATATTTAATGATATGGTAGTTTGCACAACTGTATTACTGTTTAGTTTGCAGTTCTAACTTGAAGCAGTTTTGTGGTCATACATTTTGTCACGCTAGAGTTTGGGCCTCTAGTTTACCTGTTATAGATTTGTTAAAACTTTATTGTTTCAGGTGGGTCATATGGTGCTGCTTTTAACGATCCCGATGCTCCCTTCCATTCTTCTGGACCAAATATGTATGGAGATGGCTATGGAAATTCTCAGGTGTGCCTCTATTTCTACTTTTTTGTATGTGCTGTCGTTAGGTATTATTTTAAATGCTAATAAATGCTATTTTGAATTTAGATGCCTATTAATGCTGGGAGTGCTGCTACTTATGGTGCTGGTCCTGTTGCTGGCCGGGTTGGATATGATGTGCCTCGGGGTGGTGGTTCACAGGTGATTTCTTAATTTATAAATTGTGTTTCCTTTGGGCTTTGGCCGAGTTTTAATTTGGTAGCCTTTTTAAATGCTCATAGAGTCATAAATGCTGTTTTGAGTTCAGAAGGCTGTTACACCTGAAAATGCTGCAACCTATGGTGCTGGACCTGTTCCTGGACGCAGTGGATATGATGCACCTCGAGGAGGTGGTGCACAGGTGTGGTCTTAAATTCACAAATTTTGATTTATACATTTTTGGCTGTATTTTTAATATTTTTACGAGTTCTAATGGATGTTTTCTGAAATTCAGATGCCAGTTGCCCCTGTGAATGGCAATCCTTATGGAGCTGGACCCACCCCTGGCCGAGGAGGTTATGATGTGCCTCGAAGTGGTGCCACTCATGCTCGGAGATGAGCTAGGTTGGGGTTTTGTTACTGTAGTCTTTTTCACTTGAATCAGGAAAATGATTTGAAATTAAGTATTAAATAGGAGGGTATTAGGTTTATGCAGTTTTACTGCTTTGATTCCTGACTGGGATGGTTGAACATTCTGATGTAGGATCTTTCTTAGTTATGTGACTTGAATATGCGGTTGTGCTATATAACTTGATATATATTTGCCTGAAGGGCTTTATCTGTTTCAATTGAGAGTCATTGGTGAATTTTGGATAATTTTTATTCTTAATCCTTAACTTCTCCCATGAGTTTTAAAATTTTAATTCTGTCCCTTTAATGCAAATAATACATGAAGTGGAATTTAATTTTTTCTTTCTAGTTATGCTAAATTTTTCAAAGTTCATCTATTCTAGGTATTTGATGAAACTCTATTGACAATTACCATAGTTAATGATTACTAGCCTTTAAGAATAAGGTATTTCTATATTTAGTATTTACTATTACTTAGAAAATATAATTTGATAGTCAGTGATTGATTGTGGAGAACACTTGCTGATACTATGGAGGCCATTACTCAATGACTGAATCTTGAAATGATGATTTTTTATTTGGTATATTCACAGAATGTTCAATATTCAATTAGGCTGGCAAATCACGGCATGCGAGCTGTTATTTGAGGCTCCTTTTTCTTAGATTCAAAAGCATGGATGGTTATTTTTTATAGAAGGTAGCTGGATGTTTCTTAAATATACATGAATCTATGATCATTGGTTAGATTTTACATCAACATGTTTCTTTAGATGAAATTATTTTAGCTCTAGTAGTTGGAATCTTCTGCATGATTTAGGAAGAAGTCATAACTTCTGCATTACGTTTTTCCATATGCTGCCATACTTTTAAAATTGTGTGCTTATTGTTATAGCTAGGGCCAGTCAACAGCAAGATTCAGTGATGGTGTTTTATCTTATGCAGTAGTTTTATCCCTAGTTATTAACTGTCAGTGTTAGGTATTTATATTAAGTAACTTCACATTTTAGAAACTCCGTGTATGATCTGAAAAATCGAGCATTCATTTTAGAATTATGTAACACTTGTCATTTAGGTTTCAAAGAACTCCTATTGGAGCTGCCCTGTATTTTGTACATTAGCAATTAGGAAATTCTCTAAGAGTCGATGATTATAGGGTTATTTGGGGGCCTGTCATGGGTTATCTAAGTATTTTTCTTATCTCAGAAAGCTGTTCTCTACTGCAGCTATGTTGTTTTGTGTTTGATAACTTTGCTAATACCATCCGTTATTCTTTTTCTCCCCTAAGAAACAGTGGATTTCTGTTATGTAGCATAGTTTCTGTATCACGAAAGATTTGATTATATGCAACAAAGGTGTATCAAGGTGGGATTACATGAGTGCACTTGTCTGGCCATTTTACTGTCTAACAGGATTGCTCTTTGATCTTATTTATAGCATGAAAATGAAAATTTATTGTGAAATATCAAAGTTATAGATTCTATCTTATTTAGATTGCTTACTGTCCTATGTGAGCTCTATTGCTTTGTGATATCCATTCCAATCACTAATCAGGGATCCAATTTTAAATAGTGCATTTGATTTTAGATCGTTTCTTCATCAAGAATAGAGTTGGTTTAAATTGATAAAATTAGATTGTGAAAGTAAACACTGATATATGAATGAATCTAATGGATGGCATTAGTTTTTCAGCTATGAAGATAGAGTCCTTTGTGGAAAGAGATTAGAAGTTGGGAGTTCAGTCTGAGTTCTTGTGAGGACTGAGGACATGGTTATCACAAGTGAGACTTCATTGTGAGTTTTAATGAAAGGGTGAAGACAGTTTATCATAACTTATAAGTGAGATTTCATTATTTCATATGTTGATTTAAACAAGTTATAGTGAGGCTTGAGGACAGGGTTACTATAACTTGATTTCAATCTGATCTGTAGCGAGGCTTGTGGAGGTGGTCATATTTGCTCCCAAAGTTTGAATGCCAATAGTGCTTGGTATTTTATCCCCTTCTTTCTATGTGATGCCTCAAAGATTGTTTAACTGAACTGCACCAAACTGAATGCAAGTCCATTAAACCATCAAAAGACGCCAAATGCCACTCTACTCTTTGACTACATGCCACCTGTGAAATATAAAAAATAGACATGCTAGAGGATGGTCCTATAGCTCATTCTGAGGATCCCATTTTCAAATGCGGTGATAGGTTTCATGATTGATAATGTTGATCATGGTATGTAGTAGGCTAGTACCTTGTAGGCTTATAGCACATTGTGTTTTGGATTTTAGAGGCCATTTTGATATATTCACCCTTACATGGTATATACATAAGCAGACATTGCATATTGTGTCTTTGATTGTTTGGAAATTTTAAAATAATTTTTTCGTTAAAATTTTAATATTTATGTATTTTTTAGTAGACCGAGTCATTAGGTTCAAACCAGTCCGAGTCATGCTGAGTCTGAGTCTGAGTTGACCGTCAGCCAATTCCGAGTCCGAGTTTAAACAATTGGTTTGTGTGTCAAGGGACCTCTTCTGTGCAGCAATTTGATTGCTGAAGTTTACGAAGGTGTACATACATTATCCCCTCCAGATTTGAACCTGACTGCCTAGGAGGAAATACACTTTCTGAACTGGTAGGTCCACTCAAGTTGTATATAAACACCATGATGCTGCATTTTCATAGACGGGTTATGATTTCAAGACAGCTTATAAGTATACTATTTCGAGAGGCCTACTCAAGTTGTATATAAACACCATGATGTTGCATTTTCATAGACGGGTTGTGATTTCAAGACAGCTTATGAGTATACTATTTCGATGGGTTTACTAGAAGTTACTTCTTTGTATATTTGCTTGATTATATAAGATCTTGTCCACAAATAATTTGGATTTTCAAGGAAAAATCCACAGATAGCACTCTAGGTATCTGATATGATTTGCTGAAAATGGAATTGGATTTTATATTGCTGGAATTGTTGCTTCATAAGCAGATCTGAAATCTAGTGTTCTAGCTATATAAGAGAGAGAGTTGAATGATAATCAATTTATTGTGAAAGTATGGAAGGTTTCAACTCATTTTGCATGAAATCAAGGAATTTTAATTCCATGCAAAAGTATTTATTCAGTTAGCAAGTTTCTTATTTTTTGCTCTTCTATTATAATATTTTGGAGGACAATTATTGTAGTTCTGTTTCTGTTGCACAAGGATTTCATGCAAGAAAAAAGTGGAGGCCAAAGATTCTAGGACAGTTGGAATGTGCTACTTTTAAAATTGCGGCTGAGATGTTAGCTTGATCTGACTTGTAAAATTTAGTATGCTATAATGCCAATTTTTGTAATATCAAGTATTGTTTTTAACTCAGACATAAACTAAGAAAAGGATGCACCAATATGATTAAAGGAAACACACATTGTTTCTGGTATCAGTTTGTTGTCTGCTGTATTTCAGTTTACTGCAAAACTCTCTGCATTACTGAGCAGGACCATGTTGGAGAAATTTTGGTGACAGTCAATTGTTATCTTCCAGGTGGGACGTAAATCACTAATTTCACAATCTTCACCTGCTGTGTACTTGGAGCTTGCAATAATGAATACTTGAAGGATAGTAGTCAGTAAATGCCATAGTGCATATTTTTAGCAGCTTGGAATTGACAATTTTTTTACAAAATGCAACTTTATAGTAAATGCAGAGTGACACATACCCATATAGGAGTAGAATTCTGTTTTTTCCCTTGACAAAAAAGCTGTTTATGTAGGCACAATTTTTCAGAGCTTGAGAGGCTTAAGCCTTGCTGTTGACTAGGTCTATAATCAACTAAAGTCCAACGATTCCCTCTGAGCTTTGATGAAGTGGTGCTAAGTCCAAATTGGATCATCCAAGTAGGTGATCCACTGTAGTTCTCTGGTAGTAAATGTGCCGAATTAATGCCTACTTGTAGCTTTGTCTCTGTGATCAGGGAGTAACTTCTGGTAATTCTTGCAGTGGGCTCTATAATCTTCTTGGAGGTCGGCCAGAGATCCCAGATAATTAGTCCGGTGTGTTAAAGTCCAAATTGGATCATCCAAGTAGATGATCCACTGTAGTTCTCTGGGAGTAAATTTGCTAACTTAATGCCTACTTGTAGCTTTGTCTCTGAGACCAGGGAGTAACTTCTGGTAATTCAGGGAGTAACTTCTGGTAATTTAGCAGAAGCTTGGGTCTGAAAGGGCCTCTCTCCATTAAATTTCCAGTTGGCTTTGTTATCTGAGGCTTGACTATCAAGCAGCAGATACAAGAGAAGTTGTTTTCTTCCAGATTTCACTAGGAATTTTTCTGTATTTTCCCCCCTCCAACATAAAGGAATCTTCTTATGAGAGTTTCTTCTTTGGTTAGGAAGATGGGGCAACGAATCATTGATAGATCGTAAGAGTTGTAAAAACTGCTTTGATCAAGGTGATTCTAATTTCTTGCACCTGTTATATTCCAGAAGGATATCATGCTTGCCACTAAGTTTGAAATTTAATTTGAGGTATTCAAGGTATTTTCCAGGAAACATGGTGAATCTCAAGGATAGCTGAGGTATACCAACTAATGCCCTTTTAAGGTCTTCATAATCATGGAAAACAGGTGCTGCCTGCAGAAGGCTTTCAAGGAGACATGGTAAATCTGAAGGACAGCTGGCATGTCTGATGTTCAGGAAGTTTAACTTTATGGATATTAATGGTAGATATCTGTGATTCATGAGTTGATCTATTAAGTGGCACTATAAAGTGTTGACTACAGTACATTCTGAACATGTTTTTCTCCCAGCTGTAAGTGCATGGTCATTGCTTCAATGCTTTTTATAGCTATTACATATTAAAATTTTTAGGTAATGCAGGAGTAGGGTTTCTGTTCATAACAGGAGTCAATGTTTTATTGTACTTGATCTATTTCAGTGGCTCTATCTTGGCCAAATGAGAATTGCAGATTGTAGAAAGTTGCATATAAGCAGTGGCATTTGACAGCTACTTGTTCACTATCTCTTTATATATTATTAAGTCAAAAGTTGCTGGGAGCTACTTGTTTAGTATCTCTAGTGTGTGTCTGCAGGTGTTGTTATGGTGGTCTAGTGAAGAAGTAATAGGTTTTATGTGGTCATTATAAGGAAGATGGGGCAACTAATCATTGATAGATAGGAAGAGTTGTAAAAACTGCTTTGATCAAGGTGACACTTGCACCTATTATTCCAGAAGCATATCATGCTTGTCATTTAGTTTGAAATTTTTTATTTAAGGTATTCAAGGTGTTTTCCAGGAAACATGTAAATCTCAAGGACAGCTGAGGTATACCAACTAATGCCCTTCCAAGTTCTTTATAATTGCCAAAAACAGGTGCTGCCTGCAGAATGCTTTCAAGGAGACATGGTGAATATGAAGGACAGCTGGCATGTCTGATGTTCAGAAAGTTTAAGTTTATGGATATTAATGGTAGAGATCCGTGATTCATGTGTTTAAGTGGCACTATGAAGTGCTGGTCTATTTCATTCTGTACATGTTTTTCTCCCAGTTGTAAGCGCATGGTCATTGTTTCAATGCTTTTTATAGCTATTACATATCAAAACTTTTAGGTAACACAGGAGTAGGGGTTTTGTACAAAACAGGAGTCAATGTTGTATTGTATTTGATCTATTTCAATGCCTCAATCTTAGCCAAAGGAGAATTACAGATTGTAGAAAGTTAGATCTAAGCAGTGGTATTTGAATTCCAGAAGTAGATTAGTTGTGCTTTTATGACAGCTACTTTTTCAGTATCTCTTTATTATGTCAAAACTTGCTGGGAGCTACTTGTTGAGTATCTCTATTGTGTGCGTCTGCAGGTGTTCTTATGGTGGGTCTAGTGAAGAAATAATAGGTTTTATGTGGTCAAGTAGAGTTCCTAGTGTCGGTTAAGCTTCAGATTGAGGATATGGTGAATCTTGGTATATCGGCTGATTTACCATCAAGGTTTTGTCTGATGATGTTTCATTTCTTGTTTATAAGAGAATGATGCATCTAAATATCTTGGTTATTGTGAATCTCAGCATAACTGATTAAACCACATCTGATTTTTGCAGATTGTAGAAAGCTATAGATCTAAGTAGTGGCATTTGAATTCCAGCAGTAGATTAGTTGTGGTTTTATGACAGCTACTTGTTCAGTATCTCTTTATTATGTCAAAACTTGCTGGAAGCTACTTGTTGAGTATCTCAACTATGTGCGTCTGCAGGTGTTCTTATGGTGGTCTAGTGAAGAAATAATAGGTTTTATGTGGTCAAAGTAGAGTTCCTAGTGTCGGTTAAGCTTCAGATTGAGGATATGGGGTATATTGGTTGATTTACCATCAAGGTTGTCTGATGATGTTTAATCTCTTGTTCATAAGAGAATGATGCATCTAAATCTTGGTTATTGTGAATCTCAGTANTGTATATTGGTTGATTTACCATCAAGGTTGTCTGATGATGTTTAATCTCTTGTTCATAAGAGAATGATGCATCTAAATCTTGGTTATTGTGAATCTCAGTATAACTGATTAAACCACATCTGATTTTTGAATTTTCATTTGTTGATCTAATATTGTGTAGCCATGTTTGATTTTTGAGATTTGTTTTACACCATAAAAAAATGTTTTTCGATGGACAAACTGTGTATCTATTGAAGGTCATTGTAAGGAATGATTAGCTGCATGTTAACTAGCATAGTTTCTGTCCTATGAAGTATCCAATTAAGTTAACATGGGCAGTTTTAGCTATGTTACATCAGAGCAAACATGTAATTTTATGAAGGATCAAACTTCAAGATATCTCAAGTATTCTAATTTTTTGATCTTTTTCCATCAAAATATTTGACTATTTGGTTAATTATATGTAATGAAATATTTATGTTCTGATAAAAAATATTTAGCATCTTTCACAGGATATGGACTCTCTAGAACTTCGAGTCTTTTCCATGTTTTTGTGTCCAGTATAATAGGAGCTTCACTTTGCTCAGCATTGGTTTGGTTTGGGAGATGTATTTCTGTACATAAGAGACTGATCAATGCATAATCCATACTCTTCCACTGAAGTTACTATAGCATCTTAGGGCAACAAACTTCCATTTCAATTTTCCAGCTATCATATTTAATCATATGGAGCTAATTTTTAGAAGACACTGCTTCCTTGACACATGACACTAAAATCTTCTGTAGAGAATTCTTGAGCACCTCATTTCTAAGGTTTCTGGGGGCTTGTACATGGTAAATAATTTTAACCTCCCAAAATATATTTGGTGAGTTCCTGAGTTACTTCTTAGGCCTAGGATTTTTTCAGTTTTTTGTTTGGTCCCTGCTTCCTTATTTCCACCTGTCAAAACGACATATATGTAGAAACTTAGAAAGGTAGGAGGAAGCTGAAGCCATTTCCACCTTCTCACTTTTTGCAAGGGTGGCATATGTAGATGATTATGGCCTATGCATCAATAGGACTGCTTTGTCCAATCATGGAAAAAAATTCTTTCACTTTTCATTCATTTTGACCTTCTAGTTTTTTAATTCTGCCAGTTACCAAGCCTTTACAATGCAGATGCATTCTTAGTTTGCTTGCTTTGCCAGTCTTTTTTTTGCTATCTTTCTCTGGTGGGGCTTCCAGACAGTTTCTTCTTGCTGTAATGGTGGTTTTCCGACTAGATTCAAAGTTGAGTTTCTGTTAGTCATTGCAACTCAAATGACAGTCATAGGAGAAGCATTCTCCATATTATTAGCAATGATGGTCTAACAATGACTGAAACTGGATCTCTATGGAAGTTGAAGCAGTACCATACCTATATTTCTTAATTCGGTGCGAGTACATGTTGCCATTATGCCACCACAGGAATTTTCATGACTTAATTGTTCAGTTGCTGAGAGTTTCCGTGGGCAGATATATAAAGAGCACGTGGCATTAAGTGGCTGGAGTGTCTCAGCACCTTTGTTCACATCTTCACCTCAGCTTGGGAAATGGCAGCCTTGTGATGAGGTTCTGGAAACAGGTTGGGAGTAATGTTCTCCTTAAGTAATCTGAGTACCTTGTTTGTTATGGAGAAGTATTGAGAATATTTTGTTCATGGTTGATTGTTATGTTATTAACTAATTTGTTATTACTTTACATGACAATGTTATTTTCTGTTTATATTTGTACTATTTTTCTTTTTAATTTATTTGATCATGATTTTTCATTACAAATGTGTAATAGGTGTGGTAATCATTGTTTCAGAACAGTTTTAGAGCAGCGCCATCCGACTAGTATACATAGGGTCTTTGGTGGGCTATGGTAGTATAGCTTGACATCTACAAGATTCAAAAACTTTCCATCCAACTAGTTAATAATATTTGCTTTTAAAACATCTTCCACGACACATTAATTGTGCAAGTATTATAGTAACGATTATTGGATTCAAAGTTCATTTAAGGTTTTACAAGTAGAAACATGTGTCTTTTAGATTGCATCAGGAAGAGGCTGCTCTTCTCTACATGAAGGGTAATTGTTTTTGAATAAGTTTGTACTGAAAAAATTCCCCATCAGAGGTAGTATTTGAAAACATTTTGGTAGCAGAAAGAATTTCAAGAAAGATTGATATAACTCTGTAGCTAGGGTTTTCCTTTTTCACCCTAGGGCATGCATACAAAGACCTGCACTGGAGACGAGGGATGCTGCAGAGTCGTAGACCTATTGTCGGTCTGGGGATGCCTGTCGTGCACCCATGCTCGAGGGACACCATCCCATGAGCAGTCGAGGGATCTTGTATTCTCTGGCGTATATGGAGGGATGTCTTCCGAAAATGGGGTATGGTTTATTATATTAACATATTTATATTAAGTATTTAAATAATGTGTATTCCATATTGATTTATATAATCAATAATACATATATATATATATATATATATATATATATATATGCAAAATATAAAAGTCTAATAATAATAATTAAAATATACATCAGTTTATGTATATGATAATTCTGTGTAGTAGTATACTAAAAATCATAATATATGTATTGTGTTGTAGTATGTCATATTGTATGTGTATGGTATATATGCCTAGTCACCATGTATTGGGAAATTAAAAAATCGAATCTCAAGCAGTTATGAATTTAATCGGCTACAGATTTTGATTTATAATACGAGCAGTAACATAAATCTGTGTTGCCGTGTCTTATGGTATGCCCACCTGCATGTGTATAGTTTATAATAATATACGCATATGGTATAGACCCTTATACAATAGCATATAAACGCTAGTATGCATTAACCTTTAGATCTATATGTTGTGTTTTCTATATTGTTGTTTGTATATATATATATATATGTATGTATTTGCATTCAAGAGTCAAGACTAATATAGAAATCACACATGAAAAATCTCAGGATCACGACATTATAAAATACAAGAAAAAGCTTGTCACAAAAAGATAATAGTGTCACTCTATCCAAAATATTGTAGTCCACAAAAACCGAAAGAATCTAGGAGACTTAAGTTCAATCGGAGAAAGTTAGAAACAAACTCGTAAAAAACCAATGTTCTTGATTAATTCTTTGTTTAAAATCTGATTAAATTCATTCTTGATTTCGATTTTGATGCAAGAATGAGAGGCCCCACAGATATGGTAGGCCTCAAAAGATGTTAAATATGAAAACACACAGTCCTAGATACACACACTTGTTGATGCAGCTCTGCATCCCTGAATGTTGATGTCAAAAAATGGAATTTTTCACCTGCATATTTAAACCTTGGCAACTTAGGGATATAATGTACTCACTTGCCCAAGCTAAATAGGGCAAATACATGCCCTTGAGAGTTGTTTCGTCCATGCAACTGGACTGCTCATGCTGCCTGATTTGTTTGGGTCAGTTGTAGTGTGCAAGCACTTTCAAAGAAAATGCTCTTATAGTACCTACATTTCTAAATGCATACACTGCCCTATTTATAGATTATTATGCTTACCAACAAACTGTCAAACTCCACATTAATCTCTTCAACACTGTAAATGGCCACATTAGCAGAAGCAGATATAGTCCTATGTCAATGATAGTGTGATTAGGTTCCTGTTCTTCAAGACCAAAAGCAAAACCTTTTTTATATGTAGGTTCTTGCAGAAATTTCATTAGGTGGGTTTACCAGGATGAAGGCATTTGAGCACAATGGAGAGTCGATGAAAAGAGGGAAACTAGAGAATGGCCGAAATCCAAATAAACACGACTGTGTTTGGAAGTTGAATTCCATGTCTTGTTATGGGTGAATAGATACGCACTAGAAGTTGCACTTATAAATTATAATACTCCATGTGTAAAATCAAACAGAAGACAGTAGCTGGCATAAAGACAACCACATTCTTAAAAATGCTGTAGATTGAGCAGATTAGGGGTGTGTGTATAGTAACATAGTTCTTTTAGTAATTACATTCAATACATGTTTTTTGGTTTGAAGCTGTCTTAACGAGGCTTCTATATTTACATTTACCATGTATAAGTCACGACATGTTACACATCTGCAATCAAAGCATTTACTGGAATTGCATCCCTTTATTTTGTCGAAATGACACTAAGTCTTATTAACTGCATCCCTTTATTTTGTCGAAATGACACTAAGTCTTATTAACTGTTGATATACAGGAGAAAGAAAATATTAGTCATCATGCAGAGGGGCTGTGGTTAAAGTAGATGAATCTGATACGAGGTAAGCACCATTGTTATTTTAATTTGTAGAAATGTGTACCTTTTTGTCATATTTATGGAATTTGCTGAAGATTTTTGCTGCTGAATATATACAGTTTCGACTACAGTTTTTATCCAGCATTTTAGTAGTTTTAACTTTTTGTGAGGCTGTTGGCTGCTGAACACAGTCTCAGACATGAGGAGGATGAATATCTCAAACATAACTGAAATGGACAATTGCTTGGAGTTGCTTCACTGTATGGTAAAAGTGTCTATCTATAATGCAACCATTTGTTTTAGTGTTTAGATCTTAAACTAGATAGCCGTACCCCATACTGGCTCCATGTACTCAAGACGCCGTTATAAACAGAGGTACTTATAGGAGAAATGGTATGCCATACCCTGTGTTTGGGTACTTTGTACCCCATGTTTGGGTACTCCGGGGGTTCAGCCGACTCGGTAAAATGAAATCTGTTTGGGAAAATTGCTAATTGTGTATGGAGTTTGGTTTAGGACTTTTGTGGAACACTTTGCAATCTGGTAGACTGATTTTGCATTGAACACTTTACAATGAATGTTTTTATGGTTTTGTGTTCATCACTCATGGAACATAATTTGACTACCAAATGTGCACATAAAAAATATACATATGTATTTAATAGTGAGTACACTCGCATCAACCAGGAATATATTTGGCAATTTGCAATTTTTTATTGCCCTATAACAGAAGTACAAATAGATGTTTAAAATATGTATTTAATAGTGAGTACACTCGCATCAACCCAGGAATATATTTGGCAATTTGCAATTTTTTATTGCCCTATAGCAGAAGTACAAATAGATGTTTAAATAAGATTTCAAGAGTACCTTCAGGTCTGAGTTTGACTTTTTGTTACAGCTGCCTAGTACAATGATTTATCAAATTATATGTAACTTCCAATTTTAACTTCCAACCTTCCAATTCATATCTACTTTATCAAATTTTATGTTTTGACTTTTCAATGTGAATGGTCATTGTTCAATGAATCATTGAATTTAGAATTATGAATCTTGATTCACGAATTTATGAAGAAATCTGAAATATGAATGTATGATGTGACACACACACACCCCTGACGTACCCAAGTACCCTGTTTCAGAAAGTGGCGTACCCATACCCAAGTTTCTGGCAACTTAGCTAGGTAGTAGAAGTTGAACTGCAGATCCTAACTTCATGCAAGTGAATTTTTAGAAAAAATGGTTCCATCTTTGTATTGTAAGTGAAAAAGATATTTGTATTTTAAAATTTTTTGAATATATAAAGTTGTAGTGGAATTAACTTAATTGTCTTTTTCCAACTTGATGGTAAACATTTTCAATTTTTTTTAAGCAATAGTGATCTTTTTCTGAATCTCTGAATTTGAACACAAACACGAATCAGGTGACTCAGGTTGCAGGAGGAGCAAAAGAAGTCAAAATTAAGTCCGTCACTCAAGTGGGAGTTTGTTCGCAACTGTTGACTAGTGCCAGTAGTGCCCAATTTGGCAAGCTGTAAAAGCTTGCATTTGGATCCGTACGTTACTGTATTAACTGCTTTCTTAAATGGTGTCATTTACCTTTTTCATGCAGCGTGCGCAATGGCTGGATTTTACGTTGAAGCAAAGTTAGTAGCTTTTGACTTTTGCATTTAAATCGTGCATACAAGGGTTTGTGGGTTTGCTTTTTGCGTAAATCATAAATGCAAAGTCGATTGAGTTTTGATTCGACACAAATAAAAACCTGTTACAATTGTTTATTAAAACTGTTATATTTGCAATTTCTTAATTTTTGCACTCAGATTTAGTTAATCTAGACTAAATAACCCATTTTAAAACGACCCAGATAACCAAAATCTTGATTTAAAACGTCTAAATTATCAATTCAGAGCGAACTAATTCGCTCTGCCGGATTCCAGCGAGTCGGGGGCGTTTTGGTTAGCGCTTATACTGCTCCCAAAAAAGGGTGTCCTTGTTAGCATAATTCTATCACGAATTATAGTGTATTGCTGTGAAATGTGAGTGTACAGGAAACTACAAGAGATTAATGAATGCTTGTGTTGCACTGTAAATTGAGCAATTTCTCTGAGGAGCAAGTCCACTTCTATTAGTTTGACTATGAGTTGATTTACTGTTGCAGGTTGATCTTGTTTTACAGCAAGTGGCACCCAATGTTCAGCGATTCTGCCATTATTCAACAGTGTTCGTCTTCACTTGCAATGAGTTATGTTCCGTGTCCTACTTGCTGGCTACCATGATCCAAGGAACAGTTTTCATTTGTAGTCTTTATGTACGGATCACAATCTGTATTTCCTTTTTAAGCAAACACATATGAGGTATATGAGAAAACGTCGTTGATAATAACATGTTGATTTTCGTACTACTATAAAGTTGAGAGTGAAAAATGCATGCTCAGTAGCAGGAGAGGTTGCCTAAATCACAGTTACATGATTTCACATCGAAGTATATGATTTTTATCGTCAGTTTGTTCTGTATTTCACTTGTTATGATTTCTAACAATTTTTTATTATTACTGTGATGGAATATTATTTGCAGATGTGAGACAGCTTGCAGTATAAGCTGCATTTGTCTTTAGATGGTGTGAAACAACTACAACAACATAACAGTTGTTTTTCTTCAGGTGCAATTGTTTTTCTCAATTACAATGGTTTTTTTGGTTGACCGACATGCTCAAGAAATAACCTGTTTTATGATGTCTCTTGAGACCAGGTCTTATGGAGCTCAGGTTTCCCTTGGAAACAAACAGTAAGCAGGTAGAGATTTCACTAAAAATTCTTTGAGAATACCAGTTCGAGGCATTTTTGCATAATTCAGTGCAATTCGCTGCTGCAAAAAGGTGTAAGTTTTTGACACAATTAAGTCAGATGGCGATGAGTTGGGCTTGTTTTTGGGAGACTATTAATTCACAGAATCTTACTCTGTAATTATTGGTTGGCTGTCATGGGAAGGTAGAGGGGGACATTATAAATTTAAAATTCCCTCTTTGTCAAACAGGATTCTCTATTTATCGTTAGTATGGTTTTGGAGGTGGTTACGCTTCTGTCTAATGGCAGTAAATTTGGTGGCGGTTATGCTTCTGTCTAATGGCATGATGATAAGGTGTAAGTTTAACCAAGGCCTATGTCCACTGGGTGAGGTTCTGTACTGTATACTGTTTGGAATGACTAGATCATCATAGATGTGCATGTTAAAATTGGAGGTGGCTAGTGCATTTTTTTGAGGCTGGTCATTGGAGCATTGCATTGGCGATCATTGACTGTACTTGACTGAATATGTGAATGGATTGTCCCCATCGAACTCAAGTATAATATGTATTGCATTCATTCTTTCTAGCATGGAATGATTTACTCTATAAAGATAATTTTATAGAATTTCCGACTGATATTTTTTATGCTATCATTGTTGTCATGTGCAAACTTCACTTCACATTACAATTTGATCACTTAACTATACAGATAATTTTACAGAATTTCCAAACTGATATTTCCTATGCTATCATTGTTGTCATGTGCAAACTTCACTTCACATAACAATTTGATCACTTGTTTACTTGCATGGTATGCACGTTACATTGAATGTGCTTAATGGTTAAGATCATCTGTTTCTGCTTCTGCTTTGTTTTTGAAGTTTACAGGTTCAAAATTGAAGGGATTTAGAGTATAGATACTTTGTAAACTAAGCAAAAAAATCATTATATAGAGGAAGATTTCTCCTTATAAACAAGGAGTGTCAAACATCCATATGGATTCTTAATAGGTCATGGCTTTAAAAATTATACTAAGTCATGGCTTTAAAAATAACATATGGGATTTTACTAGGTCATGGCTTTAAAAATAAACCATTCTTGTTATTCACATGGATTAATGTGTTAAACTAATTATTAAAGTACATTTCCTGTTTGGAGTTCACTTATTAAACAGAATTTGCTCGAAAGTGGATTGTGCTTAATTATCATCTAAATAATTTGAATATGGTCAAAGACCTTCTACCTCATTTATATTTATATATATATAATATAAATATGAATATAAATATAAAGTTAAAAACCGTACTCAAAAGTCATTAGTCTTTAGTTATCTTCCTAAGTAATTGTAATGCGATCAATGACCTCTTTTATATAATTTGAATATGATAAAAACCCTTTACATCATTTAATTATATAAATATAAAGTTAAAAAGTGCAATAGTGTTTAATTATCTTTCTAAATAATTAGAATAAGATAAAAGTTTTTTGATCAATTGTAACTCAAGTATAGTTGTATTGTTCTTTCATATTTTGTAAATTAAAAAAATATACTTGAATTGTTCTTTTATATTTTGTAATTTAAAAAAAATGTAATATAATTTTTAGTTTATAATTTTATTATACATATAAAAAATATTATACTAGAAAATATTATACTATTAAACAAGTATAGTTGTTTTGTTAAATATGTAATTTTTTTTAAATTGTTCATATATGTAAAAGGAAATATTTAAAATATATTTGTAATTTAAAAAAAATGTAATATAAAAAAATGTAATTTAATTTGTAATTTAAAAAAATGTAATATAATTTTTAGTTTATAATTTTATTATACATATAAAAAATATTAAACAAATATAGTTGTTTTGTTTCGTCATATTTTGTTGTAATTTTTTTTAAATTGTTCATATATATAAAAGGAAATATTTAAAATACTAAATGAGTATAGTTGTATTGTTTTATCATATTTTGTTGTAATTTTTTAAAATTGTTCATATATATATAAAAGGAAATATTTATGTAATAAACAGGTTTAATACAATTTTTAGTTTATAATTTTATTATATTTGTATTGTTCTCTCATATTTTGTTGTAATTAATTCTTTTTATGCATGTATAAAAAATGAAATATTTAAGTATTTTAACTGATGTAATACAATTTTTAATTATTACATATATAAAAATACAAAAACAAAAAACAAAAAAGTATGTATGTGGTAGAAATAATGATAGAAAGAATATAATTCGGGTATGGCAAAAACAAATGAAATTTAGGAAAAGAATATAATTCGGGTATGGCAAAAACAAATGAAATTTAGGAAATTTATAGCATAGTTTTTAAATTGATGACAATGCTTCCTCGATAATGATAAGGATTTCATTTTCATTCCAAAAATCACACATTGCCTAAATGAAATGTGGCAAAAACAAATGAAATTTAGGAAATTTATAGCATAGTTTTTAAAAAGATGACAATGCTTCCTCTATAATGATAAGGATTTCATTTTCATTTCACATGGCCTAAAATGATTACACTTTCTAAAAGGTAAATTTTATTTTATTGCTTTTTTCTTCTCTTTTAATATTAGCTTTATTGAAATATTTTTTTGATAAAAAATGTGTTGGATATTGATTCTCTCAACTTTTTTAACTCATCAAAACTATATAGATTATGGAGATTTAAATAAAAGAGCTTCTCATCTAGGGCCACATGTGGATGGGTTTTGTTTAACTTTAAAAGGACAATAATTCATTCTTTCGCTTGGGGTTTAGGCATAGGAATTAACAATTGAGCTGAATGACATGCTATAACGATGTGAGTTGAGCTATTAGCTACTATCTAGGTCTAGAAAGTGATCATTCTTGGCGACTTTATGCTTTTTTTTTTGCTTGACCATGACAGGGTTAGTCAAAGATGAGAATGTGTAGGGAAAAAGACTTCAAGATGAACCCTTCCCTTCCTCAATGCTATCCATGAACCAAACCTTATGCATATAAGGTGACATAACAATGTTCTTGTGGATTCCCTCGCAAATCAAGGAATAATATTAGACAAAGGTGTTTGTGTCCCAAATGGTGAACATCAACAAAGAAGTTGTATTCCCTAATGTTTCAAACCCATATGTAGTCATGTCATAGGCAATTATGATGCGAGAGAATTGTGTTATATTGGATGGGCACTTGGTCCTCGAAGGATCTAGTCTTTCCCTGATATGTATTTCTCCCTTACGTAGAAGCTTTCCTTTGTATCTGCTTCTTTACTCACGTGACATGGATTTTATGATGGGTTTTATTCCCTTGCAAGATGCTTGTGAGATTGTATGAAAGCTTGGCTATGTTGTGAGTTTGTTCTTGTTTTGAGATCGATCTTTACTTCTACTAATACAATCTTTGTTTATATGCTTGAGTTGTAATTTTTTCAATGCTTGGGTACTTTGTTTGGTTGTGGGCATCTCTAAAACCCTCTTTCATTTTAGAGATGCAATCCTCGAAACTTGAATTGTGTGTGGTCAGGGTAGAGCTTCAAGATGTCAAAGCTATGCTGAGGGTTTTGCAGTCTCGTTGGGATGGCATGTTGGACACTGTGTAAAATTTCTTACCACATCTATCTTATTGACATCGAATTGGATGACACGGAAGACAATGTTTGTGTGTAGGGTGGTCAGGTTGAAATATTGCTAGTCAATGTGGATAGGCTACTCAACATTACTTGGGAGAGCCATTGTCAGGAGCCTCCCAATGTCGAATTGTAGATTTTAGAGGAAGGTTGAGTCTACTACGGATCATTCTTGATGGCGTTATGCTTTTTTTTGCTTGACCATGATAGGTTTAGTCAAAGGTGAGAATGTGTAAGGAAAAAGTCTTCAAGATGAACCCTTCCCTTCCTCAATGCGATCCAAGAGCCAAACCTTATGCATATAAGGTGACATAATAATGTTCTTGTGGATTCCCTCGCAAATCAAGGAATAATATTAGATAAAGGTGTTTGTGTCCAAAATGGTGAACATCAACAAAGAAATTGGATTCCCTAATGTTTCAAACCCATATGTAGTCATGTCATAGGCAATTATGATGTGGGAGAATTGTGTTATATTGGATGGGCACTTGGTCCTCGAAGGATCTAGTCTTTGCCTGATATGTATTTCTCCCTTACGTAGAAGCTTTCCTTTGTATCTTCTTCTTTGCTCAGGTGACATGGATTTTATGATGGGTTTTATTCCCTTGCAAGATGCGCGTGAGATTATATGAAAGCTTGGCTCTGTTTTGAGTTCGTTCTTGTTTTGAGATCGATCTTTGCTTCTATTGATACAATCTTTGTTTATAGGCTTGAGTCATAATTTTTTCAATGCTTGGGTACTTTGTTTGGTTGTGGGCATCTCTAAAACCCTCTTTCATTTTAGAGATGTAGTCCTCGAAACTTGAATTGTGTGTGGTCAGGGTAGAGCTCCAAGATGTCAAAGCTATGTTGAGGGTTCTGCAGTTTCGTTGGGATGGCATGTTGGACACTATGTAAAATTTCTTACCACATCTATCTCTTCCTTTTTTATGTTGATTTCCTGGAATAAATATATGGTATAAAGGAGCGAACGAATAACCTAGTTTTGCTTTACCTCTTGCTTCCTCCATAGGGACCTTAGATGTGACAAGTAAAAATCTGGAGATAATAGTAAGAGATGGGTGGAGAACTAGATACCTTGCTTCCGCGATCACAGCAAGTTCAGCAGGCACTTCGAATTATTCTCTTGGTTGTGGGGGCCCTATTCAGTTGGTGGCATAGAAGACTTAGCTGCTGAATCCACTGAATTAGCTGCTCTTTTTGACATCGGATTGGATGACACGAAGGACAATGTTTGTGTGTAGGGTGGTCAAGTTGAAATATTGCTAGTCAGTGTGGAAAGGCTACTCAACATTACTCGGGAGAGCCATTTTCAGGAGCCTCCCAATGTCGAATTCTCTTAGATCAATATGTTTGCTTATACAACACTAGTAGTTTTGTTGTTGTCTTAGCCAAGAAAAAATTGCATGTTCCATTTAGGGAAGGGGGTTTTGGGATTGAAAGTTTCTTTTTTTTATATTCCCCTCATCATAGGGTGATTTACTTTGTAATATTTTGTCTATTCTTTTAATATTATGAAAAAGAGCTTCTCAACTTAGAAACAATATTCTAGTTAACTAAGTGATTATTTTTTAAGGTGTGATAGTCCAAAGATAATGTTGGTGGACATTAGTAATTATCATCAATATAATTTTTGAAAATTTCAAAATTATAAAAAGTAAAATTTCAAGTAAACAAAGAAATTAATGTAAAAAACCAAAATTAAAAAAAAAATAATATTTTGAGAAAATAAAGAAAATATAAAACAATAAAATTTCAATTATCAAAATTTTATATTTTTTTTGAAAAATAAATATAGATTTCATAGTAAAAAGCATCAACTTTGTTTAATAATATTAGTGAGTCTACTAACTTAAATATTATTCGTTTCAAACATAAAATCATTAATTATAAATTTTTTATTCAATTTTTAAATATTTTTAAAACCATTTAATTATATTTTATTTTTGTTATTAAAAACGAACAAACAAACAAACTCATAAACTTCATAATAAAATTGTGATATTGAATAAATCTTAAATCTCTTTATATTGTGATAAAAGAATCATATTACATTAAAATATGGAAAACATGGTACATATTAATGTTAAATTATGTTATATGTTATATATTAATTTTATATTGATGTGACATATTAATGCTATATTTTGTTTTTATCAGAAAAAATTCATGACTTTACTATTTAAATAAAAGATTACATTTTCAGATGATTTTATGAAAGTAACATTTACGAGCATTTCAAATAAATAGCGTCATGTCTTTCAATCATATTCATTCAAAATTACGTGTTTCAAAAATGCTTTCATAGACCTCTCCAAAAAAGGTTTCTTGCCTAATCCTTCAATTTTTTTCTTCGAAAAGAAACTTTCTAAAAGTACATCATATAAAAAAACTTCAATTAGCTACCATTGTTTATGGTCCAAGAAACTTTCCAACAACTATTTGTATACTAAATCATAACCTCCTCACTAGGTTAGAAAAAAAAAAGTCCATTTGGATCTTCATAATTCTTTTAAGAACCAAAATCAAAATGGTTCATGATAGAATCCAGTTTTAGTTGAGTTTATATTTTCTGTAATGTACCAAAGTCCTTTCGCCATAGCAACGCCATAATTTGCCATTCCTTTTCCTATATACATGTTTTATGTCAACGTTTTCCATTTTGTCTTTGAGCCTTTGAGTTTCTTCTAATAAAGGAATCAACTAAACACTATGAAAACTATTGTGACCTGTAATCCATTTAATAATAATTTGCGAATCGCCAAATATCTAGATTTTTTTACCTCTTTTTCCACCACCAACCATAAAAGAAGTCTTAAGGCACTCGATTCTGCAAAATTGTTAGTACCATTTCCTAGTCTCGCTTTAAATATGTACCAATGCTTGTCATAAATATAAAATAAACCTCCTGCATCACATCTCTTCAACTCACCCTATGCTGCCTCGTCAAAATATCTTCCACTGTTACATGTCCTATTTTAATTTCACATTGTCCCATGGGAAATAACTAACAATACCTATACTTTGTAAAACAAATTTGATTTCTGGAAGCCATATGCCCCAAGCAACAATGAGGGGAAGAGATCTAAAACCTTTTAAGTCTTCATTAAAACTACATTCCTTTAGACATGCTTTCACATTATCACCTTTCCATTGATCATGTAGATTTAATTTCTTTTCAAATTTAGTCCAGACGGTCCTAGTATAAACACATATCATCGCAATATGAAGATTGTTTTCTTCCTCGTTTCGACATAAATAGCATTTGTTCGATCCCTCTCTTCATTTCCTTTTGAGTACATCTCAAGTACGGGCCTCATTTTATAAAACAAACCACATGAAAATCTTTGTTTTCATAGGACATTTGTATTGCCACTTTGCTTTCCAACACCAGTTCGGTTTAGAAATCGCCATATCCTGCATCAAAATGTTATAGCCTTCTTTTGGAGTATATTCACCTTTATGAGAAAACATCCATATCATTTTATCTGATTTATCTCCAATCTAGACATTGCTTTTGTTAAATTTATTATGTAATCATTCCATATGTTTATATCATTTCCGGTAAGATCCATAGCTTCCACACTTAATCAGCCTCGAGTCCTAAAAGATCTAGCACCCACATTATAAATAGTATACAGACTGATAAGACATTTGTCCTATAAAAAAAATCATATGACCAAGCATTTTATACTGAGGATTGGATCCCACACAGGGATCCTCACCCAAATACAGTAATAACCCATTACCCACCTTCCAAAATAAACTTGAACCAATTATATCAATGTTACATATAATAAATTACTTATTTAACCATAACTTATGTTACTTGTAACATCAATTTCATCTAAAATAATAATTTTTATTATTGAGAAATTATTTAGTTCTTAATATGATTTTCTTGAAATCAATGATTTTTTTTTCAAAATTAAAATTCAATTCCGTTATCATTTCAAAGAGATCTATTAACAATATAACAAAACCTTTTTTTTAATATGTTTCTAATAGAAATAAAACCTACACTTAATATTTTACAAAATTAAATTAAATTCAGTCCACATTGGATATATTGACAATAAAACAAAGAATATATTTATTTATTTGGATGGTTAACGAATCTTCTTAGTTAATGTAAAACCAATCCATAAATATCTTTCATGAATAAAATAATTATAGTCGATGGATTGTATAATGCTTCATTAATTAAGGGTAGATTGGACGAATTTGAAAATGAAGACTAGGTGAATCAATACAGACACCTCGCCAACACAGATCATGTGATGATAGGACAGGAGGTAGGAAGTGAGCATGTGACACACAACCAGGGATGGAATTTGACGGGTAAATGCCCGTCATGGGTCAATTTACCCGTCAAATATAGCTAAGATTTTGCCAAGATCGTCAAAATCTGGCTTAGAATACAGAAAACGTTTCAGATTTTGTTTATTACCGGCAATTTTGATGGGTGTCCATCATTTGAAATTCCAACCCTGCACAACCACGGTAGGTAGTAGCAAAGGGAAGTGACAGATGTGTCAGGGTACCCATGACAATCATAGAAAAAGGAGTAGAAAAGACCCATTTACATCTGATAACGGTACGAAAAGGTACGGGGACCAACGAAGGAGGAGATGTAGGCAAGATACGATCCAACCTCCAATTCAGGTAATTAAGAACCTTGTCATGCAGGAAACCGGAAGCAATACGGATCCCAGAGGTGGAAAGGATGGGATGAAAGGGGTGAGGCGCCTCCAAGTTATAACAATTATGGGTTTCTTCGCTTTATTATAGAGCGAAAGACAAGGCATTGCCATCTGCACTTCGGGCAACCCTGTTAAGGTAACTACCTCTGCTATGGGTGAGCACACCCGCACATTGATAAGAGCTTGGTTTGCATTCACCAGACCACCGGATCGTGATAGACTACCCCTGCAATTTGAAAGGATGGCTCCAGAGAGGCAAGTTAATGCTGGACCCGAGACAGGTTAAGGGTCTAAGGGGTGAGGAGGGAAAGGGAATGTTGGTGGAAGGAGGGGTGGAACTGGGGTAAGAGTCACTAGGGCTCAATCCCAATCCAGAGCAGCGACAACCTTCTTCCTGGAACACATACCACTAGTGGTCCGTGATGAAATAAAAGCAATTGAAAAGGAGCTATAGGAGGAGGTGCATGCCATCCCCATAGAGGAAATTCGATCGGAGGTAGAAGAATGGGTGATGGATCCCGAAACCACTGCGGGAAGTGTGTTAGCCTATGACATAATGATCATTATATATTGGGTAATGAAAAATATCATGGCTCATGTAGCCATGAGTGGAGAAGGAAAAAGCCAGGGGGACCAAGAACCTGTCTAGTCATGGAAGGAGCATTATCCGAATAGCCATTTGATGCATCGAAAGATCGATCTGATGGCAGCCAAGATGGGCCTAAAGTTCTATGCCCCCAATTCGCAGAACATTGAGGCAGGCTGCACCAACAAGAGTGGGAACCAGAGCGGCAAAATAGAGAAGAATGCAGACCTGGAGCAAGCGAAAGCCAAGAAGGGGAAAATGACCAACTTGGGAAGCTCTAGTGGTGAGGACCATGGCCAAGTTCTTGATTGAAGTCAATATGACCAATAAAGTGCTTTACTATGTTTTCATTTCTTTTTTGCAGCTTTAGATTAGGAATAGAGGTATACAACAATTATGAAGAAATAGGCTCTATTTTTGAAAGCCCAACCGGAATAGATTGGAGATGTCTCTATGTTACAATTGCTAGAACTGCATGATGATTTTGGGCTCTGCAAAAGCGCTATGTAATCGGTTTTTATAAGTAATATAATCTTTTTATTTAAAAAAAAATACTGGTTCATTAATAAAAGACACAAAATTGTTAATGGACTAAGATTATCTCACTATAACATATAAAATAATTATTGGGGAGGCAGGTGCGGGGGGGATTCTGCTGAGTCCCGGAGGACATGTAGAACATACATTTGCTTGGGGGCTCGGCATCAGGTCCAACAATGAAGCTGAGTGGTTGGCTCTTATTCAGAGCCTCCACATCCTTAAGGAAAAGAAAATTCGCAAGGCCTTGATCATTGGGGATTCTAGGCATGTCATTTATAAATTAATCAATGGATACAATGAGGGAGCCATCAAATGTCGGTGGCTTTATGAAAAAGCAAAGCTCCTTATGTCTAGCGACTATGAAGCATATCATATCCTCCGGCACAACAATTCGGCAGCTAAAAGTTTGGAAAATGGGGGAGCTTCTCTCCCGCAAGGGCAGTATCGACAGAATGGAAATTGCCCTATTCATAAATATATCCCTTAACTGGTGGCACTGGAAGTCCCCCTTCCGGCCCCTCAATGCCCATCTCCATGGAAAACAGAGTCTTTATCCCCTTTCTTTTTTCTCCCCTTTCTTGCCCACTCTTCCTTATCTCTCCTCTCTCATTCTTTTTTCATCTCTACCCCCCCTCCTTATGGGATCACTTGGCCCCCCCTTTTTTCCTTTCCCCCCCTCCTCTTCCCCTTCATTTTTCAAGCCCTTTCCCTCCCGCTCATCCTCCGCAGCCACCTCCCTCGCCGTCTTGTCTCCTTTATGGCCCCGTCCTACCCGCTCTATTCTCGCTGCCGCGTGGTCCCTTCGCTGGCAACCGCCCCTCTCATTTCCTCTGGTTTTAAAATCCCATCCTTTCGGGGATTTAATTAACACTCCCTCGCACGCTCCAATATTCAATTCGGTTTTCAATATGGCTTCTATGGGACGCCTTACGACTTCTCATTATTCTTCTCTTCTTGGCCCTGGTTCGTTCGACGCTCTGAGTTTTCTCTTGCATGTTATCTCTGGTATTGGAGAAGGGCATTTTCATGGTCTTCCGTGGCAGGTCCTTCCCTGTATTCGCTCAGTGGTGAAAGAGAGGGTGGCTCTTGCAGCCTTCTCTCCGTGTTTTTGCTTCTCCCTTTCAGTTTCGACTCCGGCTCCTTTAGGCAATTGGGACAGCAGTTTGGTCATCGGATGCAGGTGCACTGGGTGGAAAAAAGGAGACGTGGGAACTTTGGCATGTGGTGGCAGCGGGCTTTGTTTGCTTAAAGAGATTCTGGTTCTTCGTGCTTGCTTTAACAGCTCTGTGGCCTTTTCCAGTTCTGTTCTCTCCATCCAGAAGCAGTTTGCTCGTATCACTCTTTGGCCAAAAGCTAGTGAAATGGCACAGCATGGGGAGAATGCAGGCTCGTGGATATTAAGAAGAATTTAAGGCGCCTTTACGAGCTGCTTTCCATCAGTGTAATGGACAACAGAGAAATGGCTCAGGTGGTGAAGAAGATGGAGGATACAGTCAGTTACACCTCGCAGCAAATCAGCAACCAAGATTCGCGTATTGATGACAATGAGAGTCGTCTTCGTGAAGTTCAGGGCCAGGTTGAAAGGATTGCTGAGGACCTTCAGAAACTCATCTCCATGAACCAGAGCAGCCGAGTTCATGTAGCTTCTGATGACGTCGTGCTTCCAATGGAGGAGGAATCAGTCTTGCAGCCAAGAGGCAATCCTTAGTTTTATTTTATTTAGCTTTGTTAAATGTATTTCTGTCTTCTATTATGCAAATAGTTTGTAAGGGTTTATACAACCCCAGGCTTTAAGAGTTTTGATCAGAATCATTTTGAAGTGTTTAGGGAAACTCAGTGGATGACCTCCTTGTGCTACTTCTCTGTTAAGCACAGATACTCTGATACTATCTTTTTGTATTGAATGGCTGTGCACAGCTACTTTTATATATATTTCTTTTCTGTTTCTGTTAAAAAAAAAAAAACATATAAAATAATTATATAACCCATAATAGGGAATATTAGAAGAATTAATAAAATGAATATAAAGGTTCATAAGTAATCAATAAAGGTATTTTTGATATACTGAATTTAGACTTTTTTTTAATCAGTTTTAAAATATTTTATCTCTCTAGCTGATGCAAGTGAGGAGACGATGGCCAATGCGAGCTAAAGAGGGCAAGGGGGCCACATGCCAAGGTTAATGGAAGCACATGTGATGTCGAGGAAAATTTCCAGACTCTAAATGAAAGGGCGACGTCTAATGAAGTTCTTTCTAGAGTTTAAGAAAGAAGCATGAGTAACAAAGACATGGCAGGTTGGTGCATATGGGGCCCTTGGCAAATTTCACCCAGTCTGAAGTATGAGTGGCCAACAAACTTTGTGCATGGGAGTTTAAGGCTATAATACTACACCATCAAAACATAGGGCTATAGGGAACTCTATGAACTAGAAGTCATGATGATTGCTTGTAAACATGAGGTGGAGCAAGGAAAAGAGATCACGTAGTCTTCTCACTCACTTGTCGAAGTAGCATAATGCCACCAAGGAAAAGAGATTCCAGAAGAGGAAGTAGCAACCATCACAAAGGAGGTGAAGGCAAGTAACAATAGAGGAGATGGAAAAATGAATACAAATTTGACATTTCGCCAATCTCTTTTCTTTGGTGGCATTATGCTACTTCGGCAAGTGAGTGAGAAGACTACGTGATCTCTTTTCAGAAGAGGAAGTAGCACCCAACACAAAGGAGGTGAAGGCAAACAATAGGGAAGATGGAAAAATGAATACAATCTTGACATTTCGCTTCACATTCAGCTCATCGGTAGCATGAAGGATGATCTCGACGCATTATGCACCAAGATCGCCCTCATAGCTATCTTGCAGATACTTGGTTTCAAGTGAGGGACAACAAGCAGGACGGGGCAACTTCTGCCCACATTTCAATTCCATCTAATGTTAAACCCCAAATATAGCTTTGTAGGTTCGTTGTCTTTTGTTTTTAAGATGATGTTCTTTGTTATAGCCTTTTACTATCTTATGATGATTATGGTACTTTTAATGTTTCAAATATTTCGCTGAATAGGAAGGAGACCCTGGTTTCCCTTTGTTGGGCAGGTCTCCTCCCTGTCTCAACTATGTGAAACTGTGGTTAATGGTACTTGAACCAAACTTGAAATATTCCTAAGTTTGACTTGGTTTTCCTTTGCGAAGGTCAGTCAAAAGATGTTGTACCATTTTTTATATTATCTTAGTAACAAAAGGATCTCCACTAGCTTAAAAAAAATAGTGTTAATTGTGGGCAATTTGACATGGGTCTAGCTGTCAACTAATTGGAAAATCCTTTGCTCATTTATGTGTACCATAATATTCAAGTTAAATTTCACTCTACCACCATTTATTCCTTCCTTCTGATTATCGTCTTGTGCTCCAATATGCGCTCATGCAACAACAACCATTTACCATGATTTCCATGGTAAATGGACATGGTAACTATCATCACATGCTACCCCATATCTCTTCCACGTAATCGCTTAAGATCCCGGAGCATCCATGTCACATGTCAACCACCTCAGTTGCCTAGTCCTGATCATCCATGTTCATCTGTTGACCACGCTTAGTCAACCACATAGTGGCTGTTAAAATACTGAGAGGGGGTGAATCAATATTTATACAATTAGAAAATTTTAACTTTAATCAAGAGCAAGTTTCTAATCATCAATCATAGCAACATATCATCAATATTCATGAAAAGTAACAAGATGCACAGTACACAATATTTATACGTGGAAACCTAAGTTCTGGGAGAAAAACCACCGAAGCTGTTTATAATAAAGTTTGACCTAACAACAACTGGATAACAAATTTAATACAACTTCTCCAGCTACAACTGGAAGAGGCTACAACCCCCTAGGCTTTGTCAGCTGCAACTGAGGAGGTGCTGCAACATATCAACTCACAAACTTGTGATCCCTAGCACCACCCTACTGCCCTGAAAAATAATGAAACTAAAGTCACTGAACCTGTAGACCTGTCAAACTAATCAATGTACTCTCTGCTAATCACCACTGCACAACATCATACCTTATTACTGTAGATCCCTGCATCTACTGAATATGTCACTGTGAAACATTACTGAGCTAAGCTTACTAAGCACACTATTACTGCATTTCATCACTGTTTATAACATACATCTATCACTTGCATCTATCACTGTTTATGCATGCTTCATCTATCACTGTTCACACATGCTTCATCTATCACCGTTCACATACATCAAGTGCATATCATATACTGCTGTTCATATGCATCACTATACAAAATCATATATACTGCTACACCTCACTATGTATAATAAGCATGTTCTTGTGGCTACATCAGGCTTGGGCACTGTCATCTCTCCCACATATCAGTGGATGTATATATATCTTTCACTTCACTGTACATATCTACATTTTATGTTATTTACACTTTACTTCATTCACACTTTACTTCTTCTACTCTTAACATACCTTATTAAGCTTGGGTCTGTCATGGACTGTTAATGATAGCTTGGTGTATGACAAGGTTGAAACAAAAAATGAACTGTAAAAAGATCAAAGATATAACCCAATTCTCTGTTGCTACTATGTATTCTTCTTTTACCCACGAGTTCTCTACCTGGTGTATGACAAGGTTGAAACAAAAAATGAACTGTAAAATGATCAAAGATATAACCCAATTCTCTGTTGCTACTACGTATTCTTCTTTTACCCACGAGTTCTCTACCTCAGTCAAGTGAAAAAATCAAAGATACACTTCTTGACACTCAAAAAACTCGGTTACTTCATCTTCTCATACGTGGTTGTTCTTTCCTTCACCAATGTTTCCACAGAAGCTACCTCAGTTGACTGTATATACCCAAAAACCAGACCTTATTTCCTTCACAGAATTTTCCATAGAAGTTGCCCCAGTTAAGTCCGGAAACCAGAGAGAAGAAAGAGATTCATACTTACTACGACTGCCTCAGTCACATATACTCGAATTCAGAGCTATCACACATTTTTTCACAATCCAAATGAAGGCGTTTATACTTTATTTATATAGTTTTGAACCCCAATTTTATGAGGCTGACCTGCTATAAAATGCATTTTTAATTTTAAATTTTGAAGCTGACTTCATCATGAATTTATTCATTTTTTATTTAGTGGAGCCCACCTCTCAAGCATTTTCAAATTATATTTTACTTTCCTTAAACATTCAAATGAGCTCCAATTCCATCTACATTTCAATACCATAGGAAAGACCATACATCATAATCATCAACAAGCTATAATTATGTGGGTCCAAGGCCCAAAGCCCAAAAGTACCATATGCACGAGTTTCTAGGGCTCTTCCAAGGCTATCATATAATATTTAATCAAGATAATGTTCATGGACTTCAATCCCAATCCCATCATCAAACGATAGCATGGCTTACAATCTATGTCAAGAGGTTTGATTATGATATAAATTGTTAACATAAAGATAACACGAGCTATCACAACCCCATGTGTGTATGGGTGCCTAGTCTTCAAGACAAGGGAAACATTACAATGGGTCATTTATATTTTCTTAATTTGTGGGGGTTAGTTAGAGCTTTACCCAAGGCTTTGTTAATGCCATGTCAAGGTTATTTCTTGTTTAGTTTAGAGCCACCTTTTAAGGTAAAGGTTACTATATGTGTGAGTTTAAGATTTTCTTTGATGCGACAAGGTCATCTAATGGGCTTAAGGACCAAGATACAACTTAAGGATACTTAACAAGACCTAGTTTGTGGGCTTAGGGACCAAGAGACAACTTAAGGATACTTAACCACATCAATGGGTAGACGGGGCAATTGCCATTGTCCCAAGGACTTCAAGGGCTTCAGACTTGGCCTTGGACAAGGTCAAAAGGTCTCCTTTAACACCGACAACCACAAACCAACTACCAACCCTCAGGGGCTCCTCAAGGGGCACCAAGACACAACTGTTGGAATCAATGACAATTTAATAAACAGTCACCACGCTACACTTTCATATATGATATACCATACATTCCCTCACTCCGTTTCCAATACTATATAAATGACTCAACAAATAAAGGTCAAAATCCAAAATTTTGCCTCCAAAGACTAGGAAAATGGTGTACAATGCAAATATTAATGCCATGTCAAAAATTTGGAGGATCAATATAAGCATGTCATATAAGATAAAGATGATTTCAAGCAAAGCCATGATGTTGAAACAAGAAATTGCACATAACAATGATGTGTCAACATAAGAAATCATGTTGCCATGATACATTAAATAATAGCCATTATACATTGACATACCAGATTTGAGAAAGCCATATTACACCAATTTCTCTCCCATGTTCAATCCACAACATTTATTTAACACTTCACTCTACCACACTCACTAGTTTAGAGAAGCAAAACCTCACCTAACCTAACATACCCATGAATGTCTCCTCGTTCAATCATATGCAACGACAAACCAATACAAGTCAACCAATATACAATTATCCATTGAAAGTAAGAATATACGTATCAACATTTGATGGAATTTACAAGTAGAAAGTGACAAGTTGATAAGGTAGAAGAATATTTTGAGATATGCAAGTTGCATGTGATGGAAGGCCATATTGTGTTCAATCACTATGATAAATTTAAAAACAATTCTTTAACAGGTTCCAAGATATTAAGGAAAAATATTGTTTTTTTAAAGTTTTTATATTATTATAAAATTAATAGCTCCAATCCTATAATTCTAGATTAAAGTCACATATAAGAAATAACTCCCAAAGGCATAATATTAAAACTCTAATCAAACAAAGCTAAAAGCAAAAAAGTAATTCTCACCCATCCTATGAAATTTGGAGACCCTAAGAAGGAAATCAGAAAAATGCACAATTAGTGAGAAATGGAGTTGGACATATGCAAAATGAAAATAGAAAAAATATACACAATTGCAAGGCAAAGAAGGAAAAGGAGTTAGAGATGGGAATTGAAGATTCATATGAAGAAGAAGAAACACAACCATGATGTTTTGATGGAATTAAAAAATGAAGAAACACCAAAAAGATCACTAGCAACTATAACAAGTATAAGTTACCCACACACATTGCAACTTAAAGGGTTTTCGACAATGATGGCAATGACCATGTATCAACAATGATGTTAATGAAACACTAGAATATGAGGATGACTTTTGTTATACACAAATCAAAGTCAAATAATGTAGTTGGCCAATAAACTTGCATTTTTTTTTGTAAGTGGTGATGAAATACTAGAGTTATCAAAGTAATTGCAGGGCCTAGCTTGGGTTACATTGCACAAGTGTCATCTAAGGTTTAATCATCACTACAATCTATTCATTGCCACTCACTGATACTTTTGTTGATTAAATTTTCTTCAATCAAGCAAAAAATTTGTACAACTACCATCCACATCATAAATAAAACCTTCAAAGAGGACAAAGCCCACCCTCCCAAAAATAGCTCGAAGTTCATATTCAAACACCTCCTAGATAATATTGTTCTATTATGTAAATTTCTTCCCCACTTCCCCCTAATATGAACTTAAGCTTCTTTACACTATTCAATATTTGCATATTAACTATTTTTATATATTTTTGATAAACTTGATTTCTAAATTATTAATATTGTGAAAAGTTTATAAAATTGTTTACTTATATGTTGCTATGAATTATATGTTAGTATGACAAATGAAGCTCTAGTGTGTCGACCTTTACCATAGAGAACCATTTCGCAAATGAATATCAAATTATTAAGGAATTGAAACTAATTAACCAAAAGTCTTTGTCCATTCTCTTTAGATAATCACAATACTTTAACAATAACTTTGATTGTGTTTTCATGGACATGAATGATGAACACTCCAAAATCCAATGACTTGTTTTCATGGTTTGCAATAGCACTACATGTCTACCATCCATTTTATCATGGTTCGCCACAAACATGGAACAACTAATCATCACTCAGAATGACGTCCTCAGAAATAGTGCAACCATCACCAATGCAGGGAAAAGGGAACCGATGTCTTAATTATTAGTTTGAAGATAAAATCAGGTCGGGTTCCTATTTAAGAAAGTGCAAACCAAAAAAATAGCAGTGAAAGCTTAGTAAAAACAAATGATAATTCTAGGATATAGGGTCAGAGTGTTTTGTTGCCATTGTTAATTTTGGCAGGATGTCATTAGCATCTTTTGGTTTTTGTTAAAACTCAGAAGATACAATATTTGGCCTACAAGGCCATTAGAAATTGTAGTATAATGGGTGCTGTACTCCATGAAAATCTTCTCCAAAATTTCTGGACAGAAAATAGTTCTGGTCCAAATTTTGTTCTAAATCTCTGTATTATATATTGCAACTTTATAAACAAAATTGCTAACTTTTCTTTAAAAAAAACAAAAATGCAAATCTAATAACTTTACAATCTAAAATAACTCCAAAATTAAAGACAAATTCCTCTTTAGTACTCGCACACCTTTGGTTATCGAAAGTACAACATAGATGAAACTGCAAAATTATTAAATTCTTCTTTAATACTCATACACAAATGAACACAATTATTGTCTAAATCACAACAACATAGATAAAATTGCAAAATTAGAGAGAATAACATTATCTATCCATGAAAACATCATCTATGCATGAAAGCATGAGGGAGGATCACATTTAAAGGAGGTATTTTTTCAATGCCATACGAACCACAAGAACCACATTAAGCAGCAGAATTTCACATTTTTTTAAGTCAAATACTAAGGAGATCAGGTTGTAACATCCTCACGTCTTAATCTCATCAAAAAAATCGATATGGCACAGTATTGTGCAGCTTGCTCCTACGAAAACAAAGGCATTGAAGCACTTTCCAATCAGTAGTAGGGAACATTACAACATTTAACTGCCTTCTCCTACACATTGCATAATGAAACAAACATGCATTGAAGCACTTTCCAATCAGTAGTAGGGAACATTACTACATTTAACTGCCTTCTCCTACACATTGCATAATGAAACAAACATCAACGAATGATTTTGTCTAACAAGACTGACCAAAGTAGTTTCCTAGGAGTAGTTGCACTGTTCACTTTGATAACAAGAGTTTTTTAGGAGTAGTTGCACTGTTCTACTTTGGTTCAACAACAGCCAGTTGGTTGTTTTATACATACAGCTGTATCAAACAAGTTAGTCTCAAACACAGGGCACCTCGGAGACAAAGTAGTTGTTTATGTGACCCTCATAAATTCATTTGGCATTTTTTTTTCTTTTTTAATAGCTTTTTTTGTTTTGCTTTTTTTTTATAAATATGTTTTGTTATATATTAAATTTTATTAGCATAAAGTAAAGCTAATTAATCTTTTATTTTTTCTGAAGATTAGAATTGAAACAAAATCTCTTATACTGAAAAACTATATCATAATTTGACAACTCTTTCGACCCCTCAATAAAATAATATCTAAAATGTAAAATATAAATACCAACACTTGGTATCTTATACCAAGTGTTGGAAGAGCCATTAGAGAAGCTCTTAATAAATCTCTAAAAACTGATACAATAAATAGATATGAAGCCCTAAATAGAAAAAAAAGGGTACTACAAAAAAGAGGAGAAGCTGGTACACCTTTTTAAGATGGCAAGATATCCCTTTTTAAGATGGATCCTATGAAATTTTGGATTCTTGTCTATACTAATGCTATTGTTTTGATGGCAAGATATCCCTCCTATGTCAACAAGCAATTAAAAATTCTCTAAAGACTTACAATATAATACATGAATGATTGTTAACACTAACAAAACAAATGTTATGATAATCAAATCCAACTAGATCATTTATAATAAGTTGGCGCATCAACAACTTTTGACCATGATATTAAAATAAATATCCTCATTCTTGTATCTTACATGATTGTGAAGTTTGAGGCTACATCATCGATAGAGAATTTTGGAGAAGGATTGAGCAAATACAAAAAAGTTTTAAAACCTGTAATCTTAAAAATTAATAACAGTACACCCTATTCATCCTACTGATAGAAGCAAATTTACCCCCACTAAGAGCATGACTAGGTACCTAATGTATATACACAAGGTAATTAATATGAATGACAAGATAAATTTAGTCCTAAACAATCTACAACTCACAGAGTTGGCACAAAGATTTCAACTCATCTAAATCATTGTGGTATAGAGGAAGAAGTCACTTTGCAAAATATTAATAACATAAAAATATTATTAAATCTAATTTTAAGAAGAAACATTGGTGCAATAAATATTTAGAGTACAAGAGAAAAGTAAGGTGCTATAAGGAGTTGATAGCCCCAATCTTAGAGATCTACAATTATCTGTTTTAACTAGTGTAAAAAAAATCAGCATTGCTAAAATAAAAACCAACTCACATGAGCTCCATAACGAAGCTTGGCATTTAACAATTCTTAAAATGCCATGGGTTGATCGAATTTGTCATTTTTGTAATAATAAAATGAGTGGGGATGAAAAACACTTCCACTTGGATTGTGTCATGCATACATCCCCATTAAATCTCAGTTTCAAAATATTTGTTAAAATAATAACCCTTTTCAAGCACAGATATAAAATTATAAAACAATCCAATCAATTTCTTATTTTTTTTAAGTCCAATAGACCCAAAAAAAAGAAAAAAGAAGAAGATGTCAGTAAACGTTAATACCCATCATCATCAAAGAAAGAAAGTTGAAACAGAGAATATTAAAGACCTCGTAATTGTAACATTTCTTATTAAATAAATGTAAATATAACTAGTAACACGAGCAATTAAAGAAGTGGCTAGCTGTAAATATAAGAGAAACTGGCTGTAACCAAAGGCAATTACATTTATTTAATAAGAAAAGTGTCGTTACATATGCCGTAACCATTTAGTCAAGGCATATAATGTCTCTTGCCTTCCAACAACGGCAAGTGATATGAAAAGCTTAGAAAAATTTAGTGATAACAAAATATATTAATAATAATAAAACAATGAAGAAAAATGTTGTTTCCAAAGGCTGTAGCCATTTCATCAATAGGCAAGGCCTCTTGCCTTCTAATAAAGAGCAGGCAATAACCTTTCTAATTGAATAGCTCACATAAGTTGGTAGATGATGACCTTCCATTTCCTTAGTTCTGATAAGTTCAACCTTTAAAGCGTAGTGGCCTTGCACTGAACGTCCTAATGGACCATGCACTGAACCGTCACTGTCTGAAAGGGGACTATACATCGTTATGAAGTAAAAGACATCTAACTCAATATAACAGTACTTTGATAGAAACAATTCTAAGCAATGAGCATAAAAGATTGGCTGACTAAATAATTCATAAATTTAAATTACAAACAAATCATTTTGTGAACAAAAAAGCCCCAAAGGGTGTACACGATAAATTGAGCTTCACATAAGATCCAACACTCGTACTATTAAACTATACTAGTGAAAAAAATTCTCCTTGGGATTCCAATGACCCGTACCATTGATAATTTCTAACCAAGTCTAGCAGCAGCTAGAAAATGAACAAGGCTGCTTCTAAAATTAAAGACCCTTGCACAACCATCCTGTCTAAGTTTCCAATGCAGGGAAATCATAACAGCTGAAAATGCCTATCCTTGAAATGGTTTCAAAATAAGTGAATATATTTTTCATTTAGAAAATCATCCAGCGTGGCTCATCTACGAACATGAGGACCACCCCCACGTGGTACATCATATCCTCCCCAACCGGGACCACCTCCCGCAGCATAAGGAGCAACAGTTTCAGGTCCAGCGGGCATCTGGATTTCAAATACACTGGTAAGTGCTGACGATAAAGCTAAAGATATTAAATAAAAACAAAAAACAACATTTATAATTTAGGTAATAGTCAACACACCTGAGGCATTCCATAGCCATCTCCATACACATTTTGGCCAACAGGAGGGTAGGGAGCATCAGGGCCATTATAAGCACTGCCATATGGCGCAGCTGAAATCAAAATACAAAAACTTGTCATATGCTCATAGAAGGCATCCCCAGCCAGGGAAAAAATAAAATATACATTCAGGAAAATAGGTCTCAAAGGAGCATTTTGTTGTATATGCCAAAAACTACAAAGTAGACACGCATTGCCATAGGACACATTGTTTCCTTAATCGTTTCAAGTGATGTAGTACATACCACGGCCTCTTTTATCAACGACACCTGCAACCTCTGAACGACTTGCAAGCTCTGAACGAAGTTTCTCCACTTCTCTTGCCAAAGAGACCAAATTCTTCTCCATCACCTGCATCTGCTCATCTTGCTCACTGCTTGCAACCTTCTCATACTCGAATGCAGCCCTTTATTACAAAGAACAAAATGGTCAGCCTCTGCTACTAACCCCATATAAATGAAAAATGCAGTGAGCATACAAGCAATCAAGTCACGGATATTCTACACTCAACAGCAATCCTTACTAAGTGACAACTCAAAAACAAGAGAACATTAATCTGCATATAATATTGACAAAGATAACATGCCCATGCTCTCCAGTACCTTCCCCGTTGAAGCTCTTGCCTTAAGCCATCAATTTCTGCATGCATGGCAGGAATCTGCTGAGAATCTGCATGGGCTCGCTGCAATTCTTGGGTTAGTTGTTGCACTTGCACAGTTAAATCTTGTCTAACTGATATAAAACTCTCTGCATCAGAACGAGCTTGTTGCAAGTCGGCCTTGATAGATTCACTAGCCCGGAGATCTGCCTCCATATTTGCAATTTGGTCCAATAAACTTCTACTTTGCTGCTCCCTATCATTCTGCAAAGCTGCAATATGTGCACGCAATCGCTCCAGTTCATGTTGGGACGCAGCAAGGTCTTGTCTCAAAGCTCCATGTGTTGCAGCTAACCTTTGATTTTCTGATGCAAGCCTTTGCATCTCTGCAGTTTGGGTTGCAAGCTTATGTTCCAACACTTCTGGAGGTGGTAACATATCCAAAGGATGATGACCTGCAGGAGGTCCCCTGACTGGACCATACATCTCAGGCCCCATACCTGGGCCTGGAAGGTGTCTAGCAAAAGGGGGTGGCATGCGACCTCTACCAGCCATTTATTCTTCTCTACAAATTCCCTTCCGAATCTATTGTAACTGAGTCACCAACAAATAATTTTGTTAAAAAACGAGAATTAACTCGTACTAGAACACTATACAGATAAATAAGGAGAACTGAATTGCTAATGTTATAATCATGCGTGTAGTGCACCTAAGAAATAGATATTTATAATCTTCAAGGCATAAAGAACTATGTGAAAGCAGGGGGAACCATGCCTTCAGTGCCTGGATTAGAAAGATCCCCACAGTAATGTTGGAGAAAGGTAATTATGAGCCCTTTTAAAGAAGCCTAATAAGAAGGGCACAAGAAGGGCCACTCTAACGAGATTTTAGGACAAAAGCATGATCTCTCGTATATCAGCCTAACAGTATCTATTTGCTTATGAAAGAAAATAAAAACAGTCACCCTAGTTGGTATAGCTACATGTACCTCTATTTCCCCTGTAACAGAGCCTAACAATATTCCAAAACTAACTTCTGAAAAGGAATGAAAAGGAGTGCCCTATTTACTGTAGGCATATGCAAACTCTAAATAGACTCAATACTATGCCCACTCTTATATCGGTCCAACAATATCTCAGAACATACTTCTCAAACAGAATTAAATGTGGATCCCTAGAAGTTGCTTAGCACTCCGACGGTCAAGAGACTTAATCTGAGTTTAAAACTGATCATTGAATCCTCTTGAGTATATTTGATTATTGAATGGGTGATTCAGAAAATTGCAGTTATCAACACTAAATACTCTTACATACATTCAATGCGCATTCCATACTCTCATGTCCACCTTCAAGCTGTATTCTATTAAAATGTATGTAGTTTTTTTGCATAACCAGAGGGCTTCTAAGTTGTTTACATTAGTCCAAAAATACCCTAAAACTGACCTTTACATACAAACCGTTAGAGGGCGGAAAAACCCTAACCAATTTAAATTGTCTGGCGTTTCATAGCAGAATGACAAATAGAGTTAAAAGCAATCGTTTTATACCGAATTCTATCAGGAACAGAGAAAAAGAGCAATGGAAGTATTCTTAACCATAAAATCAAATAAAAAACCAGACAGTTATAAGGAAAAATAAATTGAAGGCAAACTCACCAGAGATGAAGGAAGAAATGTGAATGCTGTAGAGAAGATTAAATTTCAGCCGAAAAGATGCGACTTTATACCGTCTGTACAGTAAATGGATTACGCTTAAAAAAACCCTAAATTTGGAGTTTCCCCAACTCCGACTTCCCCGGATTACGACGGTCGAACCAAATAAAATTAGCAAAGGCAATCTATTAATTTGTTGTGGTTTAGGTGTATAACCCTCGGAGTATATCTAACAACACATAAGCTAGATATATGAATAATTTGTAACTCAGGGTCGAGATGTCTCGAAGTCTACCACGGTGAGCCTTTATCTTAGGGGTTGCCTATTCTTCAAGCCTTATCACAACGGGGGCCAATATGTCAACAGGGTTTTATCCCTGGTGGATAGAGTGATAACCACTCGATCCCACTTGTAGCCCCCCAAATCCTTGACCTCAACTTGCAAGTAATATTTAATAAGAGATTCAAGCCTCAACTTAGGGTAAGACATTTCACGAAGGGGTACTTACCTTTTTAGCGAAGATACAACAAGCCAATATTTTATTGGGGATCATACCTTGGATGGAAAGAGTGTGAAACTTATCCCCCAATCATTTGAGCTATTTACCCCTAGACACCAATGTTCCAATTTTATGGGCGTCACCAATTATTTTTTAAGAAAGTAGTGGGTGCACTTGGAGGAAATGATTGAACTTATGGTACCAAGAGGTAACGACATGTGTGTACATTTTATAAATGTATGTCACTCCCTTGTTCTATCAATGTCCACAAAGCTTTAATCCATGGCTCATGTGTGCATATTACAAATCCAATCCCATGTTTATGTTTTCCTTAAGGTTTGCAGAAAAATGTTCAACGGACTTGGGACTAGTAGTGGGGACTGAGGAGTTTCATGCCCTTGGTCAAGGCTTCAATCTTGAGAGTTTCAATCAGTACCTTAAGGTAGTTGCGGGAACCTTTAGAGGGAGGGGTTGAACATATAGTAATAGTCTAATTTTAAGGTCATGACCTAGCCAAACACTAAATTGATGTATAAGAACCTCTTGTTTATGGGACCAGGATTCCTTCCATCTAGCATTTTGATTTGCTTAGTCTACGAGGGTGTACATACTCTACCCCCTCTAGATGCAAACATACGATCTTCAAGGAGCAAACACATCTATACACCTTAAGAAGGAATGGGGAAGTGATGACCCGTGTGTACATATTATGAGCCCATGCCCACCCCACGTGATCCTTAAGTTGGATACAGTTGACTAAATTCCATTCCCATGAGCCTTTGCTCGACACCTTGAGGTATCCATGGGAACCTAGAGGTAAAGGTCAGGGTCATGAGCAGAGTGCACATTTGTGGACTCATGCCCATTACCATGTTCTCCTTAAGGCTTGCTGACATTTTTTGTTGGCTAGGTTGTCGTCTAACATAATGCTCTGAATCTTGATACATTTCATATGACTCTCTTTGAGAATCCCTAAAATGACACAGACTAAAATATTTGCCCCATTCCAATAAAAACTAGAAAGTTTATTGTGTTGAGAAGACACATCTCTACAGGTGGGAGGGAAATGTCCATCTATCCCATAAAAATAGAATAAAAAATAATAAAAATTAACTTAAACTAAAAATTAAAAAATAAGAATGCATGCAACATTGTGTTGTACCATAATGGTGAGAGAGACGTGTGTTGTAGTTTAGTGGTGAGAGGGATGCTTGTTGTAGTTTAGTGGTGAAAGGTTTGTGGATTTGATCCCTCTCGATGCTTTGTATAACCAGAGTTAGATGGATCTATATTGGTATTAGAAAAAAATGTGGTTTAATGAGTGTTTATAACGTATGAAGTTGTGTTAAGTCAACTAACGCTAATTCCATGTTAATGTGACGATGTTGTTAATGGTACTCTAAATGTCAAATAATTTAGATTTTTTACAACTATCATCACAATTTTATGACTAAATAATCTTTGGTCATATTGCAATTTTTCGTTGTTCAGATTTGACATCCTTAAAACCCCTATTGCACCCAGATTGTGCAATCTCAACAACTAATATCTATAGTTTCAACAACTCCTCTAAATCTTTAACTGGGTTTTAAATAAAAATGATTAAAAAAATATCATTGGAATATGTCGAAATCATCTAACATTTAAACCATTACAAATTAATGTGATATTTGTATATGAAATGGTGTAAATCTTGGATAACTTTAATGGAAAAAGCGAATATGCCACAAAATGGCTAGTCCATGGAAAATATAAAAAATAAAAAATAAATAAGCTCTAAGTTGAATATAAAAATTGAGAAACCATAACAAAATAAAATAATTCATTGGGAGTTTGTCACATCAATAAGTAATTGTTATTGTAAAGGCCCGAGTGGAGTGGTGCAATGGTACCTATGGTTGGGGGGGGGGCAGAGGTCTTGGGGTCCGTTTCGGGAAGGGGGCGTTTGGGCTACCCTTGATTCCCAATGTTGGAATAATAGGGTCAACTAGTTGCGGTTTATGAAAAGTAATTGTTATTGTAAAAACATTAAAATAAAAATATATCAAATTGGTGACATCTAAATCAAAATATCACATAAATAGTCATAATCATTTTTTTTGTTTTTTCTAACAAAAGTCAACAATGACATGTGAAGGTTGCCATAAGGTACTTTCAAAACAAGCACACTTTAAATGTCTTTAATATTATTTTCTATGTTTTAAAAACAAAGTCCCACTGTTAGGAATTTATGTCCCATGATTAACTACTTTGACCAATTAAAACATGGAATGAATGAAATTTATTTTTAGTTTTCAAAAAATTCAATTAAATAAATTGTTTTTAAATATTTTTAATATCATTTTCTATGTTTTAAAAACAAAGTCCCTAGATGCAGGTGCTTATCGAGGACATTTAGCACGCTTGGCAGCTGGAACAAACATCTCAACAAGCAATCCACCACATGGATCACCCTCTGCTCGCTCCTCATGCACATTAATTCTCTTCATTAGGGGAAAAGTGGGCTATTAATGAAGTCGACCCTTCGACCTCTGGGTAGGGCTAAATGTGGTACTATGATAATCATGTTTGTTCTAAGCGATTTTATAACTTCCTGGGAAGCTGATCAAACACATTTCACTGGGACTAGTTTCCATATTTCGGTGCTTAGAGTTTGGAGTCCTTGCATCATTTTCTCTCAACATTTTAGTGAGAACCTTCCTCCTTGATGGTCCAGGCTCCAAGGTTATGTTTTTCTTTCTTTACTTGATCCTCTCTCACTTTGGTTCAATGTTTCTCTTCTTTGGATCCTACACTCACAGGGAAAATATTTTCAAGGCTTCAGTTTTCAGTGGCAAACATGTCTAGATAGATTTGTGCTACCCCACGTCATGGAAGTGGAGGTTGATGCCATTCTGGCAGTTGTGGTCGCAAAGGTTCTATCAATAGTGGTTACGATAGTTCCATCCTCGAGCATTTGAGAAATATGTTGCATGATTGGGAGGAGGAAATGGTGGTGTGATAGTTGGTTGGTTAGAGGGCTTGGATTCGATGCATACAATACTAGTCGGTCAAGAACATGCTTTCCCAGTTATTTGTGCATTCTAAGGAGAATAATCCTCCTCCATCCCCCTCCCCTACTCTGGCTCATCACACCTCCTCCTCGCTAGGCCCTTCTCATGTCTCCAAACCACCTGAGCATCATGGAACACAAATGAGCAATGATCTCTGACAAAGCATAAATAACTTCTACAAGTGGCCATAAAAGGAAGCATGTGGAGCGAAAAAGTCGTGTGGATCCATCCTCCTTTTGAAAAATAGTGGGCCTTCCTGCCAAGGAAGCTACTAACAACCCTTCCATCTTTAAATATTATTGGTGCCTATTTCTGGAGGAGAAGCCTAAAGACGTAGACATTGTTTGCGACCCCAAGTAATTTCATTGTTTTTAATTCCTTTAGAAATCTGCTTGGTGTTAGCCTGAATAAAACTCTATTGATAGGAGTAGCTAGCCATTTTTGTTCACGGTTTCAATATGTACTCAGTGTAGCTGTTGTTTTGGGATATGTAAGCTTAATATTTATTCAAGGATAGACCATATAAGTAGGTTTTTTTTATTTCCCGTGCATGGGAATACCATATTAGCAAGCTTGTTTTGATATCCCATGCATGGGTAGATAGTCAATGGTTAGTAATTTGATGTTTGGGTTTTGTATGAAGCCACTTTGGGCTCCCAAACATTGTGACTCTCTTGTGCTTGTATTATTTTTTGCATTTTAATGTAATTTTTTCTCTAGAAATTACAAAATAAAATGTTTTAAAAACAAAGTCCCACTCTTAGGGATTTATGTCCCATGATTAACTACTTTAACCAATTAAAAAATGGAATGATTCAAATTTATAATTTTTGAAAAAAATTCAAGCATAGATTAGGATCATTGAAATTTATTTTTAGTTTGAAAAAATTCAATTGAATAAATTGTTTTTTAAAAGGATAGGAAAATTTTCTAAAAAATTGAAACATGAAAATGAATTAATCCTCAATACAACAATATACTCTTTACAAGTTCAACATGTCACTTAAGGGAAAACGAACCTTGGTGGGGACGATAACATTCCATCCTACAACCACTTAGGCCAAATCCAATTAACATATAAGAATATATACATAAAAACATAGATGATAAACATATATAATAAAAAGTAGAGATAACTTGAGTCGTCCAAAATCACTTCACAAAGAGTCTTTTTAGGCCGCTTGAATTTTGGAAAGTTATTCCTATCTACCTTAGAATCAACATCAATAGAAGGAGGATCTTCTTCAATGAACATTGACCAATACTCATAATCATTTTCATACAACATAGAATCTTTTGATTATCTTTCTCTATCTTTTCCTTTTGCAAATTTTCAAAAATCTTCCCTTTAAATTCAACTTTATTAATATGTTTCTACCCCATATCCAAAATCATCTTACACCATTGAACAATAGCATGGGATCAAAATTTTGGTTTCTTTGAACTTGTTGAGTTTCTATCTTGTATAGGAGATGACAAGCCATGTTGTAACACAATGTTTTCATACCATTCTTGCATGTTAAGTTCCTTTTCAAATTGGTTATTCCTTCCTCCAAAGCCTCTAAGTCGACCCAATAGGATTTTACTATTTACCATTACTACTCACACCAGCCTTGAATATGTCAGCTCAAATTGCTTAAGAAATACAAAAAGCTCATTTTTGTACTCCTCTCTTATCATAGATTGAATGAAATGTGAAATGGATTTGATGATGTCAGCTCTTCTAGAGGTAAATTCACTCGAAATTGTGTGGTACTCCACCTTAGGTGGTGGGTGTACCATACCACTTATCACTAAAGGGGGTACTTACTTATCAACATTCCCTCTTTATAATGAATAATTTGGACCATGTGCATTAATTTAAAAAAAATAGTCTAGAAATTCCTCATAATTGTTGGAAAAAGTTGTCATTGATGTCAAAAGGGTGAAGAGATATGTTGCATCAAGGTGATAATGATGATGTGATTGTAGTAGAGATAAATTGTTTGGGAATGTATAATGAAGCCTTGAATCCCCTAAAGAAGAACCTTATAAATCCAAAGCGGCCCCTCATGGCGTAGCGGTTGCTTGTGGCCCTCACGGGAAGACACTTTGAGTTATACATGCGTGGTACAAATCCCCTAGAAATCCCTTCATCACAAGTGTGTATATATCCAAAGCGGTTCCCTTATGGCGTAGTGGTTGCACATGGTCCTCATGGGAAGACACTTTGAGTTATACATAAGTGGTACAAATACCATAGAGAATCCCCTAATGATCATGATGATGTGGAGTGTAAAGGAGTCCCTAAATTGTCCTAAAGAAGTGTGAAGAATTTTCTAAATAAATGATGTTGGCTCACATGACCATGATGATAAGAAGTGTAAGAAAGTTCAAAAATGTGTTCCTAAGCAATGCTAGTAAGAAATGTGAAGAAGTTCCTAAAATAGTGGTGTTGGGTCCACATGACCATGTGGGTTGGGTTATACCATGTGGGTAGGGTCACATAACCCATGTTGGAGAAGGCCCTAGAGAGCCCCTAAGCTTGGTGCAAAGCATATTGGGATGAAGTGTGAAAGATATCCCAAAATCATGATGATGGGTCCACATAACCCCAAGAGTAGTGGTGTTGGGTCTACACGACCAGAAGGATTGGTCCATATGACCATGAGAAGTAGCTCTTGAAGTAATAAGGATTGGTCCATAAGGAAATGTTCAAATAAAAGGTGAAGAAACCTATAAACAATGGTGTTTGATCCACTTTCCCATCAGTTTGGGGTTACATGATCCATGGTGGAGAAGGCCCTAAAGAGTCCCCAAAATTGATCTAAAGCAAGTTGGTGTGAATCTTGAAGTACCCCCAAAGTAATAATGCTTGGTCCACATGACCCCAAAAGTTGTGGTACTTTGGTCCATTAGACCACTCGAAGTGGTAAGGATCCCTGCAAGAAATAATTATGTATCCACAAAGTATGATGATGTGGTCAAGCCATAGGACCCCCTTTGGAGAATATATGGAGTGATATTGAAATTTTGGCATGAAATGTCATGATGGACTCTTGAGGTGGGGTACTAACCCTTGAGACCCCCTTAAAATATAGAGATCCACAAGTCAAGGATGAGTTTAATGAGACATTAAAAGAAGCTACTAGATCATTGATGAAGTGTATAAATAGAAGGAAAAACATTTCATTTAATCATCAATCAAGTCTCTCTTTCTATTGCACATATTTGGAGAGAAAGTACGGAACTTTTTAGAGAAGCAATTTCTAGGCATCTTTGAGGATTTAGGAGATTCACGAAAAATGACATAACTTTCTCATACGGTATCAAATTTACAAAATTCTTGGCTCGTTGGAAAGATGGTTGCGAAGGATATGTGATGAATCTATATAGATACTCTTTTGGTTTATATATTGTCTCTCCATATTGTGATCTTGGCAAAGGTATGGTTCATGCTTGTTGGTTTTTCTTGTGATGGCACATGCCTTTCATGGACAGATCTCATCTTGGATCTTGGTATGTGAGTGTCTCTCTTAGTGTATATATTTGAAGTCATTAAATATGTTATGAGGGATATGATGATGGTCATGTTGGCATATATATGTTATGGTTCTTGTACATGGGTCTCTCTTGTGATGGTCATGCCTCTCATGGACTAGGGTCCATCTTGTTGTCTTGAAAAAGTATGAAGTTTGTACATGTTCTTGTGTTTATCTCTTGGCATACTTGATGGTGATATTGGCATAGATGTTGGTGCAAAATTTATGAAGATCATGACATATATCTTGGTGATTTGTTTGTGTATCTCATGGTGATTATCTAGACATATTATATGATGGTCTTAGCATAGATCATAGTGATTATCTTGGCATAGTTGGTGGTTATGTTGTAGCATATGGCTCATCTCTTGGAATGTTCAATGTTTTGGAAATGTATATGATGTAAAAGTTGAGGATCCAAATGAAATTGATGGATGATTGTTTATGGGTATATACTTGAGGAATGTACAAGTTGATAGAGTGTGATAGATGTTGAGACAGTGTGACAGAGATTATAGAATTTTGACATTGATAGTGGCATTGTGACATTGAAATTAGCAGTGTCACAAGGTAGTGATTGTGGCATTGAGGTAGAGATACTATGATTGTGACATGGACAATTATACATGTACAAAGACAAAAATGCAGGTACATGTTAACAAAGACAATAATTGGGGCATTTGACAGAGACAGTGTTTACGACAAGTTGACAAAGGTATTGATACATTGATACAGGTGCAAGGACAAAGATACGAGTACAAGTTCTTAGAGACATTGATACAATGATCATTACATATTGTTTCTTCTATTCATATCAGGGCGACAATACGGGGAAATGATAGAAGATTGTAGTCTCCTTCATGTTGCTTCTCAAGAATTGTGAGCTGGTGCTCATTGAAGATTGGAGTCCTCTCTACAGGTTGGAGCCTGCGACCTTAGGGCGTTGTATCCTCCTTTCAGTTGGAGCTGATAAACTAGGTTGTTGGATCCTCCTTCTAGTTGGTGCTAGAAAATCAAGGAGTTGGAACTTCCTTCCAGTGGGTGTTGGTAAACACATTGAATGTAATCACTATATTATAAACAACATCTTTTGTGCTTTTTCTCCCAATACTTGGGTTTCCACGTAAAAATATTATGTACTGTGTATGCTTCTTATATGATGATGATATGCTTATGACATGTAAAGGTTGATCATGTATTAATGAACATTGTACCTTGCAAGCTGCTGATAATCAAGTTTTGAAAAGTAATTAAAGGTACAAACACTACTTCACCTCCCCTATCAGTGTGTTCGGTGTGTCCAACAATAATGATGAAAATTTAGGAGGCAAAGGGGCGATCTCTCCTTGGTTTACCAGAATTGACATTGTTTCTTTCCAGTAAGCTTCTTTAGTTAGGAATGAAGGGAATACGAGTGAACACGTTTAAAAATGCTAGCTTGATTGGCCAAATAATGAACTATCTTACTAGCTTATATTCTTAAATGAATGAAATGACAAGTTTCAATGTAGTGCTTTACTAGAGTGATCTAAGACACCTTAGATGAATGTGAAATGATTCCCTTAGCAATATCAATAACAAATTTGGAGTCTCATTCAAATATCACTTTCTTTTAACTCTCCTAATGCTCACTGATGCCAACCTTAACCTTAAGACTGTAAGTTCAATTTTTTTTTGTTTTCCAGCTCGAAGAATTGCAACACCACCATGTTAGCTTGAGAGAACTCATAGAAGAAGCCAATTTTTTTGAAGATGAATAAAAAATGATTCAATGACATGCAGAGGAAATTCATGAAGGACATCAACAGTATAACGAGGCTCTCACAAACCTTCCCACAATCAATAAGAAAGAATTAGCGAAGATTAAAGGCTGAAAAAACACTCGAGATTCCATGCAAGTGCAAGCAATTGAAGTTATTCAGAAAGTAGAATAGGTGTGGATTGCTTTGTTTGTTTTTTTGTAACTTTTCTACAGCAATATGGGTTGAAGCGCTTCAATTTTCAAGTGGAAACCAAGGACTTTGGTAGATTGCTTTCATTCCTAGATTAGTGATAGGACTGGAAAAGCCTTCAAGGCTTTACCATGCTATGTGGGTTGGGTATTTAGACCTCACAAAACAAAATGCTATTTCAAGGACTAGAGTTCAATCCAACACAAATAGGTTATAAAATCAAGGGTTCATGTGATGGTAGTTGGAATCCATCCAAAGAAAATCATGCCAAAACTCTCTAAAGGAACCTTCTATAAACTATGATCGAGCCCAAGGACTTTTGATGGAGCCTGCCAAGGTTCTCCAAGTGTGTGTGGGGTTGCTGTTGTTTCATTTCCCAATCAATCTCACTATTTCAATCTAAAGTTAATTGTTATGTATGGTAGAAATAACAAGGTTGAGCTATTTGCCACGTGGCTTTACTCAAAACAACAATGAAGGCTTGAAAATTTTGCAAATCTTCAGAAATTCCAAACTAGTGGTAAACTAGGAAAAAGATAAATGCATAATTGACAATTTGAACTTCGAACCTATATTGACCCAAGTGGAAGAGGTTAAGAGGTCCGGTGATGAGGTTTCCTTTTCTCATGTTTATTGATAATTCAACTCCGTGGCTAATCATTTATCTAAAGAAGCATTTTTATGTTAGATGATCTCATTTATGAGCAAGGGATTAGGGAAGGTTCACGAGTCTCATTTGTTGAGTCTTGTACTGATGTAGGGGCACTTTTCCAATTGAAGTTAATTCAAATGACTTATGTTTATTGTTAATATATTGAAGCCTTATAGTAGAGATCATAATGACCTAGTCTGTTTTTCTTAGGGCTACTTTCTAAGAGCCCCTAATTAATGTAATAAGTAGTAATAAGTGGAGATTTCTACAATTATGCCTTAGGATTGTTTTTTAGCATGTATGTGCAGTTCAATTATGCCTAGGGCGAGTGAAGATTAGTGCTCTAGTAGTGCCTCTAACATGTTTCTCATTCGAAATATAACTTAAAATACAACCAAGTGGTCACATTTGTAAATTTGGGCTCAATGATGCGTAACTATCCACTAATTGAGTGAATAATGTGAAATGCACTCAAACTTGTCTAAGCATCTAATGAACAATGCCCCATGTGGATTACAACGAGATTACAGTTTTGATTTAAAATATATCTGACTTGAGATAGAGGGAGGTTGTGCTATTGATTCTTTTAAATTTGGGTACTAGGTTAAGTTCAAAGTTCAAATTGTGTCGGACAAGCAATTTGAGTTGGTGTTGCATTATATGTTTTCTACAAATCCATGGCTCCAATTTGAATATAACTTACAAAAGCAGAGCACTAGGAACCATCTAATGGGATTTTGCATATAATACGTCAACTCATCTACTTTGCTTTTTTTCTAACATCAAGCTTATTTGGCAATTCAATTGATCTTAGATGGGTCCATGTTGATTATGTGAAAACTTTCAAAATCTAACTAGCTTACTTGCCAATTCAATTGATCTTGGATGGGTTCATGTTGATTATGTGAAAAATATCAACATATAACCTAGCTGACTATGTCATCAAGCCTTAACCTCCTTCACACATTGGCACTTGGGGAGTTCAAATAACTTCTTACAAAGGCTCCGATAAAAATTGGTGAGACCCATTCTTTTCTCAAGGATCTAGCTGCAAAGAGATAGTACGAGAGTTCAATTCATCATTCCAAACCGCAGTCATAAGATTTCAATAACTAATTGATAGCTCTAGGGCAAAAGTGGGACCAACAATGTGTTGACGTATCACAAAGTAAAAGCAATTAGAAGGATGTGAATTCAAAACACAAGTTTGAAATAGCTCCAATGGCAGCAAAGGTGTAACCCACCTCTGTTACATGGAGACTTTGGAGGATAAGGAGATATCAAAGGCTTTCAAATGAACATTCAAAAACTTGCTTAAAAGGCCACAACACACCATTGGTAATTCAAAAGGAGATAAGTCCCATTCTCTCAAGATTGTTGGATCAAAGGGGATAAAAGACTTTGAGGGGGATCCAAGTAACTTCAAACTTGAAACTCAAAAGCTTCCAACCACAAATGTAAGTCCACACTGATATCAGAGAGTTGAGAAAAAGGAAAACTCAAGAGAAATGCAAAATTACAACGGAAGCTTGCGAAAGTGAAGGTCAGTCCCACTCTTTCTATGTTGTGGCGTTGAGATGGAAAGAGCATTGATCTATTGATGATGGGTTTACATCGTTAATTCAAAGAGCTCCAATGTGAGGGGCATACAACCTAGAACATTCAAAAGACACATTGCAGGTCCCACCTTTGGTGACACGCTTAGGAAATCGGTGGAAATTGCAGCAGTGCACAAGGGATAATTCAAAAGATCTCGAATGGGTTGACAGAAGAAATTGAAAAAAGAGACTCAATCTAACACGATATCAGGGATCGAGAATTAAATACCATTGGTGCCTTTGGACTTTGCAACTAGAGTCAATATGCAAAAGAACTTCATGTCAGGAAGCCCCTTTTCATCAAGCTAAAGCATTCGAAAATTTTAAAGAAAGGGCTTTGACCATTGGATAGAAAAATAGAGATATGAGGATGCATCCATAGCTTTCAAAGGACCCGCACTATATGTTAGAAACCACCACCATAGCCACCTAAGTACAAACTCTCTTTTTAATGTAATTATTGATTGGCAAATCCCATACATTCATTCATTTAGTAGGCCATAGCATTCAAAGAAGACAACATCATTGCCAAAATCATATATTTACATAACGAAGGTCTTGCCTAAGGCATTATCCTTTGATCACCCTAGAGATTAAATAACAACAGCAAAGAGGTTAAGCAACCCACTTAATAGCTAGAAAACATATACATAATCATTTTTTTAATTCAGAACAGAACCGGAGGAAAGGCATTATCATTTATAGATTATAAGGAATAGTAGAGCGATATTTCCAGTTAGAAGTTTCTACCTATGATCTAAAATGTAAAATCTAACATGAATCTTGAAACGGCAATGTGATATTTGATAACTTAGAGATCAAACAATGACATTCACAATAGCAGATAAGCAGGATCCTATGAAATTTAATATCCTTAAATAACTTCATTAACATTTTAAATCAAGCAAACTGCATGCAGTGGTGATAATATAAACTTTCCACTCACAACAAAAGGTAACAAAACCATCATGATATAAGCATCCATAAAACAATTGCAGTTAAGCAGGGTTGTGTGAATAGGTAATAAAATCACTATGATATAAACATTCATAAAATAGTTGCAGTTAAGAAGGATTCTATGAAATGAAATCTCAACTCGCATTAAAATTTCAAATCAAGCAGACTCCATGAATTGGTAATAATATAAAGCTTTCATTCACAAAAAATGGTAATGAACTCCCCATGGTATCAACATTCATAAAAAAAATCACAACATTAAAGACCTACTCGGAATCAATTCTGCTGTGCATATAAGAAATTATTAGAAAAATATGGATGCAATTGGTTTAGTCAACATCATTTCAGTATTGTCATCTACAACACTGAACATTGAAAAAGTCTTTTCATCATCACCACCACATAAAACCCACCAAATGCCTTCGGGGCAGTAGTCTTTAGAAGAATTAATTCAATGATCATCCAAAATAGAGAATCTAATTTGAATGTAATTTATAGCCATTTCAAGGCAACACGATGCAATTGGTTGATGGCTAATCCTTTCGGCTGCATTACAGAGGTCCAGGAAATGTTCCGGATTCCCTCTGTTCATTCCATCTCTCAATCTGTCAGAGAAACAATCCATTTGAAAATACAAGTCAACTTCAAATTAGTGTGTAAAATTATCAGACGCACTGAAACGCATTGTGATGTTGATTTCAAATCTCAATCCAACATTTGAAGGCTGGCAACTAGTTACTCTGACAAATAGACCAATTTAAAAAGGACAACAAGAAATATGTCAGACAGAAGATAACCGCTAAACAAGTTTCATAAGAACGTATAGCAGGTGAGTTACACATTACAACATACATATTCTTCCAGATATTAATCTTCTTTCAAAAATAATTCCATATAACTTAACCTAAAAGAGGGCTAATCTTAATGGTCATATCTTAATGGATTGCTTTTATCTCCACTTATAAAAATTGGAACAATGAGGCTTTCTATACGAGGTTTAGGAAAACCTTTATTCACTGCTAAATTGAAGCGCTTGTGGATGTGAGGAATGAGGATAGGCTCGCCAATTCTTATGATTTTTGCTTGGTATCCTTTAATGTCCTTAGCTTTCCCTTTTGCAAGCCACTTAACCCCAAACTCTGTCTTCTAAAGAGAAAAATTCTTCCTCTGTATAAAGGAATTGAATGTTCTCCATGACATTGGGGAATTCATAAAACATTTAAAGGTAGAAATCCTAATCCCTCAAGGAAATCATATTGTTTTCTTTAATTTTACAACTTGGAGTTTGCCTTCAAAATTTCTTAGGATCTATCTTAGAAAGGTGCAAAAGCTTCTCTTGCTTTCCATTTATATAGTAGACTTTTTCCCTTTTAATTAGAGGCTTTGTACTAAATATATCTTGTCGGATTTTAAGGACTCATTAGAAGAATCCCTAATGGCTTTTCTAACATGCTTGCACTCTTTATCATACTAAGGGTTGGTAATTCTATTTTCTTATGTACATGACACCATGACATAAAACTCTTTAATGAAATTAAAGAGGGTTGTGGTAAAATTATGATAGAGGTCTTCAATATTGTTTTTATTTAATAGTATATTTAATTCATTATTTAAATCCCTTAAAAATATATTAGTTTTATTTTTATCAAAGATCAAGTGCTTAGGGTTATTATAATTCTCTATTATGGGGCTTATGTGCCTATCAAAGTTTAGAGTTAGGGTTAGAGGTTTATGATCAGAATTGGGTTCATGGTTATTTAAGTTGTCAAAATTTATTATTTATTTGTACATGGGGATATCAAATATCACATAATCTACGACACTACTACCAATCCCATGGATACAAGTCATTTGGTTGGATTTCAGCCACTTCATACGGTCATTGCAAATTATTGAATCTTGAGAACTACAAAGCTTGATTAGCTCAATACCAAACAAATTCTCAATCAAGCCATTAGAGTTTCTTTGGTATCTACTAGCTAACAAAAAGTCCTTATCTAGCCATAAAGGATTAGGGTCGGAACCATTGCTTAAGATAATAGCTTGGTTAGTTGTTGTTATAGGATTAAAGTCTCCTAGCAAGAGGATATTGCCTTCATTTCTTAAGTTGTAAATATCTTATCCTAAGCCATTGTGGGGACAATTTTTCTCTATATTGTGCTTCTTATAAAAGGTAAAATTAATAGGTGCAAAATAACATATAGCTATATAGATCTTCTTAGCATTGATATTTGAAATCTCCGTCCACAAGTATTGATTGAAAGAATTTTTCTTGAGAAGCCTAATATGAGGAAAAATGTTCTTTATGTAACAAGTTATGCGTCTAATTCCTTTACACTAAGATCTCGTATTCCATACTGACCACAAGACCATGGTTGATATAAATGGTTGATGTGATGAAATCACACATGAAGTTTGTCTTTAGTTCGCTTCCAACTTCTGGACACAAACACATCAAATGGGAAAGTGGTGTTCATGGACACCAAATGGAAGCATTGGAAGCTTATCGAGGTTGTCGACCTTAGTCCTCGCATGTGCACGAACATCAAGGCCCGCCAAGAATCAAGCTTGCTTATTTTTTATGCAAAGTAAAGAGAAACAATTATGGTGAGAATCAAGGCACTCAAGGTTCCAAGTTCAAACCACAAGAAAGTCCTAACTGCAAAATCATTTCTCACTAACATGTTGATACATATGGTAGGGTTCAAGGAATTGAAGGTTTTGAATTCAAACCATAAGCAAGATTTCACTGTAAAATGCTCTCTTCGTTGACACATCATTACAACAGAGTCCAACTATGAAGGATATCCGATAATAAACGTCAATATTAGAGACGTTTTGTGTTGACATCAAATACAATGTTAGTTCCACGTGATTGTTCAAAATATTTTAGGTATGGATTCGAACCTTGAAGGTGCACTAAACGTTATAAGTCAAGAGGTCAACACAAAATCAATGCCAATTTCATGTTATTTTAGTCACAAGTTCAAAATTGAAATGGAGTAGGTACACTTTTGTAAATTAAATAGTTATTCCATCAAGAAAATGATTTTGCATAGGAAACAAAATATACAATAATGTCTTTGTATAGCCTTTGCATATAAATAATGCTACTCAAAGTTGTACAGTGTTGTCTGAGAACTGAGCCCTTGACACACAAACACAAGACACGTCACCCAATATGGACCAATGTCCTTGAAAGCAGTGGGATGCTCTTTGGAATTACAAGGATGCACAATATATAGGTGAGTTGTTCATCAAAGTTATTGAAAATGTAGGTGTTGATTCTTGTGTGCAAACCATCACAAGTAATGCACCTATTTGCAAGGTTATTGGTATGCTTGAGGAGAATAAATATCCATGGGTATTTTGGATACCTTGCATTGTTCATTCTTTAAATTTAGCACTCAAATCTATTGCTTTAGATGTGACATGGATTGGTGATCTTATTGATGATGCATACCATATACACAATCTTGTAGACAACCACTCCAATGCCCTCACAATCTACAAAGAGTACACACAACTCTCATTGTCGAAGGATGCAATTACTCGGTTTGCTTCCCCATTCATCATGCTTAAGAGGTTGGGGGAGGTCAAAACCCTCTTGGAGCCATGGTTATTTCAGAAATTTGGTATTTTTGGAGAAAAACAGATCAAATTACTTCAAAAAGGGTCAAAGACACAACGTTAGATGATGGTTGGTTGAAGAGGGTAGATTTACCATTAAGATCATGGACCCAATCATTTCCTTGTTGCAATTTGTAGACGAAGACCAACTCGTCTTAGGAGATGTTATTAGGGGTGAGATTCCATGATTGAGTTAGTGAGGAGTCGAGACCATTATTGTACAAAATGAGTGCCCTGAGTATGGGACATCAACAGACAACCTATTCACCACCATACATGATATTATTATCCTTGGTTGGGATAAGAATTGTACACCTTTGCATTGCTTGGCTCACTCATTGAACCCTAATTTCTACATCAACTCAGTCTTAGCTCACCATGTTTTGGCATTTGAATCTATTCACCAAAATTATACTTTAATCCAATCCATCCAATCCATGAATATATTAAAAAGTGGAAGTATTTTATTGATAAAAATAGATGTCTCCCATACATTTGTATTTTAAAATTAAGTTGGTAGTGCATTTCTTGTGAATTTATAATTATATGAATTCCGTTTTTATGTATATTTTGACTGTAATTAAAGCCATTGCGCTCCGTCAATTCTCGCTATTTCATTTGGTAAAGGTGTGGATCTCATCAACAAGGCAACCTGGGTTCAATTTGCCTTAGGGGTGAGCTAGTTGAGAGGAGACACGCAAAACCCAACCAGTTGAGGGTTGGTGTGGCCGAGACCAAGTGCGATCCCCGAGTGATTTTGAGGGCTTAGATGCCCTTGGGTCATGGTTTCTTAGACCAAAGGCCTCTGCTGCAAGTCAGGGAGATTCTAGCAACAAAAAAAAACATTGCACTACTATTACAATTGGTCTTCGAAGAAGTTAATAAAATAGGCTTCATATTTATATATAACACAAACACAAAAAAAATAACAAAGCATCTTTGATAGACAACAATAACAATGCAAAATGTTGGGCAGGAAACATTGTGTTCTATATCAACCTAATGGGATGTAGGTCATAGTTTCATTTCAAATCCAAGCATTGTGTTCTCTTCCAACTCTAAGAATTATTTGCACCTTTGCTCATTCATTATGTTCAAATCCACATAATGAAAATACATTTTAGCACACTGTATTTTCTTATGGCATCACTTTGCACCATTAGGGGCAACTGCTAGTTATGTAAATGGTATAAATGATTTATGATTGTGTAAAATGAAATAATAATGAGTTTCAAGCACTAACATAAAAAAATTTCAAAACATAAAATTAGAACTACACTCCTATATTTTATCAATTAAAACGGCACAAAACAAAATCCCTATTTACTAGGGCCAATATACAACAATTTTGAAACAGAAAATTAGAACTACACTGCTATGATTTATTACTTAAAGCAGGATAAAGCACAGAATTCTTACCCATTCACCAGGGCAAAGAGAACGATAATACTTTGCAAATTTTTCACATTCAGTAGCACCTTCACCTTTTGCTGCTGCACATCTGCATATAGCCATATAAAGTTCTGTATAATCAATATTGTATCATCTCATTGTAACATTCCATCCATATCAACCCCTTTCCTACAGCCACCCAAATTAACCCCTTTAATAACTCCCAATCCCTGCCACAGCCACACACCCAAACTACGCACACCCCACTGAAAAATAAAATAGGAAAATAAAAAATAAAAAGTCAATCAATTCAATCCCACCCCACCTTCCGCTTGTCCAATTAACCACATTGCAAACAACCTTATGCACTCTGTCCCCACTATCCCTATCCACACCAATGACATGGAAGACAAAACAATTGCATGCCCCCACTTAGGCATGCACCATTTGCCCTGAGACTATGTGCCCTTTCTGTTTTCATGGGAAGTTAGCATGGCTTGTGCTAATTCTTCTACTATAGTATCAAATTGCACTGCAATTACATAAAGAAAATATATATACATGTATAAGAAAAAATCGCCATACTTGTGGTACTCAATGTAACGAGTAAAGCAGTGTCTTGTTTGATTTGTTGTGGGGAAGCGGAAATCTGCCGGTGCTGTCTTTAAGGTATCAATCTGATATCAGTAATCAACGTGAGATTAAGTACACCATTTCTCATTAAAACTTAATGTATAAATTGAATTGTTTTTCCATGTTAAAATGCTCAATCACATAAATATCACCACATATATTACAACTTGAACTCCAATAGAAGATAATAAAGGACCACCTGCATATGTATAGTGTGAAGGCTAAAAGAAACCTCCATAAGCAAGGAGTGGTACAGCGTGTCCAGGTGAAAAGGATAATATGAATTATCATGGTTGTCACTTTTCATTCCAACAAACACTTTCAATCTAAGCAATAAAGACTACATTAAGAGTTGGTTCTGTGGCAACAAGAGCCAAATTTGAATTCCCCTGAGTGAGGTGCACTAGCCTATGCTGACAGGTTTACTAGCGATGCCATCCATGAATGTAGAGAAGCATCCCTTGGGTTTCACCACGAGATTTTCCTTGGAAAAAAACTATCCATTAAAAATCTCGAAGAATGCAGTTCTTTGCTTTTATCACAGAATTGGTTGGAGATCCATACATTGGCCATCCTATTAATCTTTATCAAATGTGTTGAATGCAGTTGCAACATTACATCTCAGGGTCTCTAAATAGTATAGAGAGAAATTCTGATTTTCATTTCTTAATTGTGCATTACTAAAATTCATTACCATTTACAGTCGACAAAATTTAACACATTTGCTTCATCCATTTTGAAACAGCATACCAGAACAAGATACAAAAGACAAATTCTGCTTTTCATTTCTTACTTGTGCTTGTGCATTAACAAGTTTCATATTATTTGAAGTAAAAGAATTGTGTAAATACAGTTTGCAAGTTTTAACACATTTACATCAACCATGTTGAAGCAGCATACCAGAACAAGATGGAGAAACTGGGCCAGTGTCAGTTGCAGGATCTCTATACTATATTTGCCTAAGTTACCAGGAAAGTTGGGTACGGGGACAGGTATGCCACTTTTTGAAACAGGGGACTTGAGTACATTGGGGGTACTATATATATATATATATATATATATATGAAATTAAATCATTTTCATTGTACATATATATTCATGTGCATCCGTATGAATCCAAACCATTATACACAGACATGCAAAGTTTCTCATGTATATAGCAAGGATGCATACAAAGAGGATAGATGACCTATAGAGTCCAAAAAACTTCATGCTACAACAAATAATTACATATCAAAATCCTTACTCATATTGGGATCCTATTCATTAATAGTGCTCCGTGCCTCCTCCTCTAGGCTCTAGCCCTTGCTTTTACCCTGAATCTTGAAGTTGGTCCTCCAAGGAAATTAGTCAACACCCTACAGCTTTTATGAAACTTCCTAATCCAAGTGTGAAAATAAGGTAGAAAAAGCGTCCCATGCTTAATAAGTGATTTTGCCTGAGTAAAAGGTACATTTTTATTAAGGTCATGACAGAGGAATTCAACAATAAGCACCACCAACCTCAAGGTACATAGAGAGACTGATGTGCTTGATTAGATGCCAATCCCATACCCTCATACATGATAGAATCCGGTGGAAACGTTGCAATCCTGAAATCCTGAATACTGTTAAGCCTGTTGAATCCTGAATGGGATCTAAAATTCTACTTTTTGTATATGAAATCCAATGAGGTTGGAACCACTCTCAAACATCCTGAAACAATTAATGGTAATGTTAAAAATTTAAGTAATAGAATAAAAATGAAAGACAAGGAGAATTTAATATTACCATTTAATATTATTGATTTTAATGTCACTTGTACAAAACTAGTTGGGCTCGTACCAAACTGGTCCCTAGGCATTCCCAGACGTCCCCAAAGCAAGGGTACCCCGTTCAAAACTAGACCCTAGGCGTCCCTAGGTGTCCCCAAAGGGGTACCCCGTCCACTTTTCAATCAACGTTCTCTGAATCCGTGGCAAACTTCATTCATAAACTTCTTGCAGGATAGAGAAGTTTACAAATGAAGTTTTCAATCAACGTTACTGCAGCCATATACTCAGCCTTTGCAGTACTGAGAGCTATTGAGTTCTGCTTCCTACTACACCAAGAAATTACTACAGAACCTAGACTGAAACAACATCTCAAAGTGCTCCTCCTATATGTAGCACATCCAACCCAAGCCGAGTCTGTAAACCCTTGCAATTTCAAGTGACATTCTGAATCATATCGTAGACCATATCCCATAGTGCCACGTAAGTATCTGAGCACATGTTTTGCAATAGTTCAATGAATCTGCCTCGATTCGCACATGAACTAACTAAGGGCATTCACAGCAAAACAAATATCCGGTCTGGTGTTCGTCAGATACATCAAGGACCCAATCAACTGGCAATACATAGTGGGATCGATCAGATTTAAATGTGAAGCAGAATCTCTCAGCTTCTTCAAATTTGCTTCCATTGGAGTAGTTATGGACTTGCAACCCAACATTCTAAATCTCTTCAGTATATCTATGGTGTATTTTCCTTGACCTAGGAAAATCTCCTTCTGCCTCTGCCATACTTCTAATCCCAAGAAGTAATGCATCAATCCAAGATCCTTCATTTCGAACTCAGAGGCGAGTTTCTTCTTACACCATACGATAAGTTTCTCATTTCCAATGAGAAACAGGTCATCAACGTATAGTACCAAAATCAGTGGCTCATCATTTACAACCTTGTAGTAAAGGTTGGGGTCTGCATCACTCTTGGTGAAGCCCAGACTCACTAGGAATCCGTCTATTCGTCCATACCAAGCACGAGGTGCTTGCTTGATTCCATATAAAGCCACTTTCAGCTTGCATACGTGAGACTCATTTCCATGGACAACAAACCCTTCTGGTAGTTCAATATATACTTCTTCCTCAATAATACCATTGAGAAAAGTTGTCTTGACATCCATCTAATGCAACTTCTATCCCATAGCTGAAGCAATAGAAATGATCGATCTGAAGGAAGCGTATTGAGCCACGGTTGCAAATGTTTAATCATAATCGACTCCCTCTTTCTGAGAGAAACCTCTGGCTACAAACCCAACCTTGTATTTTTCAATACTACCATCTGCTCCATGTTTGATTCTGTATAGCCATCAAGAAGTTACAACTAACTTCCCCTCTGGTCTCGGTACAATCTCCCATACATCATTCTTCATGATGGATTGATATTCTTCCACCATGGCATCCTCCCAAACTTGGTGTCTAGATGCTTCTTCATAAGTGGTGGGTTTTGAGTCAATGATATGACTCATCAATACAACATAACTGGAGAACCTCTAAGGTCTTTTGCTTTCTCGAAAAGTGCCATGTGGAGCTTCATGCCCCTCTGCATCCTGCAAGGTCTATTGTGCCCATCTAGGTCTTTTTTGGCTTACTTTCATATCTTCGGGAATGTCAGCTGTCGCAACTGGATCAATGGGATCGATGGGTTCATCTTTTCCTACTAACTCATTCTGAACTGGAGAGGGAGATGATCTTATCACCAATTCCTCATCATCAATCTCCATGTCTGATCCTCACATCCCTGCTAACTTCAATTTGTCTGGATCTTGTGATATAAATACTGTAGGCCTTTGAAGAGTCACTGTATCCCACGAAAGTTCCCTTCTTGCCCGAAGTTTCTAACTTCATCCTTTTCTCCTTGGGCACATGAATGTAGACTAGACAACCAAAGATTAGAAAGTAACCCCACTTTTGGTTTTACTCTTGTGAAAGCTTCTTTCGGGGTCATGTTCTTTACTACCTTATGTGGGCATATGTCCTGTACATATACAGTCGTTTTGGATGCTTCTGCCCCTAAGAACATAGGTAGACTTTGGTCATGTATCATGGCTTTGGATGCCTCCACAATTGTTCTGTTCTTTCATTTAGCAACACCGTTTTGATGGAGGTTGTAGGAAACTGTGAACTCCCTCTTAATTCCTGCTTCCTTGCAAAAATCATTGAATTCTATAGAAGTGTATTCTCCACCATTATCTGATCTTAGAATCTTGATCCTCTTCCCTGACAAATTCTCAACTTGTGCTTTGAATTCTTTGAACCGGCCGAGTACTTCCTCGTATTCCTTGGTCTTGAGAAAGTATATCCAAGTCTTCCGTGAGTAGTCATCAATGAAAGTCACATCGTAATGATATCCTCCCAATGAAGCAACTGTCATTGGGCCGCACAAGTCAGAGTGCACTAGATCCAGGATTTCTTTGGATCTGCTCTCACTATCTAAGAAGGATTTCTTGGCATTCTTGCAAAGTGCACATCCTCTACATGTTCCATCATCGTCTACCTGTAGTACCGGTATACCTGTAACAATATTCTTTATAGTTGGCAGGACTCTGTGATTTATATGAACTAGTCTTCGATGCCATAGCTCACCCATACTTGCAGGGTCATGGACAAGTAGTGTGTTCAGTCGATACAATCCCTCCTCTCTCATACCAATTACCTTGGATGTGTCCATGCTTGAGTTCTTCTGCCAAGCATGTACTTTTCCATCTGAAAATGCTACTTTATATCCTTTGTCTTTTAAGGCTGAGATGGAAACAAGATTTCTTTTCATACCAAGTACATGGAGCACATCACTTAAATGTAGAGTATAATTAGACTCTAGTTGAAGGGAGGTGACCCAGATCCCTTCATAGTGTAGTTAGTATCATCTCCCCAAGTACAACACAGAGATGAGAATCTTTCTCAACTACTTCTAAGAGATTTTCTTTATATCCCGTCACGTGTCTAGATGCACCACTATTTATGAGCCAAGTATCACTAGTGGTGGGAACTGTACCTGATAGAGTTGATATGAAAAAGAATTTTGTACAATCTATATTCTTTTGTTTCTTGTGATGATCTTCTTCGGCTTTTGGTTTTGGGACTTGTGCATTTACAAACTGTAATAGGCCATTTTCAAGGAGAACCTTGGAGTTGGAAGCCTCTTTCAAACGATCTTCAACCTTGATGTTGATCATATGTAGATCTGGATCTGAAACCCTAGCAAAGACTAGGTCAAAAACTGAAGTTTGGAGTTTTGGAAAACTGACCCCACAGATAGATGCGCCCTAGAGAGGCGAGTTGAGATGAGGTAGAGTCGAGCCAAACTGTGGAGGGAGTAGGTCAAAAACTGAAACCCTAATTTCTGTTGCAGCTGCAAAATTAGGTCAAAAATTAAAAGAATTCTCAGAATTGAATTATGTCTTCACAAAAAGATGTGCCCTCCTCAGAACACAATTCCCAAGGCTTTTTTCTGCCAAAAGGTTAAGTGAAGACCTTGAAAGATGAAACCCTAGTTCCGCCAATGGCTTCTTCTAGCACTGCTCTGATACCATGCTAGATTTTCCTAAGATTATAGCAGTATATCTTAATTGCATAATCAATAGGATCACTAGAAGATAGACAAAGCAAAGAACAATAACACAAGTATTTTTTGCCTGGGAAATCGAAATGAGGGAAAAACCCAGCAACCTTAGTCTAGAAATAATAATTCTGAGATCAGTGTACAATGAAGAAAGAGAAAACATGGAAATGTTTTCCAAAGATAGAAACCCTAAAAACAGTTTTCTCCGGTATATTCGAACTTCTCTCTCCCACAAAATGCGAACTTCACTTGTGCTACTGTGTGGAATAATGAAAAGAAGTGCCTCCTATTTATACAGATTTTCCACTAATAATTTAACTGAGGCTGACTTCTCTTGGGGGAGCAACATAATTTTTATTTTATAATTTTTTTTTTATTTGCTTTTCTCCCCAAGGTCTACATTGTTCTTACTAGGGTTTGTATGATTGATTACAACAAGTTCATCTCCCGTAGTAGGTACAATACAAGAACAATAAGAATAGCTTCTGAAGTTGCACAAATTCCAACAATTCTAGCCAGCTTTGAGCAACATCAGCACCATACTACAATTTTTATCCCAGATAAAATCAGCACTCCTTTCCACAAGAATGAAGTCCATTAAGTTTCCTATATGTTTACCTGTATTATATACCTTAGAGGTAAATTAGTTCTACATGGTACTGATTGTTTGATTGACTGTGATTTCTAAGGTATGCCAGATGCCTCCACATTCCCACTGACTAGTACCTCAACAACACAATAACTGCATCAAGCACTCTAAAGGCTAAAACACAAATATAGATATACTTTCACAAACAGAAAGCCGCATTAATTATTCAGAACTTTCTACCTTGTCCATTATAAACATCTATATTTGGCAAGAAATTTCTGGAGCTATAGATAGAAGATCCGTGTCACAGCAAAGCCTGCTAATGAAACATTCTGGAATTCTCTACAATCATTGGTCTTAACGATTAAATTGTTATTACAGAATTATGGTACAGATTACAAACCCAAAAATTGAAAGACTGCATCATCAGCTTCAATACATTTTTCAGCCGTCATCAGCAATAAAGAGTAATCTTCACATTATAAATTTGCAAGTAAAAGGGCATCTTTCAATCATTAGATTTGCAATAGACAGTCACATATGCATTCTCAAATCCACATGGTCAAGCATCAACAAGAAAGGGTAATCTTCGCATTATAATTTATAAATTTGCAAGTAAAAGGGCATCTTTCAATCATTAGATTTGCAATAGACAGTCACATATGCATTCTCAAATCCGCATGGTCAAGCATCAACTTCTTAAGCACTGCACAGAATAGCATAGGACAGGCAAAAGAAATTCAGAATAAATTAATTTATATTACTGTCCACTACTGACTAGAATAGGTCAATGGGATTCCTAAATACAAGTAACAAGAACAACATAAAGAGTTCCCAGGGCATCGCCTCCCGAAGAAAATAAAGAATAAATAAATAACATAGAAACAAATAAAAGTGGGTTTAAAACTTTAAAGATGAATGTGAAGTTGAAACAATCCAATCAAGAATTAAATAGGGAATGGGTTCGCAATCTCAAGCATTAGTGTTGGAGATTATTATGAGTACCTCCGACTTGAAGCAATGTGATATGTTCAAATGGCTTATATGTTGCAATACAAAAGAGTGCGCCCCACCTTGGCCCATTTTCTCAGAAGTCACAGGGGAATAGAGGCTGGCCTTGACACCACCTTGGCCCATTCTCAGCAGTCACAGGGGAATGGAGGCTGGCCTTAACACAGATCATGACAGGCCATGAGGGAAGGCATCACAGTTGGCATCTGAACAAGAAGGTTTCTATGCTGGTCCTGATGATTTCCAAAGCTGGGAAGTCCCGGGAATGATAGTTGGGTAGTTGATGTACCAGACCCTGAACTACCAATCCAGGGGCAGGGAGGCAGCAAAGTAATGACAAGGATGGTCGTCCTGCTACTGGACTGATCCCTACAGCCACATGATATTCTGATTTATGAGGTTGTTGATATTTTCTAGGTCTTTACATTCCCTAGGTTAGCATCGCTAAACTTTTTACTCTTGGACCTGCGTGGCAGTATGATAATTAAATATTTTTGCCTTGATATGGTAATTACATCATTTCGATTTTGATGTATTTTATAGCCTCAAAACTGGTCAGTAGCAGCACAGCTTTATTCTTAAGACCAAAGTAAAATACCCTCATGTACACATTTTTATAATTAATAGTTAAATAAAAGCATTTTCCTTAAAAGATTACGAATGTGTGGAATGCCGCAGTCTAAAGAAATCTTCATTTTTGAAAAAAATACCTAGAAGGGAGAAATTTTGTCAAGAATAAGATGTAAACCGTCGATAACTATCATAATTGGAATCTGCCATTGAAACTAAACCCTATAAAGCCTCGCAGGGCAACATTGATGACTTTAAAACAACTGAGACAGATATGCACACCAGCCCCGCATACATTTTAAAGTCCAGGCAATGGTTTTGCAAAGATCAACAAAACTTGCAATGGAAAAACACAGACCTTTTACAAAAGAGACACTGCAGGAATAAAAAAGCATTAGGGTTTTATACGCTGCAATCTCATACGAAGTGTTTCCTTTCTGAACAAATGACGAAAGGAAAATATTGTAAATCATCTCTAATTCATATAGATTTAACTAAATTATGCGATGAAAAGCAGATAGGAACCTGAATAATGGCACGTCCCTCAACTTCCGCCATGCCGAAAATGGGAAAAATGTTTTCAAAGCCCAAAATGAAACCTGATCGCAAGGCACAATTGGCCTGGAATTAACCCTGCCTGTATGATCGCTTCGAAGCTCCTACCTTTCCTTTTCGTTATTTATGAATAAATAAATCGATTTATTCATTTTTCACATGATTAATCAGGAATGCGGTAAAAAATAAGTTCTTCAATGGTTTAATAAAATGAAATAAAGAGATATATTTTGGAAAAAATTATGGGGTTAATTTTTAAAAACAAAACTATAACTCGCATGTAATTAAACAACAAGACTAAAAAGGCTTAGGCATCAAATTTTTTCTTCAAATAATAATATTAAATTAATATTGGATCATTCAGTTATGACAGGTTTTTGTCATCTTTCAAAAAAATATATAACATTTGTAAATAGTTTGTAAGGTATTTTTTTTACGAAGGATTTTTATTTAGGAATTGGTTTTGAGATGTAAATATGTAAATATCAATAGATGCCATGACATTTTTTTTAAGATGTAAATACTAATCTCAGATGTTTTACTAACAATCGTGCAGAATTAATTGCTTTAAGGTATCTCCTCTTTTTTGCACATAGTATTGGTATTTGAGGTAAACAAATCATTGGAGACTCGATCATGGTTATTGATTCGATGAACAAAAAAAAGAAACACACTAATATCCATCTGGATGTTATAATTGAGGACCTTCATTGTCATGTCCCCACCCCTCATACTGACGATGGAGAGGACGCGACCAACACGCGGCTGCTGTCAAACTGGGCAATCTAGCCCCTGATCGTAAGCATAAAAATAAAATGCATTAATATAAAAACAGACACATATACATAATGCAATCTATAGCGGAAGCAAACATATTTATTTCGTTCATGCATTCATCATGTTCATTTTAATTCATAAACAATTCATTGAAGAGATTAAATACACAAGAATACTTCTCTGGAAAAGAAGCTGGCCCGCAACTAGCTACATCGCTGCAACATTCCACCCAACCATAGGCCAGTGTGCTCATCAATTTCTCAACATCATTGTCATCCTCGAGCTGGGCATGATTCCACAAGGCACTAGGGAAATAACAGGCTCACACATAGCCCAAAACCAAAACATCCACAGTCAAGCCAACACACCGTTGGGTTTCACAGACTATCCAGCCAAGCCAATAAGAAATTGGGTTTTACAGGATGCTAAGGCAACTAGCCAATAACACATGGGTTCCTTGGACTTGTTAAGCCAAGCCACACTTGCATCAAACACACAGTCAACCCATTTAATCAAACACAGTCATACGCAATTGTTGGATATGAACAAAGCATTCCTGGGAACCAAAACGGAAAAGGAAACAAGGGTAAAACAACTCTCTGATAGTAATTTCGATTTCCAGGGACATTTTGGCCCTAACGTGGTCAAAACGAACTCAACAACACCCAAGAAATCGTGGGTCTCTTCTTCCACTTGTCGGGCATTACCAAAAACAATTTCCATCTTGGAAACAATGGAGAAATGCATCCAAATCGTAAGGGGGGGGGGCGGAACCCACCCATTGATCTTTACAAAAATGAATTCCTAGCCTGGGGAAATTGAAGAAAACGGCTGCCCATGTGAGGGAAAACACATAGCAAACCCAAAAACGGGTTTGCAACCAAGAACAAACTAGTAAAATTAGGGAAAAGCAGCCTGTGAGTAAAATTCGATCTCACAAACATTTATGGGCATTGTAGAGGCTAAAACGACCCCCATCCATGCCCAAATCATGGGTCTCCTTTGCCCAGTCACTGCACAACTCCAAAAACGAAAATTTGGGTATTGAAAAATAGAGAAACAAAAAAAAAACGTGGAGGTAATTACTCAGCAAGCTCTTGCTGTGCAAGGAGGACCAAAAGCGTCCCTTAGAAACCCGCAAATCATCCATCCTTGCTGCACATTCACTCAGAAAGACCCCAAACCAATTTTCGGGCATGTAGAAATGGAAAAACGTCATCAAAACGTGAGGGAGAGAGCTCTGCCATCTTCCTCATGCGTGAGAGAGCTTCCACGTGAAGGGGAATGGGTGAGGAAATGAATGGCATGGGTGCATAATGGCTTGGGCATGCCTTCCCAAGCTTTTACTTGCCCCACAAGTCAAAAACACACTTCCCAAAAATGGGTGACTTCTCAAATTCAAATTTGACCTCTAGACCTTTCCCATCCCAAGGAAATAACTTTCTCCACCAACTTAGAGATGATTGGACACAAAAGAAAAAAAGGGTAATTGACCACTCTATGGGTTTTCCCTTGGACATTGGCTTTTACCCATTGGCTCAAGGGTTTGAATGTTTCCCCTCCCTATTCCTTGTGAAATCATGCCCCCATCTCTTTAATGTTGCGGCGCGTAGCTAGTTGTGGTATTTTTATTAATTTGCATTTTACATGATGTCTCAAAACACATTGTGCCTGGCTAGCACATAAACCATCGGTATCGATTTTAATCGCTGAAACATAAAACACTAAATCCATGGTGCGGCCTTTGCCTTGGGCTCCACACCACGATTAAATACAATATTTACATCATATGCATTTTAATACCATGGGGTCAAAACCAGGGTGTTACATTCATAGATTATATGCTCTCTTCAATTCCATTAGTTATCAGCATATCTACAGGGAGAATAATATGGAAGCCGACCAACTATTAAAAATTGGTTTGCAGCAACTGGAAAATTGTTGGTTGAGATGGGATTCCAATGAACAAAATATTGTTGGCTGAGATGGGATACCAATGAACAAAATATTGTTGGTTAAGATGGGATTCCAATGAAGAAAACATTATAGCATATGACCTGAGACCCATACCTTTCTGAAGTTTATAAGGGATGATAAGACTCACCCCAACATGACCTATATACACATAATAGATTAATTCGGTTACTACAAAGAACCATGATATTTTTGGTTATTTGATGAATTGACAAAAAATGGCGGTATGAAGATCACTTTTGTATCTGATATGACTGTATATGCTGGAAAATTATGATAATAGTCTAAGACTGGATATGGATAGACTTAGCCTCTATGTAATGTGCTTTGTTATAAATTTAATGAAATGTGTCTTTTTTCTCCGATGAAAAAAAAACAACATCCTTCCTTATTTTAAGTGCTCATTTCAATTTCGTGTTTTACAAGTTGTATTTGACTTGTGATTGTTTTTTATGTGATGTTACATATATGTATCTTGGTTTTGAGAGTCTTGTTGTCACCTCTACTTAAGTAAAACCCTCCTAACTATGTTTACACTAAGTCCTAAAAATTCTTACCTAAATTGGATTTGGCTTTGTTCAAGTAGTGTTATCATCTTAAGCTAGCTCCACTCGCATAAGTTCTTGATCCCAAGCTCTAATTGTCCATTTTCAAAATCTCTTAAGGTAAGTAACTTCAAGAGTTATGGCACCATCATTATATTTTGCATCGGACTTGACATTACAAGAAAACAAGTATACTTTGGTCTTCAATCTACTAAGGGTTATGGAACCATCATTATACTTTGCATCAGACCTTGATATTACAAGAAAACAAGTATAGTTTGGTCTTCAATCTACTAAGGCAAGGATTTCAAGAGGTGGGGCATTGTCATTTTGTTTTATGTTAAACTTGAAGATAGAATAAGAAAGTATGCTCCTTGCCTTATTTTAGGTACTTTACTTTTTAAGGTATTGAGACCTCATACTTGGATTGGATTTACTTGGGTAAGATCTTGGTCTAGAGTAATCCACTCATGTAAGGTCTTGCTTTCAAATTTTGTTCAATTTATTAACCCCAATTATGTTAAGGTATTTAACTTCAAGAAGATATCAATTAGGTCTAGCTTAGGTGGTTAAGAGAGAAGTTGTTAGCCTCCCCACTAAGGCCTAAATCCATTTTGTAACATGTTTGCCCCTTTTATGTTAGTTGGGGCTAAAAAGATATTGTCAATCTTACTCTCGCTTAAGTGCTTGAAGGCGGGACAAGATGTTTCTAAACATTCTTGAGCCTAAGGGATTAGCTCATGTTAGGCAATTGGCTAGTTTTGTGCTAGTAGATGCTCAATTCCAATCACCATATGAGGCACACAAGTCTACACTGATGAGTTTATAGGGATGACAATCACTAATGTGAAGAAGCATCCCTTGGGTTTCCTCGTGAATTTTTCCTTGAAAAAAAATTGACTTCAAGAGTCAAGGCATTGCCATTTTATTTTTCATCAAACTTGGTGCTAAAAGTAAACAAGTAAGGTCCCCACCTCACTTAACCTCGCTCTTCTTAATTGAACTTCTAAAATGTCATAATCAAGTTAGCTCTATTGAAATAAGGTCAAGGTCCCAAGCTAGTGTAATAAAGTAAAATATTGGTCCTAGGCTCTACTTAACTAAACTCTTAGTCCTTAATTTGATTAAGGACACGAACTTCTAAGGGTAGGACATTGATTTGTTGCTACAAGAAAATAAGAAAGGGTCACTTCTTACTTGAGCTTGATCTACTTAAGTAAGGTCATGAAAGGTCTTACATGAGCTAGTCATGTTGTAGTGAGATCTTAGTCTTGAGTTGTATTTGCTCATGCAAGGTCCTAGTCCTCAATTCTACTAAGGTGAGTAACTTCAAGAGGTAGAGCATTCTTGCATCAATCTTGGGCTACAAGAAAACAAGTAAGGTCCTCATTTACTTGAGCTCTACTTATGTAGAGACCTCACGAGGGTGTGGAGAAGATACCACCACAAAGACATCCAAACATAAACCTTTCCTTCATGGCTCATCAAAATGGTCATTATTACACCCATTAATAGAGGTTGTAAACATATTTGCAATGTTAAGTATGAGTGTAGTTATGACCATTGTAACATCCAAATTAAGATGCTATTACATCTTTAAAAACACCGATTTAATGTCCATAACAATGATGCCATCCTCTTTGGCATCTCTACTAACGTTTTTTAATTATGACTATACTTTTGACACTAGTAAAAACATTATCATGACATATTAAATATCCAAAGAACATCCAACGTGCCTCACCAAAACTATATCCATTTGATTGCCTCAAAATACATAAATACATTAAAAGTGTTAAAAATATCAATATAAAGTTTGATATTATTTTTGTCAATAATATTTTAAAAATATAAATTATTCTAACATATCAATATAAATAAAATAAAATATATTTAATTATATTATTAATTCATAAAAAGATTATATTAATAATTAATAAATTTATTAAATACAATTTTTAAGTTATTTTGTTTCTCCAAAACTTATATAAAAAAAAATTTTCAGGAAGAAAAAGCCTGTCCTTGTTATTCTTATTAAGAATCAAAGGACATTGATAACACCCACCCAAAGAGGGTTACATCACAAAGAATATAGTTAGTCAATAGAGAATCACATCCAGTCACATCCAGGGGGAATGGTGAGCAATAGTAAGTGTTGTTCCCATCAGAAATCTGTCTCACCATGCAAATGATCAAACTCAATCAGACAAATCTATCGTGAACGAAAAGGACCAGATCTAGGGTCCAAAAGAGTCACTCAAAAAATACAGAGCAAGTGTCCAATAGGGGAGAAATGTCCCCAAAACATGGCTCAAAGGAGCTAAAAAGAGTCACAAGTGACCAAATGGTCATCTATAAATTCAGTAAAACAGCCAAGTCCCGGAGAGAATGAGAGTGTTGTTTTTGAAAGACGGTTTGCAATCCGATTGTGTTCACGATAGATGTGACTGATGGTGAGATCCTGGAAGCTTGTAAAAAGCTTTTGTGATTCCCTGCACCAATGAAAGAGCTCTGGAGGGGAGAGCGCAGTGATTCCCTTAGCCCAATTGATGATGACCTGTGAGTCACCGTATATGTGGGCTAGAGGGAGTCCCATCATTTGGGAGGAGTGCAGAAGGGCCCATAGGCCCAGAAGTTCTACCTTAGTATTGGAGCCATATCCAACCCCCAGCACAAAATCCAGACGATGATTCTCATTAAGAAACAGGCAATAACCAATTCCAGCTGCTGAAGAAGTAGATGCACCATCAAAGTAACCACAAGGGAAAGTCATGGGAGGTCTTGGCCCAATCTATCTAGCAGATCTTAATTTCCTTCCCTTTATGGCAGGCCGAGAGGGAGTCAATTGTGCAGCATTTAAAATCTGGTGAAACACGCCTAAGATAGTCACCTTTTTACCATAAAAAATAGCTCGGTTACGAGCTTTCCAAATAGCCCATATCGTATGGTGTGGGATGAAGATGAGAGCAGAGCTGGGAGGATATGTGGATACCCATAATTCAAAAAAATCAGAAATAGAAGAAGCTTCAGGAGGAATATGCAGTTGCAGTTGGTCGTAGAGAAGCCCCAAAACTTATATAAAACTTATATAAATGATAAATGATGTTCTAATCTCTCCATGGGTCAGATGGGAGAAGATCGCCAAACCTAAATCACTCCGGGGATGGGGTCTTAAAAATATCTTTCATTTTGCAAGAGCTTTGGCAGCAAAAGGGGGCTGGCGTCTGATACAATCGGATAACTTATGGACCAGGGTAATGGTAGAGAAAAATATCGCACCAGACTCTATTGTTGATTGGATTAAGAACCCTTTGAAGGGTCACAAGGGTGGCTCGATCATCTGGAAAGCTGTGATTAAATCCTTTGCTGTTATTGAAGATAACCTGAACTAGAAGGTGGGTAATGGAAGAAGTGTGCGTGTTGGCATTGATCCGTGGCTCGGATGCAATGGAAACTACAGGTTGTCGGAACCATTGGTACATTCCCTCAGGCAGAATGGGGTATATTTACTATATCATCTGGCTGCCCCTATTCAGGCGAACCGATGGTCTCAGTCTTGGCGACTGGCTTCAGATTTTGGACTCTCAATCCCGGAAGTGGCCGAATTGAATAGGTATCTTGGGGCTCTTAGATTGTCTATGGTAAAGCTCAGGGAGGAGGAAGACACACTTATATGGAATGGGGCCTCCAGTGGGAAGTATACACCAAAGGAAGGTTATATATACCCGAGTGCACTCAATTATGATCAAGGGCCTGAATGGTGGTGGAAGAAGATCTGGAAATTTCATTGTCCCCCCAAAACGTGGTTATTCTGGTGGTGTGTTTTAGAAGATAAAGTTCCATGCTGGGATAATCTACACAAAAGGGGGCTCAAAGGCCCCGGATGGTGTGCACTGTGTCGGAATGTGAGGGAATCGACCGTACATCTTTTTCTCTCCTGTACTTATTGTGTGGAGGTGTGGAAGGAAGCTTGCAATATGTTGGGATTAGACCCAGCGTGCAGATGGGAAGGGGACAATATTATGCAGGCTTGGGAATGATGGCGAAAAATTGAAACTCTGGATGTCATGATTGTGTTGCCTCTCTTGGTAACTTGCGGCATATGGTTGGTCAGGAATGAACTTGTTTTCCAGGGAAAAGAATGTACACCGGCTATCACGGCTGGGATGGTATGTGGGATTGCATCAACACTACCTAAACATGTGAAGGTTAAAAATCAGAGGGATACTCTTGTTCTTGAGACTGATTGGTCAACTCCTTGGGGTTTCTTTGATGGTGCCTCGTAAAATAACCTATGTGGAGGTGGGGCAATATTAAATATGGATGGGCACTAGTCTTTCGAACTGATTACAGGGTTGGGGGAAGGTAGTAACAACAGAGCAAAACTATTAAGCCTGAAATTACTCCTCATATTTGCAGTAGAGAAGGGGTGTAGGTCCATTAGGATTTTCGGAGATTCCTTGAATGTGATCAACTGGGTTAAAAGGATACAAACATGTAGAGATCTACTCCTATTCAACATTTTAAGAACTATCTGGGATGTGATGGAATCTTTTGAATTGATTACATACACTCATGTATACAGGGAGAACAACTGCCAGGGGAACTCAGCCTCGAAGGAGGGGCTCCAGCTGGATCCAGGCATATGGAAGGTTAAGGAGCGGATAGGAGATGTTGCATATGAATACTATCATCGTCCTTTTTTTTATGAGGGGGATACATGATTTTCTGGTGATGATGGGGATTTAACTTTCTTATGGCCTTTGATTTGGGCCTCCCGTTGATGACTTTATCTGGATATGATCAGCTGTGAATTAGTTGGGCCTTCTTACTACTTTATTTGCCTATATATGTGGTATTTTTTGGACTGTTATGTTATATGCTGTTGTTTTGAAATGGGCTGGGCCTGTTTTATGATTTCTACTGGATTATTGACGCTTGGATAGCTGACAGATGGATCAGATTGGGATATGGTTTCTTTCTTGAACCTGTTTACAAATATGTTAGGCATATCTACCAAATGTAATTTTGTCTCTGTACGGATGATATAAAATTATGCTTTTTTTCCTTGGAAAAAAAATGATGTTCCAATCATATTAATTACATCAAACATAATTTCATATTAAAATAAATTACTTGCTTTTATATCAACTTTAAGCTATAACCTAGACTCCATTTTAACATTATTGTCATCTTTACAAAAATGTCATTGTTACAATTGCTTGGAGGGCCAAGTTGCATATTGATGTACTAAACCTTTAGTTATGTTGATGCGAGTCTAAATTTCATAAGAAAGTTAAGAGTTCTCGATAACTAGACCTTCATGCCAAGATCATAATATACTTTTATTAATAAATTAAAAACATAATATATATACATGTAAGAAGATATGTCGATGTAAAGAAATGGAAGACAATTTGTTTTTCAATAATAAATACGTGGAGTATAAGGCATACAAACCATTAGTTTGGTAAATCTTTCTCAATTTCTTATTATATGTTTCAAACCATTTATATTTAGAGATTATCAATGGAGCGTAAGGCATTCAAACCATTAGTCTTGTAAATCTTTCTCAATTTCTTATTATATGTTTCAAACCATTTATATTTAAAGATTACCAATTGAGAAGATCTCTAATCTAACTTAATAATTTGTTAGATTTAACTATCAATCCTTCTCGATTTCTTATAATATATTTCAAGCCATTTATATTTGAAGATAATTACGAATTTAAAAGGTCTATAATCTAACTTAATAATTTATTGGATATAAAAACATAATTAAGATGTGTTTGAATCACATATATAAATTAATATAAATAGACATAAATTTTAAACAAAGTTTGTGATATTGTCTTCATAGAATCACATACCGAGATTTCTACAAAGCCCTTTTCTTGAAAATGACTCTTCATTTCTTTATGTTCCATAATCAGCACTCAACTCTTCATTTATTTATGTTCTATGATCAACTTATATTACTTTTTGAGGTATTCACTAAGGAAAAAAATGATTTATAAATAATATAATGGAGCAATAACATCTTATAGATATGATGATTGCTTCATAAATCCTTTCATTATTTTCACATACCTATTCGGAGAAACATTCACCATATAGACACAACCCCAACCATTTTAATTAAATGCACTTGTGTGTTCTTGAAGCTTGCATGTAAACTTTCCTAAAATTACAAAATATTTGTGCAATGTCATCTCGTTGTCTTCATGTACCGTTTGATGTCAACAGCCTAATATCAATAAGATATCATGATCTAAGTATGCTTTAGCTTCATTGTGGCAAATAAATAAAGTTAAAATATGTACATCGTAGTTGCAATTTTTTTCATTCCACCTATAACATTATAAATCAATGATGAGGCAATTTGACCCTTTTAATGCCCCAAAATATAGTCACATACATTGCATCGCCGCAACCATTTACAAAGAGAAATCACCATTTTTGCGGGTATCCGCCTAAACAAAAATTAAACTTTTTCTTAAAAAGGTAGGTTGATTTAGGTAACTAGACACAAGTAACTTTTATTACATATACTAGCATAGATCTATTTTAAACCCAGATCTATCAAACACCGAGAAGGATCCAATTTCTTAAGGTGTATATTTTTTACCTTTGAATCCCTCCGAGTGCTTGATAGATCTGGATTTAAAATGGATCTAGTTTAATTCTTTTTTTTTTATATTTTTATTTAAGTAATATGTAATTTATATTTTTCATCTTTTAGTTTTTAATATTTTTTTATTTATATTGGCTATAACATAACGTGACTAATGTGACAGGATCTCCCCCATACTGGGCTGAAGAGCACCTCGCTTCTCTTGGTGCAATAAGAAAAATTACCAATGCTTATTGGGGTAAAACAACAAGGAAAAGGTGGGATGCCAAATGTTCAATTGATAAGAAGCTAGTAAGAGTTAGGATCACAATGGTTCACCTTATTTGCCATCAATATAGCACCCTCACCATTCATTGACTGGTATTTGATAGGCGTGAATAGGCCTTCTATGGGCGTGAAATGAACAAAACCACAATGTTACAAGGTTCATATGTGTTATGAATAAAGGTAACATCATTGATTAGGTGATCACACTGCTTACTATGATAGAGGTACATGTTGTTATTATTATAGATACAACGATTGAAGAGTACCCTAATTAATGAATTGTAACCAAATATAAGGGATTACTACTAGCTCATGTTAAGTAGATACTATAATCACACTAGCTTAGAGAGCCCAACAGCTTAGCATGTAATTTATTAGGTAAAATGAAGGATGTTTTCACCATTTCTATTAGATATTATAATAATAAAGTTATATTGTTACTATGTGCATATACATATGAAAATTGAAAATAAATATCAAGATAATGTAATGAACAATAATTTATTTAAGAGAAAATATCGTTGGACAACTCTTCACACGTGGCTAAGCTTTGGCATGGGCTTGACCCAAGACACTAATACGTGAAAGTTAACTTCACTTGGGAAACCGTAGGCTCACTCGTGGGAATGTGGAATGCTTGAGTAGACAAGCGGACCCAGGATGCATCTTGGTGGGCAATGGCTAAGGCAAAGAGTTGGCGTGCTAGCAAGAAACACAACTTGGGATCTCGCCGAAGAATCTTAGAGCATGCCAAGCGTGGGGCACACAAGCGTCAGTAAAAGAACAAGTGTGGACACAAGCATGTCTGTCCGGAAGGGAAGTGGGCGTGCCCTAACAAAAAGGAAGACGCTCAAGGCATGAGTGGGCACATGGGCGCAATCGATTAGCACGAGGAGGTGTGGACCCAAGGTGACACAGAATTGGGAGGAGACCCAACCACAAAAGTGGACACTATACAAATGGTTCCCTTGAAATGTGGACGTGCAACCACAAGGGTGAACCCTTGTTTGCACCCATGGACTAGGCAGATGGTTATAAAAAGAAGGTGTGTTGTTGACCAAAGGAAGAAAGAACCAAGTGTGAGCAAGAGAGCACAAGTGAGAGTGAATTCGATTCTAAGGCACAGTTGGGCGTACTACAGTGACTTGATGGTTAACTTGGTGTAGACTTGGTTGCCGAGGACAGGAGCCACAAAAGGTGGACGTGCAGATGCTTAAGGAGAAACTGAGACATAGTTAGGCGTGCTTGCAAAGTAGGCGAATTCTTGGGGTTTTTGGAGAGAATTGTTGGTTGGTAACTCTCCTGGGTCGCAGCTAGTTAGGAACATCCGTCTTGTTGTATTCATTGTAAACTCTGTGTATTTATAAAAGCTTTGGAACACCTAGTTTGGGGTGTCACATCCACATGTTCTTGTATCTTATTTATGTTTGATGGCCAATTATAACTATTGTGAATGTTAACACATAATTGTCTAAGTATAAACATTGAACAAAGATAAGTGTTAAGGTGAGAGGTATCCGGTTAGGGATAGTTTGTCGGGATCCTTGGGTTGGTCTCACCATTGACAGGGGAAGTATTAGAAATGTCGCATGGCCTATCAGAGGGGAAGAAACTTCGGTTTTGATTCAAGCTAGTAGTAGGCTTGTGATAAGTGCTCTCAGAACTTATAAGGCATTGAGCTCTTCACAAATTTTATGGAGAAAAGGTGGTATGAGAGATAATTTATGGGGAAGCTCTTCACCATGAAGCATGCAACTTGCTAAAGGTTTGCCACAAGTTGGAGCAGTGTGTAGGAGTATGACAATAGAGTGATGGGAGGTCGCACTAAGCAACAATGTGCGTAGAACATCTTTAGATTTTCACAAGGAAGAAAAACCAGAAGAAAGTTCTTGTCAAGTAGGGAACTTGACAACAAATTTGTTAGGGTGAAGTGTGCCCATATTTGTGGATTTGGAGAAGGATTTGTTGGGAGTTGTTCTAACAAGGCACATGTGGTAGTTAGTTAGGAGAATGTTGAGCAACAATATGCATGAGAAGTGTCATAGTGTGCAGTCATAACACATACATGTTGAGGTGCCCAGTGCGCTTGACACAGTGAGACAACTCGATAAGATTGGAAGAAATCAATGGACCAAGACTTTGGTGTTGGGGGTGTAGATGGGTAGACGATGCCTAGAGCATTGAAGGGCTCAATAGGAGCGCACCCACACCAATAGATGAGAACACTACTTTTGGAAGACCATTGTGCCAAGAATTGTTCGTTGAGGCAAAAACCATTTTGTGCTACATATGTGAAAAATAACATTATGCTAAGAATTGTCTGTTAAGACTAGAAAAAATTATCCACGGTTGGGTAGGAAGAGTAGTCATTGGTAGGATTGTTTTAGGTGTTGAGGTTGTTCTTGAAGAATCGACAACCACCTGTGAACAAGACTACATGAAGCTCTGCTACATGCTAAAAGAACTGAATGGGAAGCAAGTGGTTGCCTTGGTAGATAATGGTGCAACACATTATTTCGTGAAGGAAGAAGTATTTAGGGAGCTCCAGTTGCACATTGAGCATGGGAAAACTTCATTCAAAGCAATAGATTTGGAATTCGAGAAGGTGGTTGGCGTTTCCAACCGAGTGACGTTGAAGCTTTGCAAGTGGATCGGCGAGGGAGCTTCACTATCGTGTCGATGGATGAATTTAATGTTGTCTTGGGGCAGGAATTTATGAGAAGGGATAAGGTAGAATCCATGCCTCACTTAGAGAATTTAGCCATATTTTCACAAGAAGAGGAGATTTTCATGTAGATGGTGAGGAAATAGAAGAGAGATGGGAGGGTGAATTCTATATTGAGCATGACACCTTAAGTAAACTTGGTTGCAATGAAGCCTCACGGCGTAGGAGGAATCTACAAAGACAAAAATGATTGGTCACCTAACATTGTGTTGGAACCAACTAACCACGAGTTCGTGAGACACTTGGAAGAGCGAGTGGGCATAATTGAGAGGATTATAGAGTCGGCCATGATAAGTGTGGAAATGATTATCGACTTCTGCACGACTATGTAAGAAGACATGAATCAACAAATGGGATGTGCAACAATGACCCAAGAGTAGGAAGGGGCACCAAGCAGTGGTGCAACCACTTCAGATGTAGATGGGAAACACTGGTTAGATGACCTAGAAGCTATACAACTGCTTGAACAAGGTTATGGAAAGATCAATGGGAACTTTCCTCTCTTGTTGTATTTGAGTAAGAGGATATCAGTGGAACAACAAAGTGGAGATAATGGTTTGGGTGATGTTTGTGGCCACCATATATCTGACCTTTCTTAATGAGATAGGTCGTGTGACAGGAACATTACCTTTGGCCCAATTAGTAGGGGCCTTAGGTTCCTTAGGCAAGAGGAACTCCAAAAGTGAATCCAAATAGAGCATTGAACAACATGTCTAGTGCCAATTGTTGGGGGAAGTAGGCTTCTCCACAACAACGCAAATGTCATTGAGTCATAAAAAATCTCATGTGAGTTGCAACAAAACATGCAAACTCATGACTCAAATTGGGCATATTGATCACCTGAACAATTATAGAGTTAGGGGGCATGCAAATCTGAGTAGATTGGCAGAGACAAATGGAAGTGATGGTGAATTGAGTAGCAGTGATTGGGGCAGTGGAAAAATAGTTGGGATAGATGTTTCGAAGTGTAGAAGGCATCTTAGAGATGTTGTCAAAGGTACAAACAATTTGGAGTGGGGAAGGATGTCGCAGCCTTGGTGAGAGGTGCCTCAACCAACTCTCCACGTGTGGGAAAGCTTTGGTATGGAGTTTGGCTCAAGACACAAAGATGGGACATGTGACTTGACTTGGGAGCCAACAGGCTCACTTGTGGGCATGAAAAACGTTTGAGAAAATAAGCAAAACTAGGAAGCATCTTAGTGGGAAGTGACTAAGGGAAAGATTTGATGTGCTAGTAAGAAACATGACTTGGGAGCTTGATGGACAAGCCTAGGAGCACGCCAAGTGTGGGACACATGGGTTCCAACAAGAGAACAAGTGTGGGCATAAGCACATTGGTTCAGAAGGGAAGTGGGAACACACTTTAATAACAAGAAATATGCCTTAGGCATGAGTGGGCATGTGCATGCAATCAATTAGCATGAGGAGGTGTGGACCCAAGGTGATGAGGACTTGGGAGGAGACCTAACTACAAAAGTGCACACCATACAAATGGTTCCCTTGAATCCTGGATATGCAAACACAAGGGTGGACACTTGGTCACATCTGTGGACTAGGAAACTGACTATAAAAAGAAGGTGCATTGGTGACCAAAGTTAGAAAGAACCAAGTGTGAGAAACAGCACAAGTCAGATTGAATTCAAGTCTGAGGCATTACTGGGCACAAATAGTAGAGGGCATGTCTATGAACAGTGTAATGAATTAATGGTTGACTTGTTGTAGAATTGGTCATAGAGTATAGGAGCCATAGAAGGTGTCCCCACAGATGATTCAAGAGAAACCAAGATAGAGTTCGACATGCTTGCAAAGTAGGTGAATTCTTGGGGTTTCTGAAGAGGATTGTCGATTGGGAACTTTCCTGAGTTGCAACTAGCTGGGCGCATTCATCTTATTGTATTCATAGTAAACTATAAGTATTTATAAAATCTCTAGCTTTCCCAGTTTGGGGTGTCGCCTCCACATGTTCCTGTCTCTTCTTTATGTTTGTTGGCTAAGTATAATTGTTGTGAATGTCAACACACATAATTGTCTAAGTATAAACATTGAATAGAGATTAGTGTTAAGGTAAGAGGTGTTCGGTTAGGTGTAGTTTGTCAGGATTCCAACCTGAGTTGGTCTCACCATTACAAGGAGAACACCCTCTAACAGAGGTTATAATGAAAGCCCCTAAAAAAATAGCATAAATATTTGTTTATAGCAGAGGTCCCTGGTGGAGGTGAAGGGGCAAAGGTTTTTAATTAATGTTTTTGTAAATGTAAAATTCATCATTGTGGTTCAAGTGTAGGTGCACATGTGTGGAGAAAAATTTAACGCATCGATCACGAAAATCCCCTTTTGATATGGGGAAAAAATATTGTTATATTTAAAAAATTGGTAATAGTGGTGCATTAAACATACGATACGCCCTGGTACATATGTACATTGAACAGATCGTCACTGGCCAAAAAAACATATGCCAAACATAACATAATTATAACAAACAAAAAACCATAATTGATGCATAAGATACCAACAAAAGCACCAACGTACATACATTTAACACATAGAGGTGACCCAAAAAACATAAGTCAAGAATAATATATTAAAAAAAACCATAAATGGTGCACTAGATACCAACAAAAGCACTAGTCCGTTATGTGTATTACAACACTGAATCGATTAAAACTAAAAAAATTCCGTGTAAAAAATTTAATATTTTTTAACAAATAGAATGTGTTTAGATATATATACAACGTCGATGCATAAACCAAGGTAGAGCATCGTTGTGTTTAAAATAGAAGCACACTCAATTAGGGATACGTTAAAAATTATTTATGTTTTATTTAAAATGTTTTTTTAAATATTTTTCTATAACATAACGGTGTGTTTGTATTCCATAGATGCACCAGTGCACCTCATAACAAAATGCCCTGATGCATCTAGGTATTGGGTGCACCTCATAATTAAAAAAAGTTATCGATTGAACAAGACATTTTTACCATTCCACAATGCTTTTGAGCTCTCAAGCATTAGTGCCACCTTGCCTCCTGGAAACACCTTGCCATCGATGCTCTTGTTATAACCTGCATTTCTCTTGTCCATTTTCGGTATGTGCTTTTTGATTTTTTCCAAATGATGGGAAAATTCCATTTTTTTAGACTACATGGCAACCCTGCCTCATGACTAGCAAATGGCTAGGTAATCTCTTTGTTTTCTTCTAACTTAAACTTTTAGTGCATTAAAACTTGAAATCGAGCTTGAGTTTTCATTGTTGTTGTTGTTGTTTTTAAAAAAAAAATGATATTTGGTGCATTCGTGTGCTTCAACTCTCGTCGCGTCTCGGTGCCCCCTGCAAATTTACAGGGTGCACCGGTTGTGGTGCTCTTCTAATTGGCAAACACAACACATCATTTATACGGTACGCTATAGTATATAACACACCGAGTCATTTTAATTAAAAATTAAAAATCTCAAAACAATGCGTTAATTTATAGAAACACATTGGTACTTTCCATTCCTCGCACTAAGCAATGCATATTGGAACCAATACACCGATCTCACCGTTAAGATGGGGCAGTAAATTATAGAGCACCTCCACTTATTAATTTAACAAAATTAAGAAACTACATGTTGCGTTCCTGGTATACAGCACACTGGTGTGTTTGATTACATGAGGCACACAGATACACGTGCGTCGTCCTAACTCAAATCACAATGCACCATTATGGTGCATTACTTTATTTGAGCGCACCAAAAAATATAAATTAAATTTAAAATTTTCATTTCAGTGTGTTAATATTACAATGCATTGGGGACAAAGGTTGAGAGCGTGAGGAGGGGCGACTGCAACGATTGGCTGCGTTGATTCTGAACCTGCTGGCGTGAGATCCAAGGCGTGAGCGCCTGGCTATTGCTGAATCGAAGATCAAAGACTTGAAGAGTGCTGAATGCTGCGTTCTATTGGGTTGGATAGTGGGATCTAACCGTTCTGATCATGCATTGAGGCTGGCCCAGGTAGCACGATGGTGGAGCAAGTAGGCGCAGCACAATGGTGGAGGAAGTAGGCGATGACTTGCTGCATACTCGCTCGGAAGCCTTTGACAGGCTTATCAACAGCCATGCCAAACGAACAGGAAAGAGAGAACTACCGAAATTCGTAAAAAGAATTGAAGATGTGCCGGAGGTTGCCCTTCCCCTGGAAGAAACGATTCGGGTTGCCTTGTCTCTGGCAGACCACGCCTTGATTGGGCAATTCACAGGGCTCTGGCCCTCGCCCAAAACCACAGATAGCTGGGTCCAAAGGAATTGGCACCCGCTAATATCTAAAAATGTTGCCTCTTACTCGATCGACAGGGGATACTTCCTCTTCGATTTCGAATCTAAAGATGACAAAGATCTAATCTTCAGGAACGGGCCCTACTTCATGGGGCCACAAGGGCTCTATCTCAATGGGTGGACCCCAGATTTTGACCCTGAAGCCGATACCCCAAAAGCTGTACCAGTCTGGGTCAGACTGCCTAATCTCCCTATGCACTGCTGGAATCCCAAATCCCTGCATGCTATAGGGAATGGACTGGCAAAATACATAGACATGGCTAGTCCAAAGGACCAATATGCCTGTGCCAGTATCTGCATTGAGGTAGACCTTGAAGCTGGACTGCCAGAAGCACTAAACCTAACGGTGGGGAACTGGTCCCACATCCAAAAGCTGGACTACGAATAGCTTCCCTTCAAATGCAGAGGATGCCATGAATACGGGCACTTCATCTGGAACTGCCCTAAAACTCCTGATCATGAGAAGAGGGAAGGATGGCAAAGGGTGAACAGGTCTAGATCCAAAAACCATGCCGAAGAGAGCCCTAAGAAGGGAGCGAGGAGTGAAGAAAGATCTAGTCCTTTCGAAAAAATCCAAGAGATCTCAAAGACAATAGAATCCGTGGAAGCAAGGGATGACACTAATGACATAGAAGACAGATCTAGCTATGAAGAAAGCAAGGAGCCGGAAGTAGCCCTCTCATATCAAGGGAAAGATAACGAGGAAGGACTAATAGGAACAAAAGAAGGAGAAAGCCAGGAGAAATATGAAGAAGAACCTGACTCAGAAGAGGAAGAAGAGGAGGAGGGGGAAATTGAAATTGCTACTCAAAGAATGGCCAAAACAAAAGGGAGAAAATCCAGGAAAGAAATGCGGGAGCAGGCAACATACAAGGATAAGCTGCAGGGATCCCAACTAACCATAGAAAAGCTGCTGAAAAATCCAAGAAATACCCGCTAGCAAGAGCACGCCCTGAAAGGGATGCCCACGGCCACCAAAAGTAAGTAATGAAAGTAATCTCCTGGAATTGCAGAGGGATCAGAAGCAAAGGTAAGGAAGAATCTATGCTAAACCTAATCTCTCTTCACCAGTCGGACATTCTGCTGATCCAGGAAACCAAGTTGGAGGAAGCTGCATTCCTCCAAGTCAGTAAAAAATTTTGGAAAAAAAAGGGCTCCGCTGCTCTAAGTTCTAGGGGAGCATCCGGGGGTATAGGAACTCTGTGGGACGATGGAAAATATGAAGCTGTGGCCATCAAAAACAACCATCATTGGCTCCTCACTGTGCTGAGACAAAAAGACCCCAATTCCCTGGTAAGTATTTTCAATATATATGCACCTAATTCTTATAGTGGAAAAATAAATTGCTGGTCTCTTCTCTGTGAAGGAAGGAGTAATCAGCATGGCAATGTTATTCTGGCTGGGGATCTCAATGTCACCCTCAACCAAGAAGAAAAGAGAGGGGGCTTAAGAACTAGAGATCCCATCACAGAAATTGTGGAAGATACTATCAGGGCCTGGGACCTCGTAGACATTAAGCCTACTACAGGGAAATATACCTGGAATAGTAGGAGGTTCGGTCCTGGGCACATTGCGGCCAGACTCGATCGCTTCCTGGTCCAGGATACCTTTCTCCTGCAAGGCTTGAATATGATATCTAAAATCTTACCTTTCGGAGGCTCCGATCATAAGCCTATCCTCCTGGAAATGGTGAAAGAAAAAAAATTGGGCCCTATCCCATTCAGATTTAAGTCCATGTGGGCCAATCATGACGAGTTCTTAAACATTGTATCAGTCTCTTGGGCTCAATCTGTTACGGGCTCTCCCTTCTTTGTATGGGAGGAGAAGTTGAGAAGACTTAAGAAGCACTTGAAGAGCTGGGCCAAAACGCTCCCTCACCCAAATCACGGCAAGCTCCAAGCTGTCCGTGCGCTGGAGCTTCTTGAGAATAAAAATGTGACTCCTAATGATATTAAAAAGGAGACTTCACTTCAATTGGAACTCCATGCGGCCTGTAGACAAGAGGTTGAGTGGCGGCGAATCAAATCAAGATGTAAATGGCTGAAGGAAGGAGATAAAAACTCCAGCTTCTTCCACAAACTGACTGAAGCTAGGAAAAGTCATAATAGTGTCCATGAGATTCAGATCAATGACAGAGTAATAAGCAACTTTGAGGAAATGAAAGCTGAAGCTATCAATTACTTCAGCGATCTGTTCACAGAACAACCAACTCCATATGACGCCCATCTCCTGAATCTGATCCCCAGGTCAGTTAAGAGCAGAGAGAACGAAATTCTGAAGAGGATCATCATGCTGGAAGAGTTAAAAGAAGTAATCGCCTCCATGGAAGAGGACAGAGCCCCAGGTCCAGATGGGTACAACGTCAATTTTATCTCAATCTGCTCGGATATTATTAAAAAAGATCTGCTAAAAATGGTTAGAAAATCTCATAATTGTGGTAAATTAGGAGGCAGTACAAACTCAACATTCTTGGCCCTCATCCCCAAGGAGAAAGAAGCCAAGTCCTTTGACAGGTTCTGACCAATTTCACTGTGTAATATAGGTTACAAAATTATTACCAAGATCATGGCCAACAGGTTAAAATATATACTACCAGATATCATCCCGGAGAACCAAGGCGGATTCATAAAGGGAAGGAAGATTTGGGATAACATCATCTTAGTACAAGAAGCCATCCATTCAAGCCTGACAAATGGAGATAAAGGTATGGTGGTGAAACTAGATCTGGCAAACGCCTTTGACAGAGTCAGCCATTCCTTCCTTTTCCAGGTAATGCTGAGATTTGGATTTGCCCCTGAATTTGTATCCTGGGTCAAGGCCTGTATTGGTAAGCCTTGGATTGCCCCCCTCATTAACGGAAGAGCTGCTCCATTCTTTCAAGCTACGAGAGGCCTGAGGCAAGGATGCCCGCTCTCCCCACTTCTTTATGCTATTCAGGCCTCGATCCTTAGCTTTCAATTGGAAAACGCCCAGCTAGAGCAGGAACTCCCAGGTAGAAGGCTGGCTAGAGGGATCCAAGATATTAATCACGCACAATTTGCTGATGACACCATCTTGATGGGAGGTGCCAGTCAGATTATTGCAAGCCATTTCAAAAATGAATTAAATAGATATTGCCTGGCCTCTGGAAGTAAAATCAACTTCACAAAGAGCCAGATCTTCAGTTGGAACATAAATCCCAGAGAAGTCTTAGATATATCCCAGATTCTGAATATGAAAGGCATTGTTAGTTGGGACTCCTTCAATTATCTAGGAGTCCCTATCTTCAAAACTAGAGCTAAGTCTTCTGATTGGAACCCCATCGTGGGAAAAATTAAGCAGAAAATATCAGGTTGGGGGACCGCCTGGCTCAACCTAGATGGGAAAGTTGTTTTAGTTAAAGCTGTTCTGAACAGCTTCTTGCTTTATCAATGCGCCCTCCTCCTTGCACCTGTCAAAACTATAAATCAAATTGAGAGCTTATTAAGATCCTTTCTCTGGAACGGTGGGAATAATGGAGGTGGGAAAAAGTTCGCTCTCGTAAGTTGGAAAATAATTAAGTTGCCAAGGAAAGAGAGTGGACTCCAAATCAGGGATCTGAAATCCCAAAATCTGGCCATTGGAGCCAAGCTTCTCTGGCATATGCTCGACTCTAAACCTTCCTGGTGCAGTAAGGTTCTTAAAGCTAAATATTTCCCAGGAATAAGGCTCAGATGCCTGGAAGGGGAGCAATTGAAAGTCAAGGGATCCCCCATTTATAATCTTTGCAAAAAAATCTTGCCTCATTTTAATGAAAAACTGCACTGGATCCCGGGTAATGGCAAAGATATACTTGTCTGGCAGGATTCGATTCAAGGTAAACCTCCTCCACGTCTTCCACGACTGCAGCAATGGATGGAGGTGAGGGGAATGAGCATGCTATGGAGCATGTCGAATTGGGAGGCGAGTCACCCTCAGCGATGGTCTGCGTGGGCTCTTCCGTGCTGTCCACCTGCATTGGAGGAAGAAAAAAACAGTTTAATCTCCCATCTGGCTGGGATAGCACCGATCTCCCTCAAACAGAAGGATAGGTGAGGATGGGGCACGTGGACGGGTTCCTATACGACGGCTGAAGGGTATGCTGTGTTCTCTGCAAGCTACAATGTGCCAATGAATCCTGAGATCTGGAATAAGCTTTGGAATATCAACACGTTGCCTAAGATTGAGGTGTTCAATTGGACACTGATCCACCAAAGACTGCTAACTGGAGAAAATCTGGAGAAAAGGGGGATAGCAGACCCATTTCGCTGCCCTCTATGCGCTATGAGTTCAGAAACTATTTCTCATCTTTTCCTTAAATGCCCGTATGCCTTATCTATATGGAAGGAAGTAATGAAGTATGGAGGTGATGGGCAACAATGGGCTGAAAGTATTCAGGAGCTCTTTATTAATTGGGAAAATAGGTACCACGACGAGCTGGCCCAGAAAAAAGGCGTGAAAGAGTGCTGGCTGAAATTACTTAAAATCACTTGCTGGTGCATCTAGCTAGAACGAAATCAAAGAATCTTTCAGAATAAGAGTCAACCGGAGTGGAAGTCTGCTGCTAATATTAATGCTATGCTTGGGGAGGTGGTAAGAAGCAAGAAGATGCCGAACAATAAAGCTGAGTTGACAGAAAAAGAAAATAAATGGATGCAAAGTCTCAATATTCAGCCAATGAACAGTATAGCTTCCAAAAATTTGGAGAATTGGGAAATCCGAATGGATAAATCCCAGTTCGAGAACTGGTTAAGAGAGCGGAAAATCTTCAAATTGTTCTTTGATGGGGCCTCAAAAGGCAATCCGGGGAAAGCAGGAGGAGGTGGAGTTGTCATAAATCCAAGAGGGAAAGTTGAAATTGAATACTCTTGGAATATAGGTTAGGACTCGAATAATATGGCGGAAGCCTATGGACTCTGGCAAGGCCTAAAGCTGGTACAAAAAGAAGGAGTGGACGAACTCATGGTTATCGGGGATTCTAGGATCATTATCCAAAAAATGAATGGGGGGAAAAGGGGCAATAATGAGCGGATGGAAAGGCTAGTAAAAAGAATAAGGTCTATGGCCAAAAGGTTCAAGAAAATAGAATTCTTCCATGTTCTTAGGGGTCTTAACGAAAACGCGGATAGGGCGGCCAATAAATTTCTAGTTGCAGGGTGCTATGAACTTAATGTTAACTCGGAGGTAAGCATGGAAATCCCCCCTTAGATTGCTGGTCTGCCGCTTCAGGATGGAGTACCTTGAAGGTTGATTGTATTCAGTATCAAGCTTTGAGTTTCAACTGAGTTTTCATTATTAATATAACCATTTTTGTTAAAAAAATAAAATATTACAATGCATTGGTGCGTTGTGTTGGTTGGTATGCACCTCTAATAGTGTTTTTTTAAGGTAAACACACCGAGAAGCTTGGAAAAAAGCTATGCTCCTCACTATTTAACAAATTCAAGCGGAAATAGTTGTGCGCTGTTGATTTTTGTGTGCATTGCTAGTGATGATGGAACATTAAACACATGCACTGGTGCTTCCTGCTTATGGAACCATTTTTGAGGAAGCATCGACACCGTCGTGAGACTCTCTAGTAGTGCTCTGGTGGTGCGTACTATTATTATCTACGCACTATGTCAGTGCTAGTCGTGTTATGAACGCACCGATGCATTGTATGTATACAACACATTGTGTCGATTTTATATTAAAAACAATTAGTGTAATCAAAGCGCTACATATAAGTGGCACACCATTTCTGATGCATATGTATTACTACGCACTACATACGATGCTTGACTGTTTTTCAACCGCATTGGTTTGAACATTCAAGTGTTTTTAGAAAATAGTATTATTTCATATTTATAAATAAAATTATCATTTAAATAATTTTCTTTTATGTTTTATATATTAGTTTGATGTATTTTATATGATTAATTAGAGACTTCAGTGTAGAGAGGATCATTAGCAACAACAACAACAACAACGGGTCAACTCGTATGATGCTTTACGATCATGGGGAGTGAGAGAAAGGGAGAGGGAATTGTACCCTCGCCCCATTATTGCACAAACACGAGTCCTCTTAAGGGAAGTAGGCCTCCTCAAGTTTTATGAGGAAACTACATCCATGAATGGGAACTCAACATTTTTGTCCCATTTGATCCGTCGGTGGGATCACCCAACACAGACCTTCCACATTGGTCCCGATCAGTGGTTCCAACCCACTGAAGAGGATATATATTTTATCATAGGGATATACAGGAGAGGGGAGGATTTTCCCCACTTCCATGATGTCCTAAGTGATGTATCATCGCCATAGAGTTAGTTTGTATACTCTCTAAGATATATTAGCGATGTCGCCATTGATCTAACATCTTTTTAGGATTTCGGTGGATAACTACACATCTCTTTTTTTGATAGAGATGAGGTTAGGTGCCTCTCATTGTTGGTGACGACCATTGTGCACTACACCACATATTGGCAACACATTAGTTTCCCTTTATCATATTATGTTGATTCTTTAGTGTAGAGGTCGAGATTCATTCAACGCTCTACCATTTTTTTGTGGAAGTTCTTTTTTGGTCTTAATAGATGTCGTGCCCAATTCAAGGGAAGGGCCAACTTTCCTTTTGATTCATAGTTGTTTTGTTTATTTTTTGAAAGGTTTCTAGTCATGAGGCATTCGTTTGACCGTCTTCCTCCTAGGCCGATGATAGAGGCACATATGCATATGTGGGGCCAGATGTTTCCCAAGAGGGGTTAGCCGATGTTCCCTTCCAGGATCACATCCAAGACAGTGGACCTACTAGCCAATGAGGTGAGCACAATTTAGACATGGTGTCGTGTCCTTATGTAGGGTTGGATTGGCTATGATGTATGAACATCTTCTTCACCATGGATGAACCACCAAATGCTTGAAGTATTATTATTGTTATGTTTAAATTAATATAGTTTCATTTTATTGTCTTACTTAATGCAAATAAAATTAATATTAACACTTTCTTTAAATTGTTTAATTAATATCATGTACTATATATTTTGCAAATATTGGTACCTTTGTTGGGGATCGACTTCCCCAACCTGTTGACGTTGAGATGGTTGAGATTGGGCCGGTGGGTCAGGTTCTTGAGCTGCTGAGACCCAACATGCGACACAAGCATGCTACTAGAGACATGCAATGTTTGATGAACTAGTTGTTTGCATTTAAGGCTAGGCAATGAGTCTTCCCTATACCCGTTCAAAATATCACATGAGACCTCGAGCTTGTGGATATGTCGAGGGGCATTCCTAGTGATATGATGCTTCTTACGCATCATATCGTTGGAGATATTATCCTTTTAACAATGTTGAGGGATGACCATGGCAATGAGACTTCATCTATTCCATCTAATGAGGGTGGTCATCCTCTTTCTCCACCTCCTCCCTCGCCTCACCGAGTTGACCAAACACCATCTCATCTAGCTCCTCCTCCACCTCCTTCATCACTCTGCCACTTCCTTCATCACCTCATTGAGTTAACCAACCACCATCTCATCCAGCTCCTCCTCCAACTCCTCCTTCACCTCACCGAGTTGACTATCCACCATCTCATCTAGCTCCTCCTCCACCTCCCCCTTCACCTCATCGAGTTGACCAAAAACCATCTCATATAACTGCTCCTTCACCTCAACGAGTTAACTAGGAACCATCTCATCTAGATCCTCCTTCACCTCACCGAGTTAATCAGACACCGTCTCATCTAGATCCTCCTTCACCTCATCGAGTTAACCATGCACCATCATGTCCAACTCCTCCTTCACCTCATCAAGTTGACCGACCACCATCTAATCCAACTCCTCCTCCACCTCCTCCTTCACCTCAGCAAGTTGATCAACCACCATCTCATCCAACTCCTTCTCCTCCTCACTGAGCTGACTGAACCTCGTCTCCTCCACCTTCTCTTCCTCCTCCTCACCATGACGATCGACCACCGTCTCCTCCTCCACTGGTTGGTTGACCACCCTCTCCTCCACATGCAACCAACCCAACACCATATTCGTAGACTCCACTGCACATCAACCGACCACCCTCTCCTCCATGGACAAATGACCATCCATCATCTTCCACTACAAACGTGATGTCGACTATTTTAGTTAGGATGCCTCTGCCTGGTGGAGGTACCGATGCCTCTAGTTATGGACGTTGACCATATATATATGCTATAACATATGTTTGACTAGAAATGTATATTTGACATCGTGTATCATGATTTTGATATATATATATATATATATATATAGAATGCATTTTTTCATGTTGACGTTGATGTACTTTATTTATATGTTGATATTGATGTGTTTATTGTTAGGTCATGCTAGATATGTTTTCTATATATGTATGTTAAATGATACTTGATACTTGTTAGATGTGTGTGATGACGATGTTAGACAATGCTTGCATCTTATTAGATGTGACTTATAGATTTATATGCTAGATGTCGTTTATATGTGTTAGATGTTTTAACTAATTTATTTATGTATATGTTAGATGGTGCTTATCATATTTGATATGTGACAATAGATGTGTATTTTATATGATGATAACTAATTTTAGATGATTATTTTGTTTGTTAGATGGTGGTGATGATGATGGTATGTTAAACGATGTTAGATGATTTTAGATATAATTACTAGATGCTTGTCATAAATGATGGTAGGTGACAATATTATACGTAAATGTTTGTGTTTATTAAATGTGTATGTTAGGTGATGTTTGATGTGTATGGTACATGATGTTGTCAAGTAATGGTTGTGTTTTTTTAAATGTGTATGTTAATTGTGATTGTTGTACTTCATGTATTATTATGTTAGCTAATTTTTTATGTGAATGTTAGATGGTGATTATCATGTTTGATAGGTGATGATAGATGTGTATTTTAGATGATATTAGCTAATTTTTGATGTGTATTTTAAATGATGTTTATGTTTGTTAGATGGTGATGATGGTAATTAGATGATGCTAACCATCATCATCATAAACTACAATAGATTTTTGAATTGCAAAACATGATATTATAATGAATTAAAAGTAATGCGTTGATGCATTTTATTATTATAAATGTAATAAGATATACAATAGATAATGTAATCTCTCTCTCAAAAACATAATTCACTCAAAAAACACTTTTTTGATATAAAATAACACTCTTTTAATTGAAACAAAAATGAACTCCAACATTAGAATACTACCATTACCCACCTATTTATATTCTTATGAACTTACACTAATAATTAATTCTTAAAAATATATTTCTAGATATCCAACAAAGAACATAACTAATCCTTAAGAGATTTTGTCAAGATCTTTAGACAACCGAATAATTCAACTACTAAAGTAGATCATTACAACCCAAAACATAAATACAAACTAATCATCAATTCCAACTTTAAGATGAATATTCCATTTTCTATTCAAACATAAATTTAGGGAGAATCCTATTTAACCGATCATTTGCACCGATCAGACGACCGCGGTCGTTGGACGTGACTGCTCACGCGACCGCGGTCGTTCCATGGGTGCAAAAGGTCAGTTCGAAAGTGAACTCCTAAATTTAGTTAACTTTTTAGCATAATGATGCCCTTATAATATATATTCTCTTAACTCTGACATCAAAATTAATTTTTGCAGTACAATACAAAAAGGAACTATAGCAATGTCTATAACTTTCCTTACAAATCTTCCCTGGAATGATTTCATTTTTGCTAACGTCGATAACCATTCCTGTAGGTTGGGAAAGATTGCTTGTTCGTGTTGGTGTTCCTGTTGTTTTTCCAGGCAGAGCAAGCAGTGGAGTAGACACCGATAAGGGCAGTGAGCGCTATAACGTTAATAACGGCCACCTGTCGCCAGTCGTGATCCAGATTTGCCAAAACACCCGCTTTGCATGTGCTACACTCATAACAAAGCTGCTTCTCATTGTTGCTCCAAAGCCCACAGTCGATGCTCATATTGTTTGCAGAAGAAGTTGTATTAACAATCCAATCGCTGGCATTGACATATATGAAATTGCAAGACGCTGGCGGCTTGCAACATCCCCACTGCATACACAAAATTCAAAAGCAAACACTTCAGAAAAAACTCTTGAAACCTGGTAATGGATCTTTCATTTTAAAAAAATGGCGAGGTCTTATCATTCGTTTTTAACAGGAATTTGGTGAATTATTTTTCTTTAAATCTTAATAATGTGTTTTTCAAATCATGTTTCTTAATACAGATTTAGCACCTCAAAAGCACTCAGATTAAGCAAGGTTAAATCATAAGAGCCTAATTCCAATAAGAATATTATTGGATACAGAAAAAATATAAGTAACAAAAACATCTATTACAGATAAAATACTGAAGTAGTGCTTGTATATAATGCTTTTAATCAAATATACACTTATATATAATGCTTTTAATCAAATATACATCAATATAATATATAGTATATAAATGTAGATAGACACTCATATAATAAAAAATATATATAATATTTTCAATCAAATATTAATAACAAAAATTACAATTTAAAAAACCAAAATATAAAATCTCCACATGGCTGAAATTGAAAAACATACTCTTAGTAGCAATAGTATTCTTATTACACCTAAACCAGACCAATTTCAAATTGTTCAAAATTTGGCTACATGAAAGGCCAATAAAGCTTAATTAGGCTACCATGGTTTAAACACTGCTATATGAAACCTGCATTTTTTTTATTGTATTCCATAGAAATTATGATGGAAAATAAAGCTTCTTAGGCTTTATACTTTAGTGACATGAATGCATCTTTGAACCACAACATGGGCTGTGTAGGGTATCTCACCATCTCACCTACTATAGTGACACAAGTGCCATGATTAAACCATAAAACATGCCCTAAACAAGATTTTTTCTGGATCCCACAGTATGAATGGTTCTTAGGGTCAAGGTTGGGGTTGTTATGTGTTATTTTCTCGACCCCACAATATGAATGGTTATTAGGGTCAAGTTTGGGGTTATCAAGTAGGGTATATGTCTCATGAGTAGGTTTTGTGCAATGGAAATGGGTTTCAAGGTATAAACATGGTCAGGGTGGTAAGTAAGTAGCTTAAAAATCATAAATGAACTTTCTAGAGCTCAAGTGCCATTGTTAGAGGAAAAAAACACTTGGGACTTAGGCCCTTGAAGTGCCCTTGAACAACACTTGCAAAACACAACATAGGCACTATTTAAGGGGTTTTTGACATCAAAGTTAGATATGGATGACATTAAGAGGTTTTGTGCATTGAGAATGAATTGTGGGGCCTAGACCATGGTCAAGAAAGGAAAACAAGTTGGGATATTGTTGAATTTTCTCTAGCTTCAAAGCCTTAAACAAAACCTTGAATCAAGTCATTAAACCAACAATTCAATCATTTGTAAGAGTTTTTTCTATACCTAAGAAATGGGTCTTGAAACCTAAACATGGTAAAAGAGAGTCTTTAGGTAAAAGAGAGATTTGATATATATTCCTAGATTAAGACCTCAACCATATAGTATAAAAGAGACACCTTGGCACAAATTCAATGGGAAATTGAAGCTATGGAGGAATGAGTGAAGCATGAGTAGGAGATAGATGAGGGATAAGGATATGCAACACCAAAGAGATGGGGCTATAGAACTTTGTCCATTGGTTGTAGTTTGGGTGGTTGGGAGGAATGAATGTTACCTTCCTCACTTTTTAGGTGTGAAAAAAAGAAAAATATAGAGACCTCTCGGAGTGGTGAAAGCTAAACTCTAGACCATTTGCACCTAAAATCTGGCGAGTTTTCTAGTGATTGGAATTGCATAATATAGATGCCCCAAAAATAATAGAAAGTCCTGAATCCATTTCTGCAATAAAACTTGCAATTTTAACACTAAAAATCTCATTTTCAACAACAAATCGAATTGCCAAAAAGTGCAAATCGAATTGCCAAAAAGTGCAAATGATCTAGGATTTAGCCAACTCCGCGGGAACGCTTCTATTGAATAACAAAGGGATTCTGCTTAACATGGACGAGCTTCGACATTAAGTCTAAAGGATGGATGCCAAGCTTAACCAACATGATATTTTATGTTACTTTTTCCTTTTTTTTATCATTCTACTGTTAAATGGGAGAAAACAGGCACCTCAATAGAAGAAAATTTCTGGCTAGAAAACTGTTGTGCGGTCTTGTTTATGCTGCGATCAGTGACGCTCTTGCAGGTCTTGGCATCTTCAATACAGGCCTCTATCTTCCTCCAGTTGTCGGAGTTGTTAACGCGTTTCTGCATCAAGTCCGAATAGTCACTCAGCTGGTATTCTTTAAGTCCCTGGTTCGACGAGTACGACCCATCAGTTGGGTTATAGGTCACCACGAAGGCAAAGATCGTGAAGCTGAAGAGCAAAATTATGAGTAAAAACATGACGAACATGTACAATCCCATGAGCCATGCAACCCCGAAGCAAGCTCCCAGGAATCCTGAAACGGAAACCACCAGCAGAAACACACCTATGGCTATCACCGGCCATTGCAGGAACTTGGAGCAGCTTGAGGCGCCCGTTGACGCCAGCCATATTCCTCCTCCCAGTATGAGAATCGAGAGCAAGAGCGTAGCGGAATTAATGATCCCAATTATTTTATTACTAACACGAGCGGCCATCTTCTATTCTCTGATCCTCTCCCCTGCAACAAACCTGATGCAAACACAAAATTGAAACGTTTCTTCATATAAATGCAAGACTTATGAGAACTAGTAGAATTTAAATAATCCAAACTAGATTTCGATATCAAAATCCAACAAGTTAGTCTAGCCCAATATTAAAATCCATCAAGTTTCATGCAAGCTTCAAACAATTCAAAAGACTTTGTCAGTTTTGAGTACAGGGGTATTTGACCTGGGAAGGATTTTGTTAATCTTGGGTCCAGGGGGATTTGACATGATTTTTTTTAAATGTAAGATTCCCCATGAAAACGCCAAGCATGATGCTCATTGTTTTACGTAAAATTGTGGAAAAGCCATTCAAACACAGCTGCATTCAATTTTAAATTTCGGTGAATCTCCAACAGATAAATTGTTCCTCATCATTGGAAAAAAAAACCATCTTTCTCTTTCGAGAAATCGATAGTTTGTTTTGAATTTAAATTCAAATTTGATATAGGGTTTGATAACCATTTGTAATTTGTTTTTATTTATTTATTTAGGGTTTGATAACAATTTTTGTTTGTTTGTTGGTATATGCTTTTAGAGTGGATAATTATTACCGACTTAAGCTTTTATGATAATAATAGTTAACACCTAGATAATGGAACGAGTCCGAGACTGCCTTAGACCTAATTCCCTGTTTAGTTAATGAAAAAGATTTTGTAATCTAATGAAGTAGAAAACACTTTCTTGTTCATCTTCTATCAAGCTTCAAGATCTCATAATATGACTTTGGTGTAGATTGTCTTTATATAAAACTTCTTTTTGTCATAGACTCAACTGTTAAAGACTGGTCAGCTGTTTGATAACTGTCTTGGATTTTTTAACAAGTACTAATTTAATAAGTCTTTAGTCTATATAGACTGTTTTAATAAGTCTTTATCAACTCAAAATAAAAAAATGTTTAAAAAATAAATTGATATTAAAAAATAAGAAAAAAACTTAATTTTATATAAAAATAAAATAAAATAAAAATATTATTTTTAATAAAATAGACATCATCATAATTAATTAATTTAGAATAATTAATTTTTAAATTCTATAAAATCATACAATCAACATCATATTAAATAACCTATCAGTCAATAAAATATCTAAAAATCAATCATCACAAAACACCCACTTTATTTTCATTATCTATAACACTTTTTTTTTTAAAATATTGAGAGACCCTTCTCTCCCCACTCTTTAACTATTTAAACAAAGGCAAGTTACCCTTGTTCCCTTAAGCTCCTTCGGGAATCTTTTCATAATCACTATTAGGAGGCTCCTAAACACTAAACACTTTGGACTATTGAATATTGAGTTTCTCAAGATGTGGATCTCTAGTGCTAAAACTAAGTTAGAGATTATAGGTTTCTATGTTAATGATTTTTAAATGCCATTATATATATAGCTAATATTTTATTAATAACCAAAAAAGTTAAAGATAGTCTTGGTATTAGTTTTGTGGTTGATTAAAAAGAAATTTAAACTACCTATTAAACAAAATTTTAGCAATTAAATTGAGTTTGTAAATAGTAGTGAAATTAAGACAAGACATAGTGTCTATAATATGAGCATATCTATGATAACCAGAAAGAAAAGATTGAAAGAATACAGTTTTGGTCTATGACATAGTCTTCACGAGAGTGGATGGGACCCGATATCTTCTTCTTGATGGTGTTTTGAGGTTCCTTTGGGGAAAACTCTAGCCTTCTTGTGGCCTTATATATAACATCCAACTTGCTCTCTATCCTTCGATACTAGGCGTGGATTTTGTTGTTTTGTTAAAATGATTCCTCCATTAGTAAGACAAGTCTGTTGTGTTCCTCCTTCATATCCAACAAAACCTTGATCGACAAGATTTTTATCTACTAGTAGAGCGCAATGGTCATGATATATTTCATTTTTAGGGCTCTAGTGTTCCTATGATGTGGAACAAAATGGCCCATATTGTTTCTTAGTATCAACGTCCTGAGTGTAGTCAAATTCGATTTTAGCCATTCCTCATTCTCAACGAGCTCCCGTTGAATGTAGGTTGCGGCCAGTCTAAAGTAGGAGGTTTTCAGGTAACTTGCTATATTTCCTTCTGGACCCGTAGTCCATTGGTTGGTATTTTAGCTTTGTGAGGGTCTTTGGCTTATGGGCTTTTGGCCATGCTTAGAGTAGGGGAGGCAAGCAAGGAGGGAGGGTTAATTGTAGAATCTTGAGAGAGGGGCTCGAAACTGGTAGTAGGTGTGAGATGAGACATAAAATAGAGTAGACCCTTTATATGTAGTGATTCCGTGGTGAAATGGCTCAAAGAATCGAGGGAAACATGTGGGGAGAAGTCTAAATAGAGGGATAACCGAAAAAACCCAACTATTGCAGTTCCATGAAGGGTGTGTGCAAGAAGTTGAGGGTCTCTTTTGGCGCGTTAGATGCAATACAAAACTGAAAAAACAGACATCCATCAACTTGCATGGATATTTTGAGACACTTACACAATGAATCTTGCGATCGGTTAAAAACAAGAAATGTAGGAAATTGAATGACCTTTCCAAATATATAATTTTTTTCTATTGAAAATGTTGTTAACTATATAAAGTTAGATATTTTTTAACGAGCACTTTTTATTTTTGGGACAAATTATAAGGTATATTTTTTTGTTGGTGCAGCATCTGAGTGTCTAAATGATGGAATAAACTTATGAAAACCGGTATACATATAGAGAACATATAGGACTAGTGCACGACTATTTTTCCAATAATAAAAATAATATTTTTAAATTTGTTTTTAATTATCTAAGAGATCAAACCTCGAAAATGGTACGTCAATTGTGGGTGCAACGTTTGAATGTCTTAATGCAATTATTTGGAAGTGGGTTTTTTATAGCATGTAGAGTTTGGTGTTCTTTAGTGCACCATACAATTTTTTTTTAAATGGTTGAGAAACGAAAAAGATATGGAAAAAACACTAACAATGTGTTTTTTGAGTTGAGGAGTGATGATAGAAGATAAATAAGAAAAAAATAGAGAAAATTATGCATTCTTGTTAAAATTTACATATTTAGAATCTGCAAAAAAAACCATATATGTTTCTAAAATATCATAAAAAATGGAGGTGTGCAGCATAATCAGACGAACCGCTAAACATGAGCATATTGGAAATTTGGATATAATGCTGAATTAGCCATGGTTTATCATACTCCAAGGCATATGCATGTTGAATCCGAAGCAAAGTACAAAGTAGACACATAGGCATAGGAATTCCATGAAAGCATGGGTGGAGGCTCGGCCTTGTCATTTGGTGGGATTTTTTTTTTGAATTTAACCAATATGCGAGCTCGATTTAGTAAAGCCAGATGCGTGTGCGATTTAGTAAAGTCAAACGCACGCGTGATTTATAAAATCCAAATGTGTGCGCGTTGTAGTTAACATCATTTTCATCATTATCATCAACACCATCGTCATCATCATCATCATCATCACCTTCATCATCACCTTCTTCATCATCATCATCATCACCATCCTCATCCTCATCATCACCATGATCATTGGTCATCGCTCATCCTCATCATCACCATGATCATTGGTCATCGATCAT
>LPNX010639383.1:188227-216441 GCA_001517045.1 Pseudotsuga menziesii
TTACTCATCCTCATCATCAACATCACCTTCCTCCTCCTCCTCCTCATCATCATGAACATCATTGTCACCATCGTCGTCATCATGATCAACATCATCATCACCATCGTCATCATCATCATCATCTTCATCCTCCTCCTCCTCCTCAACATGATCATCATCATCACCATCAACATCATGAACATCATCATCACCATCGTCGTCATCATCATCAACATCAACATCATCATCATCATCATCATCATCATCCTCATCATCATCATCACCTTCACCATCATCATCATCACCATCCTCATCCTCATCATCACCATGATCATTGGTCATCAATCATCATCACCATGATCATCGATCATCATCACCATCCTCATCCTCATCATCACCATGATCATCCTCCTCCTCCTCCTCCTCCTCCTACTCCTCCTCATCATCATGATCAACATGATCATCATCATCACCATCAATATCATGAACATCATCATCACCATCATCATCATCATCATCATCATCAACATCATCATCATCATCATCCTCCTCCTCCTCATCATCATCACCTTTATCATCATCATCATCACCATCCTCATCCTCATCATCACCATGATCATTGGTCATCGATCATCATCACCATCCTCATCATCACCATGATCATTGGTCATCGATCATCATCACCATCCTCACCCTCATCATCACCATGATCATTGATCATCGATCATCATCACCATCCTCATCCTCGTCATCACCATGATCCTTGATCATCGATCATCATCACCATCCTCATCCTCATCATCAGCATCACCTTCCTCATCATCATCATCATCATCATCATCATCATCATGAACATCATCATCATCATCATCAACATCATCATCACCATTGTCGTCATCCTCCTCCTCCTCCTCCTCCTCCTCATCATCATCAACATGATCATCATCATCACCATCAACATCATGAACATCATCATCACCATCGTCGTCATCATCATCAACATGATCATCATCATCACCATCAACATCATGAACATCATCATCACCATCGTCGTCATCATCATCAACATCATCATCATCCTCATCATCATCATCACCTTCATCATCATCATCATCACCATCCTCATCCTCATCATCACTATGATCATTGGTCATCTATCATCATCATCAACATCACCATGATCATCATCACCATCGTCATCATCGTCATCATCATCATCATCAACATCAACATCATCATCAACATCATCAGCATGATCATCATCATCACCATCAACATCATGAACATCATCAGCACCAGCGTCGTCATCATCATCATCATCATCATCATCATCACCGTCATCGTCGTCATCATCATCATCAACATCATCATCATCATCATCATCATCATCGTCATCATCATCATCACCATCGTCACCATCCTCATCCTCCTCATCCTCATCATCATAAACATCATCATCATCATCATCGCCATCATCATCACCATCGTCACATCCTCATCCTCCTCCTCCTCCTCCTCCTCCTCATCATAAACATCTTCATCATCATCATCATCATCATCATAAACATCTTCATCATCATTATCATCACCATCATCACCATCCTCGTCCTCATCATCACCTTCATCATCACCATGATCATTGATCATCGATCATCATCATCAAAAGAGGCATGATCATCATGTTCATCATCATTTCCATCTTCATCATCATCATCATCTTCATCACCATCGTCATCATCAACATCAACATCATCAACATCATCATCACCATCGTCATCATCAACATCAACATCATCATCATCATCAACATCATGAACATCAACATCACCTTCCTCATCATCATCATCATCATCAACATGATCATCATCATCACCATCAACATCATGAACATCATCATCACCATCATTGTCATCATTATCATCATCATCACCATCACCATCATGATAATCATCATCGTCTTCATCACCATCAGTATGGAGGGATGGAGTAAGGGAGAAAAAGGAACATATAGGGAGGGATGCAGAGAGAATGAGGGAGGTATATTTAGAAAGAGATAGGGATATGTAGGGATTATTGGGGCTATAGAGAGAAATATTTATATGCATGAAAAGAAGGGAACACTAAAAACATTTGTTTTGTTGCTAGCCATAGAAAACATTTGGGAAGTCATGATCTTATTCGTTGCCCTAACCGTGCACCCACTCTATTAGTTGTGCTTAACCATATCGCGTGCGCGTTATACTTATACAAATCCTGTACGCGTTTTTACTCTATATAACGCGTGCGCATTTTGGGACTGTAAAAACAATGAATTGTTTTTGTCCGAGAGCAACTTCATTCTGTTTTTATGAATTTATCCGATTACCACATGTTTTTTTTCAGGAGCACGAGCCCGCCTGTGAAAATACTCACAATTTACACATTCTCCATCATTCTTTTTGTTATGCAAGTGCAACATTGAGGATATCTTTCATGGTTGAGGAGCACACAGGATAAGATATCAAGCTTCAATGTCATTTCATGGTGATGGTGGATATACACAATTGTACAAGAAAATCAGCTTGAGGAACAATTTTTGATTTAACTTTCATTTGCTTATTATTCAAGAGAACCAAAGGTAAATTTTCCCATTCATTATTGTTTTGATGGGAAATATGGACAATTGAGAAGGAAGATTGAAGCACCTTGAAGGATCAATAGTTATAAAGCAAGTTAAAGGTTTCAAAGTTTGTAATTGAGGAGCAACAAAAACAAACTATATTGACATTGATCGTTGTGGTGATGGGGAATGTACGTAACTGAGGAAGAAAATCAGCAAGGAAGAAGAGACCTCAAGAAGTCATCGAAGAAGAGAAAGAAAAGAAAAGAATAGACATGATGAATCAGAGGCTTTCTTTGGAAACTAATCCAAATCCAATTATAGAGGATACAACGGTTCATCCTATTAATCTAGCACAAGAAAAAAGGAAGCATTCACTAGAGGGACCTTCAATTTCCACAATAGTTGTTGAACAAGCACCCCATGGAAGTATTCAAGAAGCAAAACGTAGGTGCTCATTAGGGGATGTTCCAATTCCCACATCAAGTCAAAGTGATAAGTTACCATCTCAAGACGAAGCTCATGAAGAGGCGTTGTACATGGAGCCTACTGTTGAAGAAGAAAATATTATCTGGACCATCGATGAGTATGTTGGACTTCCACCATCCAACTAACAGGAAGAGAATGAAGGACAACAAGTTGCTACTGAAACGCCAGAGCATATTATTGATGCACTAGATGATAGAAATCCAACCTCCTTGCCTCCATTAGAAAGCACACGTCGAAGAACTCCGAAGCGTATACAAGTTGATGAAGGACTCCTCAATTCCATTGAAGGTACGCTATCTAAACGTAGTATTGCTTATCAAACTCAACAGATACTAAATAAATATTTTGTTTCTAAATGTGATGGAGAGAAATGTAGATTATTTTTATCATTGTTAAAATCTAGGGTCATGAATATTGTTAGGAAATCGTTAGGGATAAAGATGATAAAACCTTCTGGACCAAGTTCTCATATAGTTAAAAGCTTAGTAGATGCCTTTGGTAAAATTGGTAAGAACACACGGTCAAAGGAGTGCAATGCGGCTCGTCGTGTGTTGTCACAAGCAATTGTAAATAAGAACACCAGGGTCCTTCGTTTTCTCAAGCCTACATCTAAACTAGTTAATTTGAATGTAAAAACCCTCTGTAGGTATTCTATTAGAAGAGAACATCTTGACACAACCGCCCAGACCGATTTTTGGGCCTTTATTGGTTGGTTGCCACGTCGTGACATGAAGCTAGTTGATGTGGTAAAGGGACTAGTGCAGAGTTTTTGGCATGATCACAAGGCCTTCTTCAAACCGGAAGGATGTACTAAAACTAAGAACGGGTTCAAAGGACCGTGAACCACATATTAAGCATCTTCTTGATATAACACAGACAGAACTATACGAGAAATTTAGGAATGAACATAGACAATTGAATTTGGGGCAAAGATCTTTTGAGAAATGTAAGCCCTGGTATGTTAGAATAAATACTCTTCGTAACACTTGTTGTTGTAGATACCATGTAGAATATGAATATTACTATGAAACATTTTTGTACATTCGTCGTGTGTTGCATACTAACCATGTGTAGGATTGCTCCTTGACAATACCACCGACCTCATCAAGAGAATTCATTCATAGTATCATGTGCAATAGGCCTAAGGGGCAAACTTACTATGCAAAATCCTGTTTGGATGGAACTTGCTCCAACTCTGCTGGAATGGCATTATTGAGCCAATGTATGCACGAGATTGGAGACAATGAAATTGGGAATATGGTTACAGACATGAAAAGTTTCAAATATATCAGCTATGAAATAGTCCCAGGGAAAGAAAGCAAAAAAATACAATTGGTGACATCTCAGGTACATGCATTTATCTATAAATTTATGTTTGAATAGTTGCATTTCATTCCTTACTTACAAAAAAACCTGATATTGAGATCATTTTGTGTCAACAGGTACAAGTTAGTGTCTTTGTCAAGGAATTTATTGAAAAGACACGTTAATATGTTCAGCATGTTCACTTGGCACGATGGCAGGATGAGAAGTTTAGAATATGCGGATATACATTTCCTTGTGGTACTATACTTTCAGTTGTTGATTTTGCTGAGAACTACACTCTGCAACCTCAAAATGAGATCCAAAGTCAATATTATCAATATAAGCAGGTTTCCTTGATGGTGCATATCGCATATAGGCATGGCCCAAATAGCAGTGAAGAGTAAAGAGAAATTCTAAAGGAATATCACTTCTACATAAGTGATGATAGGTGCCATGACTTCCACTATGTACGTCATTGCTTCATCATGTTCTATGATCATTTGAAGGGCAGGATCATACAGATGGATCGACACTGGATTTGGTCTGATGGATGTGCTGGTCAGTTCAAAAATGCACGCATATTTCAATGGTTGTGTTCATTGCATAAAAACTACAAAGTTCCACATACGTGGAACTATTTTGAGACTGGGCATGGTAAAGGAGAGCATGATGGAGCTGGAGCATGTATCAAAATAGACCTACGAAGAGAGGAATTGAAATTATCTACAATATCTACTATTCGAAATGCTCAATCTATAGTCAGGTGGTGCACGTCAGTAATGGGAGAGGAATCAACTATGGGAGTAGAATCCACAAGAAAGAGACACGTCGAGAGGTTTTTTTGGGAGGTGGTAGACATAGATCATTCACATGCATGGGAATTCAAGACTGTTCCTAGGACTCGTGGCTTTCATTCGGTTCAAAGCTTTAATAACCCAGTATTTGAAATTTGGACCAGAAAACTATCTTGTTTTTGCCCGCCTTGTTGTGATGGTGACTGGGATGTGTGTGAATCATTGGATTCGGTTCATGGATGGGATCGCATATCACTTCCACTTGATCAGCGTGCAATTGTTGAATTAACTCCATTGGAAGAAGACCAATCGTCTACTTCTATAGATTTTGATCATGTATTAGATCTTGTACAACCTGGTATGATGCATTTCCTTAACATTAATGCCCTTGTATCACACGAAAAATATTTTCTCATATACCTACAATCATACTATGCAGGACACATATACGCAGTGGTTGCCCCAAAAGATAGTGAATGGGGTGGTGATTACTGGTTGGCACGTTGTATAGAGGGAAAACAAACCCTCATTATGTCCATGACTGATGAAGAAAACAACCACTTCCCCATCGGGTCTATGGTTGTTAAAGGTGAATATCTTACACATGACAACAATGCAAGAAAGAAGGGTGGATATATACAACTAGGATGATGGAAACAAGATGTCGAAACGATAAACTTATGTTTTAAGGCAAGCTTGTATAATTTCCTTCTTGACAACTCACCTCTTATACTCGCATGTCCATTGCCAAAGGGGTAGTGCCTAGTAGTGTTGGAATTTCATCTCATTTTTTTTATTTAAAAGTTTAATTTCTACTTAAAAGATAATAAAAGATAATAAGAGATTTGGGCCAAAGCTGGACAATGCATTTCATGCCAACGAAGGCCAAACTTGGAAAACCCTATCCTTGACTAGGGTTTATTGTTTAACATGCATGGCCCATAACCATAACCCTACCTAGGAAACCCTAATCCTAACACTAATCTTATCTTACTGTCACAACTCAATTCAGAATCAATCTAATGTCCAACTCAACTTTTTCAAATCCGGTGGACTTATGCTTCAAATCATGTTGATTCATGAAGTTGACTTTAGTGTGCATGTAGTGAGATCATTGAAACCTTTAAATATAATAGTTTTTTCATGCACGGTTTCCATTCTATGCCCCGGGTAGGGATTCAACAGGTGTCCCTGAAAGCCTATAGGAGGTGGGATTCAACGTGCCACAGAATCATGACCGTTGCTTGGATCGACGAACCGTCGGATCCATTGGATTCAGGACATCGGGATAGTGCTAGGGTGGCCCTCTAATCTGGTTCCATGGAGAAGAGACCATTATTTTGGTTAATTTTGGAAACTAGGGTTTTGCTCAGTAAGTGAATGTGAAATTTTTGCACATGGGGGTAAAATTCACATATTGCTCGATTGTGAAGGTGTGGCTAGCGTTCCCACATAACAGGTGCCTAAACACACTTGCATGACCCACCGGAAGCCCTTTTTTATGCACAGTTTCCATTCTATGCCTTGGGTAGGGATTCAACATGTGTCCCTGAAAGCCTGTAGGAGGTGGGATTCAACATGCCATAAAATCATGACCGTTGCTCGAATCGATGAAACGTCGGCTCTGTTGGATTCAAGACATTGGGATAGTGATAGTGTGGCCCTCTAATCTGGTTCCATGGAGAAGAGACCATTATTTTGGTCAATTTTGGAAACTAGGGTTTTGCTCAATAAGTGAATGTGAAATTTTTGCACACGGGGGTCAAATTCACATATTGCTCAACCGTGAAGGTGTGGATAGCGTTCCCACATAACACATGCCTAAACATGGTTGCATGACCCACCGAAAGCCCTTTTTTATGCACGGTTTCCATTCTATGCCCCAGGTAGGGATTCAACAGGTGTCCCTGAAAGCCTGTAGGAGGTGGGATTCAACGTGCCGCAGAATCATGACCGTTGCTTGGATCAACGAACAGCTAGCTCCATTGGATTTGGGACATTGGGATAGTGCTAGGGTGGCCCTCTAATCTGGTTCCATGGAGAAGAGACCATTATTTTGGTCAATTTTGGAAACTAGGGTTTTGCTCATTAAGTGAATGTGAAATTTTTGCACATGGGGGTCAAATTCGCATATTGCTCGACCATGAAGGTGTGGCTAGCATTCCCACATAACACATGAAGGTAGGGATTCAACAGGTGTCCCTGAAAGCCTGTAGGAGGTGGAATTCAACGTGCCACATAATCATGACCGTTGCTCGGATCGACGAATCGTTGGCTCTGTTGTATTTGGGACATTGGGATAGTGCTAGGGTGGCCCTCTAATCTGGTTCCATGGAGAAGAGATCATTATTTTGGTCAATTTTGGAAACTAGGGTTTTGCTCAGTAAGTGAATGTGAATTTTTTGCACATGGGGGTCAAATTCGCATATTGCTCGACTGTGAAGGTGTGGCTAGCATTGCCACATAATACATGCCTAAACAAGCTTGCACGAACCACCGAAAGTCCCTTTTTATGCACGGTTTCCATTCTATGCCCCGGGTAGGGATTCAATAGGTGTCCTTGAAAGTCTGCAGGAGGTGGGATTCAACGTGCCATAGAATCATGACCGTTGCTCGAATTGACAAACCGTCAGCTCCGTTGGATGGCCCTCTAATCTGCTTCCATGGAGAAGAGACCATTATTTTGGTCAATTTTGGAAACTAGGGTTTTGCTCAGTAAGTGAATGTTCAATTTCTGCAGATATGGGTCGGCTTTGCAAATTCCTTAACCGTGAACGTGTGGCTAGCGTTCCCACACACGCTTGCACAACCCACTGAAAGCCCTTTTTGATGCACGGTTTACACTCTATGCCTCGGTTAGGGATTCAACGGGTGTCCCTAAAAGCCTGTAGGAGGTGGGATTCAACGTTCCATAGATTGATGACCGTTCTTCGGATCGATGAACCGTCAGCTCCATTGGATTCAGTACATCGTGATAGTGCTAGAGTGGCCCTCAACTCTGGGTCCATGGACAAGGGATCATTTTTTTTTGTCAATTTTGGAAACTAGGGTTTTGCTCAGTAAGTGAATGTGAAATTTTTGCACATAAAGGTCAGCTTGAAGGCGATTGTAGATCTTCCCCTCATACAAGAGATGTGAGCATTTGTATGATGAAATGCAGGAGGAGACAATGCCATTACGTCAGTAACCATGTAATGGAACATGTTTATGTTTAGAAACAAGTGGCCATTCTATTACGCCATTATTACAAAATATATATATCTTCACGCTACGAATGCTTCGAAAATGCCATGTACATTAATCACACATAACTTTCATCTCTTTCAATGTTGTTACTCGAGGCCATTCATCAAATGCCATGTACATTAACAAAATGATAAAATAATGTGCAGGACATACATAATGTGTAGGATATAGTCATAACCATTATTTTGAATCAACCTTATAATACTTGGATACTTTTAGGTTTGATGTGTATCCCATGTATTCGTTAGATGAAATACATCATGCCAAACAATAATTTTATTTATGTAGACCACACTGGTGCATCACTTAAGTGTGTCAACTTCGTGCATCCTTTAAACCTTTGTTAGGTTGTTATGTGGGTAAGGTGCTTTTGTATTCCACCAAGTTGGATCAATTGCTTAGCTGTGCTAGGTGCTTAAATGTGTATTAGACCTATGTTCCATCTTTTTTAATACAATTTGACATTGTTAATATAACATTGTATATGCAATTGGATTGTGGTAAAAAACAATTAAAATGTACAATTTTGTCATTACGTAATTTATTGTAATTGTGCATTGTTCTCAAATTTATAACTGATATCTCCATGCAATCGTAAAATCTATAAAAAATTGGGAACATTACACATAGAAACATTCTTCGCCACACATGTATAATCACACTTAAAAGACTGAACCATGAATATCTCAAGAGCCTTGATATGAAATATTTTTTATATCATGAAAGTTATAATACAAAAATAAAAGGCCTATCTATGGCCTGTCAATGTACATGTATCAAAAACATATGTGATGTACATGTGTAAAAAAAAGTACATCTGTCCTGGACCGCGCCCCCATACTCTAACTCCGGATTGTGCATAAAAATACATATTTGTCCTGGACTAACACATAAAAAATCTAGCTTTCTCTTGTTTTTCCCGGACCCTAATGCTCTTCAGCTCTGTCTACGACCACTGTGCATCTTTGGCGACTGCAAATCAATGACAATATTTCTTGATCAGGTAACTGAACTAGTATTGTCCATCAATAACAAAGTTTGAAAATTTAAAATATGACTCAATTGTAAATAAAACAAAGACTCATTGCATCCGTCGGGGGTATAGGTGCCTGTGGGGTCGAGGGTGTAGGTGCCTCTGTTGTCCTCCACCTTGCAGCGAGCCTCTCTGCCATGCTTCTCTGCGAATAAAAAAAAATATGTCAATTATCTCAAGAATTATCAACATGTACATGAATGAGAAAGTACTAATCAATTATGTAAAATATGAACATCTTACCGAAAAAACCATTTCTAGGGGATTAGGATGGGACTCTTTAGTAGTAAGAGGAGCCGTAGGTTGAACATCAACCTCAGTTGCATGCACTAATGGACCAGGGTGTGGCTACATTCACCAAATGATTAAATAGTTAGACATAGTGCATGTCCAGAAACAATACAAATTAAATGTACAATTACAAATATTCAAGTAGATGTACCTCACTGTGACTTATCCCTATTGTAGATGCGGCATTGAAAGCGACATAAGCAATCCCACTAAGGCCTGGCACGGATGACTCTACATCCTGATGCTGTAAACATGCGAAAATAACATTAAGAAAAAACACTTGTGAAGCGAATTCATAGCTAACCAACAACTGCCATTTGAAGTGTGTACATTACCATGGGATGAGTAGGTTGATCCTCATGCACACCCGCTCTGTTCAAGGAAGAGGGACCTTGTCTGGTGTAAACAACCCCTTTATCTATGTTTGGACTACGGGGACATCTGAACCAAAGAGGCGATGCAAGGATCTGCGATGACGTCTACATTCATAAAGTGTTACCATAGTTAGACATGGATTTGAATGGATGGAATAATATGTACTGAAAAATAACATGTTCTAATATACGTACCCCTTCCTGGGACATATCTCCACCATGGGAGTGACCACTTCCATCAATTTCTTGTCCCTCTTCATATGCCTCTAGCATCTGCAAGTTTAGAAATTATATTTACATTAGCGATCTATAAAGGAGTGTACAATAATAAATTTAAATAATTCGAACAAGATTCAATCATAACCCATGTACTTACATTCTTCAAGTAGTCGTAAATTCCACCTTGGACAATGTCGTTGATATCAATGTCTCCAGCATCACATTCTAAGTGGGGTTCCTACAGCTTAAAAAATTGTAAATATTAGACATTTTAATAAATTAATCAAGACTAACACATGCATTAACAAAATTATATGTAATAGCAAAATGACAAGTGTTTAAATATTACCTCAATTGTGGTTCTTTGGGCCTCGGGTACAACCACACCGGGTGCAGTACCACCCTTGTGAGAGGCATCAATCTCCTGCAAGAGTAAATATTGCATATATATTACGAATCTTTTAATATGTTAGATATAGTATGGAACAATTAAAAATTGAACAATAATAGAGTTTTAAAACAATGTCCTTACCTGACCACCAGTCATCGTAGTGGTACCATGTCTTGGTCCAGGACCATAACAGGGTCCCCCACACGATGTGCAGACGTGTGGCTCGCTCTGAGGCACATGGGATGTCGGTCTATCCCCACCAATAGATGTCCCTCCACCACCAGAAGTTGGTGGTTGTACACCAGCATAGGAAGAGGGCGCTCTCTGGTCAATAGTGGTCATGTGTCGAGAGACCATCTCAGCTAGAGTAAAAAATGCCTCCTATGTCTGGGCAACTATGTCATGTGCAGGAGGGATGTTTGCCCTCGGTAGTTGGGCACAAGGTGCAGGTATCTGTGGATTGGCATCTCTATTCCTAGCATGGGGTCGGTGTTGGGGCATCCCCCTACCAACTCCCTGGAAGCCCAACATGTCAAAATAGTTGACATGTTTCCCCATCACAAACTATGCATACAATTTTCAGAGGAAGTACATCAATACTTCCCTATTGTTGTGAGGGGGAATGTCAAAAACCATGTACCACCTATCCATCCAATTGTCTTTGATGGGTGGAAAAGTGCACCACTCAATGAAATATGTGGCCTGCTGATCTCCGGAATGTCATGATCCATCCCAGGCAATCTAAACAATGAATAGATGGCTTGTTTTGTTATTTTCAGATTTTTTACCTCATTGTAACTTAACCCATCAGCATATTGTTGTCTTTTCCTCTCCCTGTAAGATGCGATGCTATACAAAGCATCATTCGATCTTGCGATCGTATCAACAATAGACAACAATGAATCTGGAAAGGAGCGATGGAGCTCATCTCCAGCCCTTCAAGCCGACCCAATCTCTCTCAAATGGACAATAAATCTTAGTATCTCCGCATTGTTATGATCCATAGTAGCCACTGCAATCATAAATACAAATCAAATATCATTAGAAATATAAACACATGATATAATGACATATCTAAGAACTGAAAACTGTATAACTAATGACCTATAAACTAAATCTATCATGTAAATTTAAAAATTGATCTTGAATTTTACAGTAAAGAAAAACATTTAACATTTTTTCATTTCATATTTATGTCCTAAATTCAAGTGTTAAGTCCAATTTTTAAGTACATGCATGTGTACATAAAGTGTCTTCAGTGCATATGTTGATTACGAAGCTCCTCTAACTTATTTTAAGGCTTGGATTATGAAGTTTCGTCGAAATGGTGAGGTGCTGATTATTGCCTTTGTAGGACCAGCTCCCAAATTGTGGGTAGAGGCAACAACTAGACCCTAGAATAGGTGGCATAATGTGCTGTTGATGAATACAATCCCAATATAGGCAATGATTTTCTTAGATATGTAATTATTTGTTGTACTGTGATGTTTTTTGGACTCCAAAGGCTATTTAGCATAACTTTATGGATTTTATGGTTGCAAGGGTTCCACTGGATTAAATATCATGTATGATCTAGTATGTGATTGGCATGTTTAATCAAATACATCAACCTACCTATGTATCTTCACGTTCATAGAGTCTATTGTTGAACTTTGTTGTCTTGACCTTAGCCAAAAAGTACCCTTCATTCAAGACAAAATATTTGTTAAAAGCATGGGAAGCTTCTATACCTTAATTTGACACTTGGATTGGGGAGTTTCATCAAAACTATAAGGTGTTTATTGATGTTCTTGGAAGAGCAACTTCGAGAAGTTTCATCAAAATTATAAGGTGTTTATTTGTGGATTTTGGTATGGATTCACAAGGATCCTTGTGAATATGCATATGGAAATAATGAAATTCATTTGTTTTTTGAGTTAATTGGGGTTTTGGTTTCCATTGGGCATGGGAATTTTGGGTATGAATTTTGTTAAATAATCAAAATTATTTAATTTTTATCATTAAATTGGGGAATTGGTTTCAATTGGCCAATTACATTGGGGTTCTTGTTTCCATTGGCCAATTCCATTGGGTTTTTGTTTCAATTGGGCAATTCCATTGGGTTTTTGTTTCAATTGGGCAATTCCATTGGGTTTTTGTTTCAATTGTCCAATTCCATTGGGTTTTTGTTTCAATTGGCCATAATTTAATTTAATATGGTTTAATTTTTCAATCCAGGGAAAATAAATTGATGAAGAAAGAGAAAAAAACATGAAAAGAAATGAGGAAAATACCTCACAAAGGGGAGGTTTATCCAAAGGTGGAGATGGAGGGCTTTGGCACACCCAAAATCGCGTTTGCCCAGTCGAGATTTGCTCCTCCTTGGTCCAGTAGCCGCGCGGTGAGGAGAAAGAGACAGCCTCGGCCAATTTAAAAAAAAAAACAGGCTTTCCAAATTGCGCCTCCGTTTTAGTGAACGAAATCGCGCACACGATTTTGTTCACTAAAATGGAGGTGCGATTTGTCTTACTATCCTAGTTGGCATGCCTATTGCCAGCCTTGGGACTAGGCTTGGCAGGTTCGGGATTGCTTGGGATGATTTCTTTTTTTTTGGATTAAGAGTGATTGACTTCACTCTAGCATTGCATCTAAAAGGCCCCTCAACTTCTTGCACACACCCTGAATCGAAACCAATTGAAACTAATGGGGAATGAAACATAGCTTATGCAATAGATACCAACCTATTTATAACCCGTAGGCACCATCATAGTGTTGAATCCCTTGCGTGGAGTTACCCAACCCATTAACTAAGAAGTAAGGTTCCTATTGGCACAATGATTTCAATTGTTAGGCTCCTCAATGCTGCAAGACATGTCCATAATTTCCCCTGCAAACCATCAAAAGGTTGGCCTAAACCCACGTGTAATGTTCATTTGGCTATACGAGAGGAGGATCCTAGTGTGAAGTGGTGAGATCATGTTATATGCAGGTGGCTTGAAGCGTCGCCTGAGGGTCAAGATTTGGTCCCCTTAGCATGGTCGAGAGGCCCTCTTTGAGCACACACGTGTCTAACAGAAATTGGATCTGAGGTGGCATCATCACAATATTATATCGAAAGAAAACATGTATAAAATTCTTAATAGATAATCTGTGATTTTCCTAGACATTCTAAATATTTATATAAATTATGATTAATACAGGATGATCTATTTTTTACAAATAAAAATACTAAGTTTTTTTTTAACAAAAGAGGGTAGTTTTAATATAAATAGGAGGGGAAATCCCTGAAGCTACATTACAAAATTGACATTATGGTCTTCAATGCAAAATTTGCTTAGAAAAATATCTCCTAGAGACCTATCTTACTTGCATACTCCTTCCTTCCTATTTTGATGTCTGTGGCTAAATCTATTCACAATCTATTGCTATACATGTTGATGTTTCTTGAGGTGCAACATCGGGTTCAAATATTCACTCACAGATAGCCATGCAAATTTGGCTAGTGAGTCCATGTAGATTTGGCTAGTAATGAGTCCATGTAGATTTGGCTAGTGAGTCCATGTATATTTGGATAATGGACCCTAGGATGCTCTAATATTGTAGTGATCTATTCTATATTAGAGTGTTTCACTTATAGGGGCTTTCATCCCCTTGTGAAATCTACATGTTTAGCCTAATGTTAAATGTGACATGAGAACTAAGAAGTGACATAGACTTCTTACTGTGGTTCAAATCAACACTAGATAAATCAACTCTAGGGATCTACTGAGTAAAAATACGTGCATGTGAGGGAGAAGTATAACATCATCACAATGGACAACCTTTACTAAGAAGATGGAAGATTCCAATAATAAATGGTTAACCAGGAAGTCCCTATAATAAATGGTTAACTAAGAAGTCCGTGAGAAAGTTGAAGAGAAGAAAGAGCACAACTACCCTAGTAAAAGGGGTAAATTGCCTCTAGATTAGAAATGTACAAGTCCGCCTCAAGAGTGAAAATCAAGTCAACTGAAGAATATATAAATAGAAGTGTTCTCACAAGTGTGCACTCCAAGGAAGGCCTAACAAAGGAAAGAAGCATAAATTTGGAGTGGAATACCATTTATGCTTTTCTAGGATTGCAAGAGGACATGAGACAAGTGAACTGTTCATATTGATTTTATGACAATAGTTCTAAATTCAAAATAAGCAATTATAAAGAAAGAAAATAAAAAATAACTTGTAACTGAATAGATAAATGGTGATAGGTGACTGGTATCCCATAAATGGATAACTAGAGAATGTAAAAGATTAAAAGCATATAAAAATTTTAAGTGATAATTGATCATATATGAATATATGGATAACATCTAATTTGAGATGGACCCATAATTGACATATAACTTCGTGGTGCTTTACTTGCCATATATTAACATTCACTAAACAAATTTCTTTTAACCTTTTTAAACTCATAATTTACAACAACTTTTCTTTTAATACTCGTAACTTTCCATTTACTCAGCCTTTCCATTCATGGATTAGCTCATAGGATTTGATGTGTAAATTGCACAAACCTTACTAGACTTACAACTGGCCCCAGAATTTGGGATGTTGAATTGACTTGTGTATCTTTCTTTGAGAGATCAATGCTTCTTCAATGATCTGAATACTTGAAAGTTATATAAATTGGACTGCATGTGGATTATGAATTTATGTAATCAAGTGTTATATACGCAATGTTGGATCATCAGTTTTAGATTAAGGATGTTGAAGATATACACTATTTCTGCGATATGCAGGTGGAATGAAACATAAACTCACAATCCTCAGCTTTTCAGAGATCTCCCTTAGTGGGAAAGCCTCTAACAGCTTTTCTTAGAGATCCTCCCTGTGGCAAAGTCTCTAATAATTTCATTTCCGGTAGCCATAATAGCTATTATCGTACCGTCTGTTCTTGATATTTCTCCACGAAGAGCAAGCAATGGAGTAGACAACGATAAGGGCGACGAGGGCTACAACATTAACAATGGCGATGTGTCGCCAATCATGCCTCAACGTCGCCAAAACACCCGCTTTGCATGCACTACAGTTATAGCAAAGCTGGTCCTCATTGTTGCTCCAGAGCCCACAGTCGGAGTTCGTATGGTTTGCAGAAGTCGTCATATTAACAGCCCAATTGGTGGCATTCACATACGTGAAATTGCAAGACGTCTGGGGCATGCAACATCCCGACTGCATTCACAAAATTAAAACTCCAATTCTTCAGTTTACACAAATTGATATCTGAGTATGGATCTTTAATAATTAAAAAAAATGGTAGTTCATAATTATAGATTGTAGTCAAATTCATGTACAACTGTTCAAGATAAGAACTCTCTGCTGTTAGGAGGTGAGGTGACATTTAAATCTAATTGGGTTGGTGTTGTTTAGACTGGATGCGATTATTAAATTTAACTAAATAGATGTCTTTGAATTGTGGTTTCTCAGACTAAAGACTCCTCATATCACAAAACAACCAACCAAACAAAATAAAAATAGTTTCTGAGACCAAATACTCCCACCATGTGACAGAGCACCAAATCACTCGACATATCATAGAACAACCAAGCAAACAAAAATAGTTTCTGAGACCAAAGACTCCCACCATGTGACAGAGCACCAAATCAAACAAAAAAAATATAGATTGTAGATTTTTTGATTTGAGGCAGTGGCCACACCAACCTTGAACAAGTTGAATTTTGATTTTTTTTTTTCAACCTAGCCTATTTTTGAGAAAGAATATATCTATAGAAAACATGCACACCGTTTAACCTAAATGAAATTAGGTCAAATTAAATTGACAGTTTAACCTAAAATGAAAATGGGAGATAAGAGGCACCTCAATAGGAGATAAATTCTCGCCATCAAACTGTTCTGAGACCTTGTTTCTGCTCTCATTGGCGAGGCTCTTGCAGATCTTTGCATCTTGAATGCAGCTCTCGATTTTCTTCCAATTGTCAGAGTTGTTAACGTGCTTCTGCAGCCAGTTGGAATAGTCACCCAGCCGGTATTCTTTAAATCCCCGGTTCGACAACACCTGCCCTGCTCCCTTGTTCGTCACCACGAAGGCAAAGACGGTGAAGCAGAAGAGCAGGATTATGAGTACAAACATGAATAACATGTACAACCACAGCAGCCATAAGACTCCGCAGCAAGCTCCCAAGAATCCTGCAATGGACACCACCAGCAGGCACACACCTATGGCTATCACCGGCCACTGCAGGAACTTGGAACAGACTGAATCGCCGTTTGTGGCCAAGCTCCATAAAACGGCTCCCAGAATGATAATCGAGAGTAAGAAAGTAAGGGCATTAACGATCCCAATTATTCCATTGGAAAAACGAGCCATCGATCTCCTCTTTTCGACAACACCACAAAATGAAACGTTTGGGATTTTATTCCAATTAATGCAAAATCAGACCTACTGGAATCGTTAATGGGATTCGATCCCAATACAACCAACAAATATGAAACTTTCAGGATTCGATTCAAATTAATGCAGAACCAAGGAGAACAGGAAACTTTCAGGATTCGATTCTAACCATTCTTTTGCAAGCATCAGACAAGCTCTACACAATTTTTTCAGACCATCAAAACAGCAACCTCCCAAGAGTATATGTAACAGCTAGTTAACACTTAGCAAGCTAGATATACCAGTAACTTGTAACTCAACAGAGGCCAAAAACGTCTCAAAACTCCACACAATTCTTCAATTCTCAAAGCTCCACACAATTCTTCAATTCTTAAAAAACGGACAAGTATATCTAACATCCAACAAGCCAGCAAACAGATATACCAATAATTTGATTTGTAACTCAGCATAGGCCCAAAAAAAAAAGTCCCAAAGCTCCACACAATTCTTCAATTCTCAAAGGACGGACTTTGTGAATCTAATGGGATATTGACATGGCTTTTATAAAACGTAAGAATCCAATCAAAATGCAAATGCATGACAAGGCCATGATTCTCATTCCTTAGATAGCATGAAAAAGCCCATTCAACACACCTGGATTCAACTTTGAATTTGCTCTACTTTCAACAGATTAGAGCAAATGGGAAAATACCATTGATTATTATTACAGAAAATACCATCCTGGACTTCCCGAAATGGGAAATTTGATCAATTATGCTGAGTGTAATTCGTCATCTGACTTAGGGTTTAGATTGAGCAATGACCTGTTTTGGATTGTTTTTTCTCGAAATAGACGCAGGATCCTGGCACAGTTCTGGAAATGATCTCACTTTCCTTATAATTCTGGAGGAGCCAGTTTGTATTATTGATGTGAATCTTCTAACTTGATCAAGATATCCTAATTAAGGAGTGTTAAAAGGTCTTTGACCTAATCCCATCTTTAGAAGTTAGAAAAAGATATCCTAATTAAAAGACTGTGCAAAGGCCATTGACCTAATCCCATGTTTAGAAATTGGAAAGGAAAGTGTACAGTTTTTTTTTTAAATATTCTATAAAGCTTGATATCAGATAAAAATTATTTATAGAGCTTGAAGATACCAGAAAAAAATATTGTATCTAAATTAATTTTTTTTGTTATAGAACATGCCTATAGAATAGACTCTATTGTTCAAGAATTGACGTTGCTTTGGATTGGTTGCATTTTTTTAAAGCTAAGTATTTATTTTTATATTAAGAAGTACTGTGAAGAAATGTTAAATGATGATAGACAGACAGTATTTATGTTGTAAAAAATATTCTAAAATAAAGATATTTTTAGGCAGACATTTTTGTAAGATATATTAAAAAGTGTATTTTATAATATTATTAATCAAAGTTTTTTATTTATTAATACATAATATGTAATATTATAAATTAAAAAGAATACTATATTTTTAGCAAAATTTCAAAATGTTTAATCTTTTTATAAGGTCTAAATATTTAAATATGTTATTGTCCACAAAATCTATACGTATACAAAATAAATTCAATAGTATACAAAATAAATTTATATTAGATATTAAGAAAACAAAGAACCAATAAGAAAACTTAATTTCACATAAAATTATAGAATTGATAAAAGATTTTAAAAATTAAAAAAAATAATAAAAATACCACATCAAATTATAGGATTAACATGAAAATTCAAAAATAATAAAAATAAAAATGATAAAAAAGATCTTATAGATTTAATATGAAAACATTAAAAAATTAAATTAAAAAAATTGACATTAATCTTAATTATAATGATTTCTTACCTTCTAACTACCATAGATTTGGATACCTGGATACCTAAAATAGTTAGTATTAATTGGTGATAAGTTCTTCAAAATTTTAGTATATAATTTTTTTCTCCAAGTTATTATAAATTGTTTATACATTAAATATAAGTTACAAATTAATAAAAATACATATATTTTATCTTAAAAAACATATTGAATTTATTAATTAACTAAATTTACATCTTAACCAAATAAATTACTAAAAATTAACTTTTTAAATAATTTTTAAATATTATTATTATTAAATATTTAAAAAAATGATATATATATATATATATATAAATAATTTAATGTTATATTTATAGTTAATATGTTTTGATAATTTCCTATCTATTGCTAATTGTATAACTTGCTCATTAAGGTTAATGCCAAAGTACCAAACTCTAAAAGATATGCCTTCATGTTTAGGGAAAATTCTATAGTAATATAAATTATATACCGGTTTCTTAAATTTTTTTTTTTACCTTGTTTTATTATATTTTATCTTTATCTTACTTTATTTTGTTTTATTATAGAAGTGATATATATTTTACAAACTATTATATATATATATATATAGTTATATAGTTATTATTTAAATAAATAACTTAAGTTAATATTTAATAATATAAAATATTAGGGGTGGCAGGTGCGGGGGATCCTTTTGGATCCCAGAGGACATGTTGAACAAACCTTCGCTTGGGGTCTTGGACATAGGATCAACAAGGAGGCCGAGTGGTTGGCGCTCCTACAGGGAATGCAATCATTAGCCAACAGAGACCTCTCCAAGATTATGATTTTTGGAGACAGCGAATGCCAAGTGGCAAACATGGGGGCCTCCCTCCCCCAAGGTCAAATTAGTCTGAATGGTCAAGCTCCTCATCTCAAATCTATTCCTTAATGGTTCTCCGGGATTCATGCCTCTACCCACACTACATTTGGTTTTCTCCCATGGCAAATCTTGAAGGGCCTAACATTCTCCCTAAAAGCCTCATCGACACACTCACCCATTCTACCCCTTATCACTCTAACCTTTTTTCCCCTTATCCCTCCATCCCTCCCCACTCCACCGTCTCATGCCTTCCATTCCCCGTTGGCATCCAACATGCGCTCTTTCCCAAAGGGTCTCCAGCCTTTAAGTGCTGTCCCGCCTCTATCCATCCTCCCGCCACATGGCCTCAACACTGCACTCACCCTCCATCGGTCCCTGCAGGATTTATTGCTCACCTTCCCTGGGTTAATTGCCCCCTCCCCTTGCATGCTCTAGGTCTTTTCACTCCCTCCACTATGTCTTCCCCTTGAAGCCACTCCCATCCTCATTCCACGCTTGGTCTTGGCTCTGTCCGATATGTGATATCTCCGGAACGCATCCTCTTGGATGTCATTGCAGGTGTTGACGAAGGCTGGTTGCAGGAAGTCCCGTGGGAAACTCTTCCTCTCACTAGGGATTTCGTGAAGGAAAGACTAGCTCTCGCCGCCTTCTCCACCTGTTCATGCAGTACCCTTTCTGGAACTTCTCTGTGGTTTTTGAATTTTGATTCTGGTCCCGGCCTCTCCACCGACGCACAGTCCTTCACTGCTGAAAGCAATTCGATTTTGGGTTGTCACTGCTTAGGGTGGAAAGAAGGTGCAGTTGGCACATTATCTTGCCGAAGCAAGACTGAACGAGACTCCCTCCTACAAGAGCGCAATACTCTCAAGCTGATTCTCAGTGGTCTCTCTGCCGAAGATCATGCCTCCGTGGTCGCTGGTATAGTTTGTGCTCTCCACAACAATTTCTCCTGCACTGAAATATCTCCCGGACAAGGCAGAATGTCGCAGGCTAATGAGAACACCGGCATAGAGAATTTGAAGAAAAACCTCAGGCGTCTCTACGAAATGATGGCCATAGGCATAATGGACAAGAAGGAAATTGTTCAGGAGGTCAAGAGTATGGGGGAAGTGGTCAACTACACATCTCTTCAAATCAGTAACCATGATGAAAGGATTGATGATACTGAGAGTAACCTCAAGGAAATGATGGGCTAGGTGGACAGAATTCAAGAAGACCTCCAGCGCTTGATAAGCATGAACCAATGTAGCAAGGCCTTCAAAACTCCAGCAGCAGCAACACACCCCATGGAGGAGGAATCGGTTGTTCAGCCTATGAAGCCTTCAGGCAATCCTTAAATGGTTTTTTAAGGTTTTTATGTTTTATTGTCTTTTACTTTGTAGGCAGTTTATAAGGGTATACACTACCCCAGGCATTAGATGTTTTGTAAGTTCTCTCTGTGGAGTTCTTTGGTCATCTCCATGGACCAGTTTTGTTTTCTACATTTTTGAACTATAAGAAATCTCCGTTCCTGCTTTTTCTTTGTAATGAATGGCTATGCACGGCCTATTTTATATAAAAATTTCTTATTTTTAATATATATATATATATATATATATATATATAAAATTAATAACTATAAATATTTATAAATAATTCATTTAACACTAAATCATTCAAATTAATATTTAATAAAGAATACATATTTAAAAAAATCTAACACCAATAAATATCACTACAAACATTAAAAAAAATTAAATATTTGTTATTTTAAAATTTGGAATTTTAACTCTAAAAAGGAAAAGAATAAGAGATTTTAATTTAAAAAAGGAGAAGACTCCCATGTAAAATCATACATGTCTTGATGCAACCTATATGCATAAAAATTCTTATGAATCATACATTAAAGTCATGAAAGCCTTATTGAAGAAAAGATGAGGCGAAACCTCGTTCTGCTCCTGGTTTGCCCTGGCCATTGCAGACCGCATTGCGCATGGCATTATCTCGTCTTCCATCAGGGATAATTACCACTGGCATATTTGGCTCGGGAACTCGCCCTCATTCTTGCTGTTTGGCTTGGGGTTTCCTGTGTCTGTCCATTTCCTGTCCGGTCTCGAGTCTGGGTTTATTTTGGTTTGCAGGGTGGTTTGGCGCGGTCAGTCTCTTGGAGTCCCTCCCCTTTACTGGGGGACTAGTACCAACCAAGATAAAAAATAAGTGGGAAGGACATCACTTCTTGGCTGACTACGTAGTTTCTTGGTCGGGGTATGTCTGTCCTTTTGCATGATTATGGGTTGACCTTGGTACCCATGAATTAGGGGGTTAGGGTTTTACCAACCCTGCGGTTGTCAGTCACCCTATTCCCTTGGCTTAACCGGGGGTCACTCTCCAACGTCACTCTTCGCCTTAGGAGGGAGATACTTGGTTTGATAGATTGTTTTCAGGCTTACCATCCAGGGTTAGGGTTTCATCATTACATGAGATTCAGGGCTGACTTTGCTTCCAGTGCGGCTGATATTACAAGGGTTTGACCTTGTTTCGGTGGTCTGGCTTCTAGGCACGGAGTAAGGTCTCGCGAACCTTCTGCTGAAAGGGACGTGTTGGACCCCCGCAGCTCACATCGTCACCTTTTGGAGATTTGCTGAGGTGGACACTTCAGAATCGGGGTCCCTCTCTGGTGGGTTACTGTCCTCAGAGCGTTGACGATGTCTAAACAGGTTCCTCCCTCCCGCTTTTGCCGGAAGAGAAATGCAAAATGCATTAAATCCCAGGAGGGGTGCTACCGCTATGTGCTCGGACACGACATCTATATGGATAGGGTAACCTCTCTCTGTTCCCATGCTCTGGTTGGGCGCTTAGAGTACGCTCGGATGAACAAATCGGCATGGGTGGAGTGGGCTACTGCTAACTGGAAGCCCCTGATAGATTATGTTCCAACAATTAGCTTATTATCCAGATGTTGGATAGTTTTTGTCTTTCTCGAGGAGGCACATTGTACCCGCATTTTGGAAGGAATCTGGCGCATGGGGGCCGACTCCTTGGTTCTGGACCGCTGGCACATCAGTTTTGATCCTCTCAGAGAAAGAATCGTCAAACGACACTTATGGGTAATGCTACCACACCTACCATTCCCTCCGTGGAATAAAAATGTGTTGGAGGGTATAGCTAACTCTATCGGGCGGTTCGTGGCTGTGGAATCGGACTTTCTCCTTACATTTGATAAAAGAATAGCAAGAGTATTTGTCGAGCTTGATGTGTCCATGGGCTTACCTGCAGAAGTGGAAATCCTTTGCGGGGAAAGTCTTTTTATTCAGAAGCTCGACTACCTCCGAGTTCCTTTCAAATGCAGTATCTGTCATGAGACTGGACATCTTTGACGCCATTGTCCCTCTCTCTTCCCGCATGATGCAGTTTTAGGCTCTGATGTACTCCAAACTGCCGAGGCTTTAAAAAACTCCAGTTTATCAGTCCATTCACCAGGTACACATAATGCTTCTCCTTTTCCAACTGATTATGTTTCGACCTCTTATCTTGATGCTATTGATGGGCTGATACTGTCACATTCAAAAGGTTCTCAGCCAGACTCTTTACGGTCCCCTTTTATTAATCTGGGCTCACTACCCTCCTTACCCTCGGATGATGCTCCTCCTGTTGAATCTGTCTCTCTGGTTTCGAGTCCACACACTTCTTGTACCCCTACTCTGGAGGTGGACTACCCTACTCCTTTACAAAACTCGACTTTGTCTTTACCTCCGTCTCCGGCCTCTCCTTCTCAGGCTTTACCTGTCCCTTCGCTGTCCTCGCTGGTTGAGTTCCCGCCTTTGGTCACTCGAGGTTTGTCCCCCCCACTCCCCCCCTTACCTATTAGCCCTACCACCTCTCCTTCTTTCTCCGATCCTTCCCTTAAACACTCTCTCTCCATTTTCACTGCCACCACTCCAACCTCTCCCTCTACCCTACCTCTGAACTCTATTCGTTTCACCAATGTCACAGTCAGAAAAAAAAGGGAAAAAAAGGGTAAGTCACAGGTGGATCTCTCCTCTGCATCTCCCCCCTATACCCCTCTCTCTGTTCGCCTAAAAGATGTTGCCCGTAACTTGCCTCCTCGGGGACTTAGAGCACTGTCTCCCCAACTTGGTGATCCATGAAGATAGTCTCCGTCAATGTTAGGGGCCTTGGAGGTAAGGCTAAGCTTCACAGCCTCCGTTCTCTCTTCAGCTCTCTTAGCCCGGATATGATTCTACTCCAGGAAACCATGTGCAGCTCCTCCCTTGCCTTACTGGATTTCTCCAAGCTTCTCCCTTCTTGGGAGTTCTATGCTATAGGGGCCACTGGCCTCTCTGGTGGTCTCCTTTCAGCTTGGAATCCCCACAAGGTCAGATGTCGATCTTACCAGACTTGTGCAGGCCTCCTGATTTAGTCATCTTTCTGGGGTTTATCCTTTCCCATCACTATCCTCAATATATATGGCCCCTATAAAGACCGTGAAACATTTTGGGAAAGAGCTCAAAGAAGTGGGATCCTCTGCTATCCCAACCTGATCCTTGGTGGTGACCTAAACCTCACTTTACACTCCTCTGAGATTTGGGGTCAAAAATCCTCCCCAGACCCTCTTTCTAGCCACTTCTTATCACTGTTTGACTCTCTCGGCCTGATGGATCTTGCCCCCCAGTGTGCAGGCCCTACATGGCGTAATGGCCGTGCTGGAACTGAAGGTATTAGCAAAAGACTAGACATATTTATGATCTCAGGCTCCTTGATACCTTCCTTGGGGATCCATAGGGTCTGGACTCATTGCTCGGATATTTCAGACCACTACCCTATTGTATTGGAATGGAACAAGCAAAGAGTCTCCTTTAACTACCCTTTTAAGTTTAACTGTTCCTGGCTCAATGACCCTATTTTCATTGATTGGTTATCGACTAGGTGGCCCCTCCTACCCCTAGGTGACTCTGTCTCGGATCTTGATTCTCTCCAACACAAGCTCCGTACTCTCAAATATGAAGCCAAAGTATGGATCAAGGACAAACAGGCCCAGCTCAATAATGACCTAAACAATATTGAACAGGCCATTACCTCTCTCCTTGATGGCTCTTCCAATGGTATATTATCTTCGGGAGACATGGCTCTAGTTGCCCAACTCAGATCTAAAAGGAAACTGATTTTGAATCACTCTCTTCTCACTTGGCAATTGAAAAGTAGAGCAAAATGGGCCCTTGAGGGTGACTCGAATACGAAATACTTTCACATGTTGGATTCTGGTCGGAGAAATTAGAATTTGATTTGGTCTCTTACTGATGAGGCAGGTAATTCTTTTGAGGATGAGACTACTCTAAAAGAACTGGAACAAGCACATTTTGCTAATATTTTCAAAGATGAAGGGGAGACTTGCATAGCCCATCAACTTAAAGTAGTCCTAATTTATCCTAGGATGATTCTGGTTGAGAAAGCCACCAATCTTACATGTCAGGTTACTCTTGGGGAAATTGAACTCGCTCTTAAATCTTTTAAAAAAGATAGAAGTCCAGGTTCGGACGGTTGGCCTGTTGAATTCTACTTGCACTTTCTCAATCTTTTGGGAAGGGAACTTCGAACTGCTGTAGACTCTACAAGAGTCACTGGAATCATTCCCTCTTCTCTGAACACCACCTTCATTGCCCTGATTCCTAAAAGAGACAAGCTGTAAAACTTCGCTGACTTTAGGCCCATCTCTTTGTGCAATCTCCTATACAAGCTAATCTCAAAAGTTATTGCGGTTAGAATCAAACCCTTCTTGGACTCCGGCATTTCTCAGGAACAATATGGGTTCCTAAAAAACCGCTAGATCATTGAATCCATTGGAATTGTTCAGGAATCACTCCACTCTGTCAAATCCAAAAACCTTTGTGCTTTCATCCTCAAGCTCGATTTGATTAAAGCCTTTGACCGGGTCAACTGGACTTTTATCCGACTTATACTGATTCAGATTGGAGCTCCCCTTCAGACTGTCAACTGGATTTTGGGTTATCTTTCTTCTGCTACCTTTGCTGTGTTGATCAATGGTACCCCCTCAAATTTTTTCCCTGCTTCTCGGGGTATTCGTCAAGGCTGTCCCCTTTCACCCCTGCTTTTCATCCTAGTCATTGAAGGTCTCAGTCTTTTAATTACGGATGCTCGAAACCATGGACTTATCCGAGGGATCCAGATCTCTCCCTCACTTGCTCTGACTCATCTTCTTTTTGTGGATGATGTTATTCTCATGGGCACTGGTTCTCTTCAGGAATGGGTAGCATTCGATGTCATACTTGAAACCTTCTGTAAAGCTTCGAGAATGTCTATCAGTCTGGAAAAATCTGTCCTCCTCCATAATAATATACCAGCTTTGGATCTCTTGAACCTGTCCAGAGTCATCCCTTACAAAAAGCTCCCCATCACTACTGGCTTCAACTATCTTGGGTTTTACATCAAACCCCTAGGATACAGATCTAGGGATTGGAACTAGCTGGTACAAAAATTTGAAAAAAAAATCTACCTTTGGACCCACAAGCTGCTCTCAGTGGGAGGCAGGCTGATTCTAGTGTAGTTCGTACTCTCCAGCATTCTGGTCTACTGGATGGGTGTTAGGAACCCATGTCAATCCTTCTCTTTACCGTGTTAGTATATTGTTGTTGGACACATATGCTTTGTAAGTCATCCCATAGTAATTGTTGATCCATAGTTTGTGCTATTGTTGTTGGGCACATATGCTTTGTAAGCCGCCTGTAGTATTTGTTGATCCATAGTTTATATTGGCCCATGGTTTTGACCCATAGTATTGGCGCCTATTTTTAGTATATAAGTGTGTGTTGAGGCCAAGGAAGTCACCGTGAAGTTATTTTGTATTGAGCTTGCTAAAAGGAGGTTTCCCCCTTGAAGTGGCCTGCGATTAATATAAAAGTGATTTTGAGTTCTACTGCTATATCGTGTATTTTGATTACTTGTTTGCTGTAGGGTCCTCACATATGGTATCAGAGCACTTTCTTGGGCTCGTTGGGTGAAATTTCTGCCCAATTTTTTTTTTTCGCTTCTATTGCAGGTTCAGATATGGGAATAATCCCTATCCGCTTAACTGTGGGAAGTACTTGGGCATAAGCCCTAAAACTCATTGTGAGGAGTACCACAGGAACCCCGAAGCAGCTGGCCCATTGAGAGGACCTGCCAGTGAAAAGGGAAACGACCCCTACCTGATTGACTAGTTCCCACCCGTGAGGTAAACCAAGAGCTGTCATTTGTGGCCAAGCGGTTATCAGTTTTACCTGAGCTGTCGAGTGAGGGGTACTGCCCCAATACGCAAGCTGTCAGACAGCATTGGTGGCCGAGTGAATCCCTTGAACCGATAGGAAGCCGCACATACCTGGGGTCCATATCTATTTTCAATTGCACAATCGCAGATTTCCTCTGTCCAGAACTGTTTCCGATCACTTCCACGCTGTTGCAGATACCTTCCTGCAAAAAAGAAAAAAAAGAAAAAAAAAGGGTTTAAAATTCTGTTTTTCAACCATATCTCCTTGGTTTCAACTCTGTTTTCCCTGAAACTTCATTGACACCTCTGAAATTCCATTCTGCATATTTCATTCCTGAAGACCCTATCCCAAATTCCACTTTCCAAAACCCGAAATCCCACATTTGTCTGTTTTTAGGGTTTGCGATAACTTCTTCGATTTTCACCCAAACGCTTTCAAATTTTGCCACCGTGTTCCTTTCCTCATTCTGCTTCTTTGTCCCTCTCTACCAAATTTTCTCATTCTTTCACCCCGCTCCTAAAATCCCCATTTTTTGCTTCCCTGTCCTTTCGACAATGTCCAAAACTTACTCAAACCCAAATTCCCTTCCAATTTTTTCCCAAATCTAGATTTTCCTCTACTGAAACAGTTTCTGTTTTTGTTTTTCTACCCACTCCCCTGAAAAATTTCTCGGTCTCCATCTTGAGCATTCAGTTATGAACACCAGACGACAGTCCGAGTCTTCATCAAATAATGGGTTCTCTTCTTCCAGCAATTTTCGCTGTCCGAAGCTAGATTTTGCTCGCTTCAATGGTACTGATCCGACTGGATGGATCTATCGTGTAGAACAATATTTCAGTCTTCATAATACTTTTGATGTCCACCAAGTTCCACTTGCCTCCTTTCATTTGGAACAGGAAGCTCTTCAATGGTATCGTTGGTACATCAAGGCTCATGAAGAGCCAAAATGGCCTGATTTTTGCCAGCTCCTTTTGCAACGATTTGGTCCTAGTGCTTTTGATGACTTCACAGGAGCTCTCACTAAACTTCGCCAAATTGGCACTGTGAAAGAGTATCAAACTAAATTTGAGAAACTAGCTAATCACACTGAAGGATTACCGGATGATTTCTACCGGAGTTGTTTTATCAGTGGTCTAAAGGATGCAATTCGCTCTGAGGTCAAAATGTTCAGTCCCAACACAATGATGGAAGCCCTGGGGTTAGCTAAGTTGGC
>LPNX010639383.1:217489-327962 GCA_001517045.1 Pseudotsuga menziesii
CACAAGGGGTTCATGTGGATCCTGCCAAAATCGCTGCCATGAACAATTGGCCGCCTCCTAAAACACTCAAGAGCCTTCGTGGTTTTTTGGGGTTGACGGGCTACTACCGCAAGTTTGTCAAGGATTATGGGAAGATTGCAGCTCCATTAACTGCTCTGTTGAAAAAGGATGCTTTTACATGGACACATGTTACTGAGTGTGCATTTGAAAAGCTGAAACAAGCTATGTGTACTACACCTGTTCTAGCTATGCCCGATTTTTCCAAGCCCTTCACTATTGAGAGTGATGCTTGCGGCAATGGACTTGGTGCTATTCTCCTTCAAGATGAACACCCCATTGCGCTCACCAGCAAAGCCCTTTCTGGTAAGAATTTAGCTGCCTCTACATATGAGAAGGAAATGATGGCTATTTTGCATGCAATACAAAAGTGGCGACCCTACATCTTAGGGAATCATTTCTGCATCAAGACTGATCACCAGAGTCTGAAATATTTCCTAGAACAGCGTGTATCCTCCCCAGCACAATAGAAATGGGTTAGAAAACTCATGGGTTATGACTATGAGATCACTTATAAGAAGGGTAAGGACAATATTGTGGCGGATGCCCTTTCTCGCACATTTGATGACCAAGGTTCTCTTTCCGCTATTTCTATGCCTGTCCCAAATTGGTTGCACTTGGTTCAAAAGGGTTATGTCAATGACTCTTCATTATCTCACATCATCCAATGCTTGGACAACAACCCTTATGCTGTCCCACATTACTCTTGGGATGGTGCTTCACTGAGATACAAGGGTCGTTTGGTGCTTCCCCAGAACACAGCTCTTCAACAAGCTATCTTCTATGAACTCCATGCTTCTCCGTCAGCTGGGCACTCTGGTTTTCTCAAAACATATGAACGGGCACGGCGCAACTTCTTTTGGCAGGGCATGAAAAGGACAATTCAATAGATGGTGGCTGAATGTGATACCTGCCAGCACAATAAGGGTGAAACAACACCCCTTCCGGGATTGCTCGAGCCCTTGCCCATACCTACCCGGATCTGGACAGATATTTCTATGGATTTCATTGAAGGGCTCCCTAAATCTGGAGGTAAGACTGTGATTTTGGTTGTGGTTGATCGCCTCTCCAAATATAGTCATTTTTGTGCTCTTAGCCATCCCTATACAACCTCTTCCGTTGCTCAAATTTTCCTGGACCAGATCTTTCGTCTTCATGGAATGCCTTCTTCCATTGTCTCAGATCGTGATGCGACTTTCACCAGTCATTTTTGGACAGAAATCTTTCACCACACTGGCACCAAACTGAAGATGAGTTCAGGTTATCACCCCCAAATGGATGGTCAGACTGAAATTATCAATAAATGCTTGGAAACTTATCTTCGTTGCTTCTCCTCTGAGCAACAACATCAGTGGGCAAAGTGGCTCCCTCTCACTGAATGGTGGTACAATTCCTCTTACCACACTGCCTCTAAAATGACTCCATATGAAGCATTTTATGGTTAGGCACCGCCAATTCTTCTTCTTTACACCCCCAGCAGTTCTCTAGTTCAGGCAGTTGACGCAGTCCTTCGAAACCGTGATGAGGTTCTTCGCATTTTGTGCGAAAATATTCACATGGCAAGAAATCGCATGAAGCAACAAGCTGATCAGCACCATTCTGAGCATACTTTTGAAGCCGATGATATGGTTTTTCTTCGTCTCCAGCCTTACAAGCAATCCTCACTAAAACTCAAAGGGCGTCATAAGCTCGCTCCAAAGTTCTATGGGCCATATAGGATTCTTCAGAAGATTGGGTCTGTTGCTTATAAATTGGAACTTCCGCCTTCTTCCCGCATTCATCCAGTATTTCATGTCTCTTGTCTGAAGAAAGTTCTTGGCACCAACATCAAAGGCCAAACTATTTTACCAGAACTGGATAATGAAGGATCCATCTTTTTGGAGCCGGAGGCTGTCCTCAATAAGCGCACTCGTCAGCTTCACTCTCGCTCTATCATAGAGGTTTTAATTCAATGGCACGGAATGCAGCCCGAGGATGCTACGTGGGAACCACTCCTTCAGATTCAACGACAATTTCCACGTCTAAAGCTTTGAGGACAAAGCTTTTTCTAAGGGGGAGGGGATGTTAGGAACCCATGTCAATCCTTCTCTTTACTGTGTTAGTATATTGTTGTTGGACGCATATGCTTTGTAAGTCGTCCCATAGTAATTGTTGATCCATAGTTTGTGTTATTGTTGTTGGGCGCATATGCTTTGTAAGCCGCCTGTAGTATTTGTTGATCCATAGTTTATATTGGCCCATGGTTTTGACCCATAGTATTGGCGCCTATTTTTAGTATATAAGTGTGTGTTGAGGCCAAGGAAGTCACCGTGAAGTTATTTTGTATTGAGCTTGCTCAAAAGAGGTTGCCCCCTCGAAGTGGCCTGCGATTAATATAAAAGTGATTTTGAGTTCTGCTGCTATATCGTGTATTTTGATTACTTGTTTGCTGCAAGGTCCTCACAATGGGTCTCGCCCCTATACCAGTCTCTATTCTGCACAAGCTCAGGAGCATTACCTTCGCTTTCTTGTGGGGATCCTCAAGAAATATTCGTAGATTTCACCTGGCATGCTAGTCTGATCTATCTTGGCCAAAGGAATTTGAAGGATGGGGAATAAAGAATCTCCACTGGTTCAGCATAACCCTATGTCTCAAAAATTTCTAGAAAGTCCTCTTCAGTGACAGTCTTTGGCATCGAGTCCTTACCACAAAATATCTGAAGCAGGCCTCTGTGATTTCTTGGCTTCAAGAGAAAAAGTTTGGCACTCGTGGTGTTTCTGCCATTTGGAGGGGGTTCATTCAGACAATCCCCTGGATGGGGTGCCATATCACATGGCAGGTTGGGAATGGCAATGATATCTTGATTGGCATTGATCCAATGATAGGTAATCCTACCTCTCATCACTTTCCTGATGGATTGAGATCTTATCTGGAAGACTTGGATATTAAAGCACTAGCCCAGGCCCGCAATACCTTATCGGATGCCCATCACTACTGGTACTCGGCTTAAGAATTATACTTGGATGGTGAATGGAAAGAAATATGGAACACGTTCACTAGAGAACTGGATCTAAATGGCATTCGTCTCTCATCTGATTTTGATTCGCTGATTTGGGATTATAATAAAAAAGATGGCACGATTTCTGCTGAAAAAGTTTATGATTGTATTGTAAACTCCTCCAATCCGGCACTGGGCAGCCGACTGTACAAATCGATTTGGTCAGGACTCCTTCCACGCAAAATTGGTTGTTTCTCCTGGCTGGTATTGAGAAACAAGGTACTCACCCGAGACAACTTACAGAAAAGAGGTAAATCTAGACCGGGTATCTGTCCTTTATGTTTTTCTATTGAAGAGACTGTTACTCACCTCTTCTCTCGCTGTTCGGTATGGAAAAGTGTTCTGGGGCTCTTACGTTACCAACTTCAGTTGAAAATCCTTCCAGAAGCTGATTCTATTACTGTTTTTTTGGATTTCTGGGTCTCCACTTACCCACACAGCTCTGCTCTCTTCTATATCCCTCACCATGCGATATGGGCTATTTGGAAAGCTCACAATCGGGCTATTTTTTATGGGAGAAAGGTGACTGTCCTAGGCATATTTCATCAGATTTTAAATGCTACTCAATTGATTCCCCCTCGGCCTGTCACAAAGCACAGGAAAACAAATATGCTTAGACAGATTGGATCAAGACCTTCCATGACTTTCCCATGTGGTTACCTTGATGGTCCTTCTACTTCTTCAACAACAGGTATTGGATATAGCTTGTTCCTTAATGAGAATCACCATCTGGATTTTGCGCTGGGGGTTGGATATGGTTCCAATACAAAGGAAGAACTTCTGGGCTTGTGGGCCCTTTTGCACTCCTCCCAAATGATGGGAATCCCTCTAGCCCACATATACGGTGACTCACAGGTTATCATCAATTGGGCTAAGGGATACACTGCTCTCTCCCCACCATAACTTTTTCACTGGTGTAGGGAATCACAAAGGCTTATCACAAGCTTCCAGGATCTCTCATTCAGTCACATCTATCATGAACACAATTGGATTGCAGACTGTCTTTCAAAAACAACACTCACTCTCTCTCCAGGATTCGGTTGTTTTTCTGAATTTATAGATGACCATTTGGTCACTTGTGACTCTTTCCAGCTCTTTTGAGCTATTTGAGCTATGTTATGCAATTGAGATCTATGCTCTATTATTTCTGAGTGGCTTGTGATCTTTGCTCTGTTATTTCTGAGTGGCTCTTTTGGATCGCAGAGTTGGCCCTCTTGGTTCACGATAGATAGGTCTGATTGAGGCTGATCATTTGCATGATGAGACAGATTTCTGATGGGATCTACACTTACTATTGCATGCCATTCTGCCCGGCTGCGACTGGAGGTGATTCTCTCCCGATTAGTTGTATTCTCTTGTGATGTAACCCTTCTCGGGTGGGTGTTATCAATGCCCTTTGATTCCTAATAAAAATAACAAGGACAGGCTTTTTCTTCCTAAAAAAATGCATAAAAATTCTTATATATATACACTCAAAAGTTCATATGTGTGGTTTAAACAAGATTTTGTATTATTAAAAAGAATACATGTGTTTTTATTTATGAATCTTTCACAATATTCTCTAGTCTAGCTATTTATAATTTTTTTTGTTTCCTTTGTCAATTCTGTAAAACTATGATATTGTTGTTCAAATTCAATGTTTTGTAGCCCCTAAGAGTAGCTCATTCTTTCAGTAGGGAGTTGTATGTATCTTTGCCATACCTTTTCATTTATTCTACCTTATTAGTTAACTTCTTTTTCTAGGATTTAATCATGGGATTTGGATTATAGTTTCATCTTAGTTTATTTTTTTTAAAGGATTTAATTATGGTATTTGGATTATATAGTTTCATCTTAGTTAGCTTTATTGGTAATTTTCTTATTTTTATTTTTGTATTTTCAAAATTAATGAATTAGATTTAACTCATTTTATGTAAATCATTTTTAAGTTTTTAAATAATGGATTTTGTAGACTTTTTAACTTATTTTATGAAGAATTGTTAATCTTTTTCCACACATGTGATTTGCAACCACTTCTTAATTTTAAATCCAATTTAGTTAAGATGTTTAGGCTTTGCACTTATGTAGTCTATGTACAAACTTTAGTGCAAACATCTTATGGTGTCGTTGTTGGGGTCGAGATTGAATTATTTTCCCTAGGATTAATTTCAAAGGCTAAAATTTTGATGGTGAACTGAATTATTATATCTTTAAAGACTACATCATTCACCTCAGTTTGAATAGCACTTATGTCTTCTAAGTGGGTGGGAACCCAGGGTAATCCTCGTTCACCCAATATTCGACCTAGATTTGACCCAAAAATAATTATTCAAGAGGCTAGAGCTCAACATAACACAAGTTCTAGTTTTGCAGTGGATAAACATAATGTAAAGGAAGAAGTTAAATAAGTACAATATATTTTGATTCTTGGATGGGATTTGTTTTCACGTGAAGAAGAAGGCATAATTAAAACAGAATCACCTCAACAACCTGAAACTTTTGATCCTGAAACTATTCTTTACAGAGCTAGAGCTCTTATTGAATCAACTTGCACTAGGATTTCCGGTTATCATAAATCTCCATATTTTGATTTTCCTCAAGAAGCTTCTTCCTCTTTTCAAAGTTCTCATCTTCCTAGCTTAGAAGAGGACGATGAAATTCCTGATTGGAAGCAAGTCTTGTCAATTACTATACCTTAACATTAGTTTTTTAGTTCAGAACCACAAATAATACTTATAAAACCTTCTCAAATCCATTAGCAGCAGTGCTAGGCAAAGAAGAATCTAAGTATATACCCTTTACCAGCAAAGTCAAAATTTCAGTACCTCCTCAGATTCAACCTGTCTCAACACAATTTATTCCCTCTCAATCTATATCAGTACATACAATATCCTCTCAGTCTATAGTAGTCCAATCATCTTCAATCATGGAAACAACTCAACCTAATAGGATGCAAGCCATTGTTCTTGCTAGGTATGCCCCATTAGTGTTACCACAATCCCTTAATGCATTTCCTTGTGGTGACTACTTGAAGTACCTTCCAAGGTTTAATGGACAGAGTGAAACCTCAACTAAAGAACATTGGAATGCTTATTATAGTTATGTTGATAATGAAAACATTGAAAATGAATATGTATATTGATGCGTGTGTTTATGCAAAGCTTATGCGGCGAAGCCAGAAAATGGTTTAGAGAATTGCCAACTGGGTCAATAAATGACATCGAAGTTTTAGAAGAAGTTTTCATGAAACAATGGAGAGTTGTCAACGATCATTTGTATTACATAATGAAGTTTGCATCATTAAAAAGGAAATTAGATGAATTGGTTACATATTTTACAAAATGTTTTAATAAGATGTATGGAAAAATGCCTGTAGAGATCAAGCCAACAAAGAATTTTTTTGTTGTAAGCTGCACAGATCTATTAAAATATAAGGACAAAATGTACAATATTAACCCTGACCAGAGGAGGTATTAGGAGGTGAAGCCACCACCCAAGCCTCTAAAAAACGGAGGGTCATCGATGAAAACCAGAGATGAAATTGTTCATGACTATAAGAATAGTAGAGTACTGAGTTTTAGATGACGTAACATACATAGACATAGTTATAGGGTTCAAATTTAAAAAGAGGCAGGGGCATAAGTAGACTTGAAAACTATTGCAAAAAACCTGAAACGATAAGTTATTTCTATAGATGATGAGATCATTCTTCAGGACGGGGGATTTTCCTCGATGATGGGGCATGCCCATATTTCCTCCTGTGAAGGGATGGACATGTTGGTGGCGGCCTTAGGACTGGGTTTAGGCAGTTGCTGCTGCTGTTTCGGATTCTGGACTACCATGTTCTCTAGATGTTTGAAGAGTGGCTCCACTTTCGAAGGGATGGGGAAAGGTGATGCCTATGGAGCCGCAATCATGCAATCTGTCGCACTCCCACTGCCACCTACCCCAAAACCAACGTGCACTATGCCCCCTGTCGTACTTCCACTGCCACCTCCTCCAAGTCCACCATGCCCTATGATGCCAACCTTGCCTTGGGCCATGCAAACGTATTGTCAAGGGCCGTGAGCTAAGAGTCAATTTCGTCCATTCTAGTTTTCATGGCTAGGACAGAGTCACGGGCATCTAACCAGTTGCTAAGCATATCCTCAACTAGATTACATAACATATTTTTAATGAGTCAATAATGATTTACCTGGATTTCTCCCTGTCCAAAAGCTAGCCTCTGGTTGAGGACAATTGCCTCCCAGTCTTCAACAAGGATGCAGACCTTAGGAGAGATATGATTTTCATAGTCTGCAGTGACTTGCAGGATGCATACACACTAGGATTTTCCCCTGCCCAAGCTAGCACAACGCGACGTTCCCCTATGTCTCAACATGTTAATCAAGCTGGACCTCGACTCACTGAAACCTGCAAGCTGAGCACTACAGAGAAATGCTAGCCAAACAAAGGTGCCACCTTGAGGCGAAGACCAAACTTCCAAGCGCTCAGTGAATCCATAATTGCTCAGAGTCAAGCGTAACCTAGCAAGAATGGTGAAATAATTCTCCATGGAGAAGATATCCCCTGTTTTCCTTGCCAAAGTAGATGCACGCATTGAATATCCATGCGAAGGGATGAAATCTAGGAGGATTACATGGTGTTGCCAACCCTCATCGCAAGTGCTGAAGAGACTTGCAGAACATCTCCCTCGTGCGAGGAACGTTGAAGGGTCTTGGAGCTAATGATGGCCTTGTTGATGGATGTGTCAGGCGCATGGTTCTCCCCACGCAGAGGGTGCACAGGTTGAGGCATGGCATGCCGATGAGCATTTGTGCTGTCACCCGCATCCAGGAAGCCAACACAGACTTTAAATAAGCTTGCTTATGCAAATGCTTTTGATACAGAATTTTGTTTGTTATTGAGAGAAAGAAGACCTAATACTTTTATTAATATGCATGAGGCATCCCAAGAAGTAGAATCATATATTGTAGCAGCAAAAAAACTTAGTGGCAAGTCTCGGCATGAAGAAGGTGAGAAGAGAAATAAAAGGGAATTAGGTCCCACTTCTTCAAGTATGAAAGCAACTAACAATAAGATTCTTTGAAATGATTAAGCTCATTAAATGTGTGTCTTCAAAGATTTCTAAGTTGGAAATGGAAAATAAAAATAAGAATAAGGCAATTCAAGAAAGTGATAATTAGAACCCTAATCAATATAGAAGGCCATTCAATCCCATACTTTTTCCTAGAGATAGGAGAAATAATGAAGATCTAAAGGTACAACCTCCTTTTCAAAATAATGTGGTAGAAAATGATGAATCAAATGAAATAGATGGATTTGAGATTGACGATCTGAATCAATTGAATGGTAATCTTTCCTCCAATTTTTTGACTAAATCTGATTATCATTATGCAAAGGATTCTAATTATGATATGGCAGATAATTTTGAGTAGGGTTCGTTAAATTCTTCATGCATACTATATGTTTGGCAGGCTGCTCCACAAATAATTTATGGTCTCAGATATGGAATTGAACAGGTGCCACAAGAGAATTCGAGAGGGGTAAATGTTCCCGCAAAACAAGGACTAACTCCTGAAAAGAGATAGAATCAATAGGAAAATGGAAATAAATATGGAGGTACATAGATATTCTTATGGGTTTTATCTTGAACATGAAATTAGTAAGATAAATAAATATGGAATTGAACAGGTGCCACAAGAGAAGTCGAGAGGGGTAAATGTTCCCGCAAAACAAGGACTAACTCCTGAAAAGAGATAGAATCAATAGGAAAATGGAAATAAATATGGAGGTACGTAGATATTCTTATGGGTTTTATCTTGAACATGAAATTAGTAAGATTAAAGTTCCCATTCCATTAATTGAACTCAAGAAAAATTAGTCATATATGGAACCTACTCTTAAGCTTTTGAATCCTTCTACGAACTTTGTCCCCATAGACACTATCAATTTACAAGATGTGCACCCCACTATCATTTTTGGTCATAAATCATTTGACAATTTTGCATATAAGTCATATTTTCCTCCGCTATTTTATATTATTCTCAGAGTTCATGATAAGATGCTACATAATTGTCTTTTAGATTCTGGTGCTTTCCACAGTCTTATGCCTAAGGATGTCATGGAAGCTCTAGGGCTAGACGTTACTAAACCTTATCATGACTTATATGCTTTTGATTCAAGAGAAGTCAAATGTCTTGGGGTCATTAAGGATCTTGTTGTCATTCTTACTCAATTACCAATGAAAAGTGTTCTAATGGATGTTGTTATTGTTGATATTGCACCTAAGTTTGGCATTCTTTTGTCAAGATCATGGGAAAAAAAAGGGTAGGTGGAAATTTACAGATGGATCTTTTCTATGCAAATATTCTCGTGTTTGGAGGAGAATATAGAAGACTTTACAGGGAAGTACAAGTCACTTATTTGGTAATTGATAATCAACATCCTACAAATCACACTATATATGAAGTTCAAGAGGACATGGGACTCTTGTATGTTGCACTTGAATGATAATACCACACGTGTTTTGCAAGTTGAAAAAGAAGTGCCAATTCAACACCGTATGGAAATTCATGATAGTGTGTGGCAGATGTATTTTAAATTAAAATATGTGAAAATGATATGTATTCTTTCCTTTTATATAATGTTACATAGACCATTTTGTTAATTTATTATTACTAAACTCTTATTTAAACAATTTATGTTAACTTTCCTTTGAAGTAGTGTCTCAAATTAGCTTCAATCAAAATCAATCCTCAATTGTGTGAACTACAATTTTATATTTTAAATTAGGTTAAATTCATGGGATTAAAGTCTTTCTATTTTATAAACCCCCAGTTCTAATAAAATCTTGATAATTAGTTAAATTGGGTTGAATTCTAAATTCAACATTGATGAATATTAATACATTTCCATTATTCTTAAAATCTTCGAGACGACTTTCTCTTGAAGATAGACGCAAGTTTGCGGTCCAAAATGTGCGTAAAGAATCTAAATTTTCACACAGGTTTCTAACCAAGCTCTAAAGATGCCCCCTTTGAAAATATGAACAAATACATCGACGAGTATTCTTTAAGAATTATTTATTTACTTGGTCCCTCCAAGAATTCCTCTAACTCCAACCATGTTGCAAATAATTAATCCTCGACAATAGAACAATAGATACTTTGTCAAGAAATAGTCACCACCCAAAATGCATAGTGATCCATATCTTGAGGACTCAGATATGAAAGGCATGAGTGCATAGAAAAGAAAAGAGAAAACATGCAAATCTATCAAGAAATTCATACAAAGAATAATGCATGAAAACTAAAAAATGAAAGACACCATGAAAACACATTTTATTCATATGAGGCATTGCATGCAATGAGGCCCATTTTAGGACCTCTTCTTCCCAATCTTAACTTTCTCCTTACTACTTTTTATAAGGTGGCTTGTTAACCATGTCAACTTTGATGACTTAATCCATAAATTACATATCCATTATGTTCACTTTTACAATTAATAAAAAAGATAGCTGTATGACTTTTAAATCGGAACTTAGACTATATACCCCAGGATTTGGACCAATCCTCCCCTTACAAAGTGATGGTTTTGATCATTTCATAGAAAAAAAACCATTATGTATGGTACCAACATGTTTACATTTGCTAATTACTAATAAAAATATTAAAGATTTAGTGTGGCTTACCATTAACCTTGGGTTTGTAAATAACCCATAACGAAGTTCACAATGTCAAGATTTCTCTTAGTCCTTAATTATAACTTTGGGATTTCTACATGCCCAAAAGAATTACAATGGGATTTAACAAATGTAAAAATCAAAATTTCATGAAAAATTCTGGACCTTTGGTGCACTTAATGTTTAACTATAACAAGGTTAGGTGCACTAAAATTAAATTCGGCATAAGAACCATTTGAGTTATTGGAGATATATTTTCATGGGTATATGGAACTGGAGTAAGCTAAATTCTAGACCATTTGCACTTAAAATTTGGCGATTTTTTTGGCGAAAATCCGCTAGAAATTGTTCAAAGGGTAGTTTTCAGTGATTGGAATTGCATATTCTGAGTGCCTCAAGGGTAATCTAGGGAACTGATTCCATTTCTGCAGTAAAAATTGCAATTTTAATATTGAAATTCTCATTTTCAACAATAAATAGTCTGAAAATGGGCAAATGGTCTAGACATTAGCCAACTCCTATGGAACTTATTGAGTAGTAACCTAAGGAATGAGAAAATGTTTGTTAAAACTCACTAGAAAGCAAAACAGAAATTCCCTAAAACACTAACTCCAACTCCAGCCAACAATTTGGCAATCTTTCCATACTTAAGTAATTGTAGAATAAAATGTTATCTTTCCTACCCAAATTCTGTTCTATTCCAAGAAGAGACTTACATATTAGATTCGATTTTAAATTATCATAATTAAAAATCCAATATATATATAAACAAAGAAATTCGGCACTTTCCTGCCCTTACATAGTCAAAGTTATTAACACATTAAATATATTTGATTTGACATGACAAACAAAATAAAAATGAAAAAAAATGGGCCACTTCCCCACGATAGCAGAGTCAAACAATTGTGAACCAGTGCAGTAAATGGCTTTTTCATACTGGCTAAGCAATGAGCCATGCTACATTTTTTTAATATCATGTCAATTTTTCCCACGTAACCAAAATTGACGAATCCTACTTCAATGGATTTCGACCCAAGAATTGTTCAAGGCCTGCATGAAACTTGTCGGATTCTAATATTGGAATCTAATATGGATTAATTTCAATGTCTTGAACGTTTCATTTTTGTGGTTCTATTGCAGGGTTTGTTGCATGGGACAGGAGAAGCTACATGGCTCGTTTTAGCAATGGAATTATTGTGTTCGTGAATGGACTTGTGTTCTTACTCTCCCTTGCCATCCTGGGAGTGGGACTCTGGTTGGGCATAAAGGGCGACTCAGTCTGCTCCAAGTTCCTGCAATGGCCTGTGATAGGCATTGGTGCGTTCTTGCTGTTGGCGTCCATGGCGGGATTCTTTGGGGCTTGCTGGGGAGTCAGATTGCTGATGTGGGTGTATCTGTTCTTCATGTTTTTGCTCATAATCCTGTTCTTCTGCTTCACGATCTTGGCCTTCGTGGTGACAAACAAGGGCGCCGGAGAAGTGTTGTCGAACCGGGGATTCAAAGAATACCGGCTGGGGGACTATTCTCACTGGCTGCAGAAACAAGTTGATAATTCAGCCAACTGGCAGAAGATCAAGAGCTGCATTCAAGATGCCAAGATATGCAACAACCTCGCCGATCACAGCAGAAACGAAGACGCACAACAGTTTTGTAGCCAGAATTTATCTCCTATTGAGGTGCCTTTTTTCTCCTATACTGTGAATTGGTTTTCACTGCTCTGGGCACTGACTCGGAGAAAAGTTGTTGGAAGCAACAATTTCAATGTTTTCCTGTTTTCTGCACTGGTTTGCATACCCTGTTAGATTCATCTTAAATCAAGATAAGCATCTCTTGTTAAATTCTCTATGGGGATCGAATCATCTTAACGAGCATCTATGTTAGCCAGACGAATGAGGATTAAAACAAATTGCTTTAATGTTATTACAGCAATTAAGCAATTTCTGAGAGTGTATAATGTTTTTGGTTTTTTTTTTAATTATTAGCAACAACTATATTAATAAGATTAATATGTTTGGAATAGGCCAAGAGGTGTATATTTGACACATTGAGATGTATAATAAATTATTAATATATAGTTTTAGATTGCAATGAGCCTATCACTTTGAAAGTACATTACCTAACCTATTGTTCTCATGATGCTACATTGCCAAATGAAAAGTTTATTGGTAGGTGCATAGTTTCATTGCAATGAACTTTGACTTTTCACATAGAGTCAAGAGTACAATTATACATTTATCTAATAGTTTTTTATTACCACATTTTAATTACCACATTCATCTAAATTTAATTTAATAGTTATATCACTATTGGAGTAAACCTAATAGTTATCTAATAGTTAATTTAATAGTTATCCAATATAATTTAGATTAGAGTCGAACTTAAGCTAATAGTTGTATAATCATCGGAGTTAGCTAATAGTTGTATTTAATAGTTAATTTAAAAAGTAATATATTAGGAAATGCATTTCAAGTAAAAGTCATTATTGGAGTTGAAGTTAAGCTAATAGTTGTATCTAATAATTGATAGTTTAATTTGAAGTTTAATTTTTTCAACTATAATGAATTGTACTTATAAGATGTTAACTAAGGTATTTTTGTTTTTTTGAAATAAAGATGCAAGAGTTTATTGGGAGTTTGGAGGAGTTTATTAGGAGTTTGGAGGAGTTTCTTACTAGTTGAAAAGATTTTATGAGGAGTTAGACTCTTACCTGATTGCACATTAGCTAGACTCCTAGATGCCAAATGCACTCAGACTAAGCCTTAAGTAATTAGAGTTGAACTTAAGCTAATAGTTGTAAAATCATTAGAGTTAAGCTAATAGTTGTAAAATCATTAGAGTTAAGCTAATAGTTATCCAATATAACTCTTATTAGAGTTTAAGTTAACCTAAAGATGTAATATGAAGTGTATATTATCTAGATGCTAAATGCACTCACACTAAGCCTTAAGTAATTAGAGTTGAACTTAAGCTAATAGTTGTAGAATCATTGGAGTTAAGCTAATAGTTGTACCTGATAGTTAAGCTAGATGCAGGATTTTATTAGAAGTTTGGAGGAGTTTATTAGGAGTTTGAATGATTTTATTAGGAATTGGACTCTTACATGATTGCACATTAGCTAGACTCCTATGTCAAATGCACTTGGACTAAGCCTTTAAGTGATTAGAGTTGAACTTATGCTAATAGAGTTGTAAAATAATTGGAGTTAAGGTAATAGTTGTATCTATTAGTTAAGCTAATAGGTATCCAATATAGTTGTGATTAGAGTTTATCATTAATTGTACACTAATTAATAGTTATCACTAAGTGTACTTATTACATGTTAAATAAGTTATTTTTCATTTTTTTGAAATTATTAATTATTAATTTTGACGATCCACATAGAATCAATCAATATTGCTTCTGTCTATAGAATCAATTTGGACAATACACTTGTCTCATTATAGAATCAATTTGGACAAGACACTTGTCTCATTATAGAATCAATTTGGACAATACACTTGCCTCATTTTGATCTCTAGATAAAACTATAAATGCTAGTCCAGCCCAAAATTTTAAAATATAGTAAAAATTAATATCCAAATTTTGAGTTTATCTTAATATTTTTTTGTGTTTATGTACAGTCGGGATGTTGTAAGCCGCCGACGTCTTGCAATTTCACGTATGTGAATGCCACCAACTGGGCTGTTAATATGACGACTACTGCAAACAATACGAACTCCGACTGTGTCCTTTGGAGCAACAATCAAGATCAGCTGTGCTATAACTGTAGCGCATGCAAAGCAGGTGTTTTGGCGACGTTGAAGCACGACTGGCGAAAGATCTCCATTGTTAATGTTGTAGCTCTCGTCGCACTTATCGTTGTCTACTCCATTGCTTGCTGTGCGTGGAGAAACAACAGACAAGATGATGGTTATTCTGGGTACTGGAAATGAAACTATAACAAAGATTTGTTGAATCTTGCAAGCTTCATAATCGTTGTCATAAAACCTGGTGCACTCACATTAAATGCTTTGCAACTCAATAGATAGCTTTTACCATGTATTTCACTTCGAATTTCAAAATTTATGAAAATATCTTTTTATATTGACTAATATCTTAACAAACTCTTTTTCATTTTCAGATACATTAGATAGTACATTTAATTAAGAGATTTCGACCAGATAACACATTCACAACAACTCAGGTGATACCTTTTTTATATATATAATATATAAGATCTTTTTTTTTTTTTTAAAACACATTCACAACAACTAATTAAACTGATTTCTTGGTATCCCTTATGGGATATGCATAGATTATAAATGTACCCAATATGTATTCCTATTTCCTGACAGGAATAATTGATGAGTGTATATGTATTCCTATTTACTGAGAAATAATTGATCAGTGCATACGTCCTATTTACTGAAAAATAATTGATCAGTGTATACGTATTCATGATTTACTGATAGAAATAATTGATCAGTAAATCCATTAATTGCTGGCACTGAATTGTTGACTTTCCTTTGCTGTAATTGAAGAGCAAAATTGATACTGAATTGTTAATTTAAGCGTTTTTGTAATTTGTTTCGAAGCAAATAAGCTAAATTTATTTATTGTCTGAAGAGTAGTGAAGTGTTTTATTTACAATTCAAAATAATTATACATTTTTGTAACTTTTTAGTAATTATACATTTTTGTAATTTTTTTAAATAAAATAAGTTGAATTTATTTATTGTCACAAGAGTAGTGAAGTGTTTTATTTAAAACTCAAAATAATTATAGAAACATTTGATTAGTAAATCTATTCAAGTCTCTTTTAACAATAAATTAGCTCACAAACAAATCAAAGACCTAACCGAAAAGTCTACTACTTAAAAACAAATAGAATACATATTTTTCTTATTTACTTTGATGATTTCATCAAAAAAATTTATACACTATTTAAATACACATCTAACAATAAATCATCCCGCCTCTTAGAACAAGTCATACAAGGTATGACCATACACAAGAACAATGTAACCTAATACATATAACCTCTATATCCCACAATCTAAAAGCTTAGTTAAACAACCAAATTAGAATCCTAAAAAAAATCGCAAAAACTCTTGAGAGGCATAGATTTCCAATTGCAGATCTCAATTAATTTTGGATATTAAAAGAGAGATGTGTTGTTTCTTAATGATTAAAAGAATGAAACTATGGAAAACAAATATTAAAGAGATGTATTGTGTCTTAATGATTAAAAGATTGAAACTATGGAAAACAAAAATCAGGAGTAAATATGTTGAGTCAAAAAAAAAAATCTCACAATCCTAAAGCATAGTTAAACAACCGAATTCGAATTAGAATCCTCCAAAAAAATCGCACATCTCAATTAATGTGAGGCATAGATTTCCAATCGCACATCTCAATTAATTGTGGATATTAAAGAGAAGTGTTGTTTCCCACTCGTTAAAAGAATTAAACTATGGAAAACATAAATTAGGAGTAAATAGTCTGAGCTATAATAAAAATCATTTTTAATATATGGTAATTTTTATTAAAATATAAATAATAATTAAAATAAACAAAACTATTATATAAGAAATAGAATAGATATGCAAACAAAGTTGTTCCTATTTTTATTTTTTATTTTCTAATTTTTTTTCCATTCACTAAAATTTGCATTTTACTTTAGGTTTTTCCTACTCTCATTAATTGTTGAATTATATTATTTTAATTAACTTTTACATTAATAACTTATATGTGCTTCAAATCAAAATTGTCCAAAAATATAAGATATTTGATTATATAGAGTTCATCGATGCACCTCATAATCAATGATCATTTTATAAGATCATAACCCTTTATATTTATAATAACCTTTTATAGATTTCTCCTAAAAAAATGCATTTTAAACTTTTTCTTTACTTTTTAAATGTATTTCATTTAACTTCTTGCAATTTTTCATCTAAGATTTGTGGTTGGAAGCTTATTATGGACTTGATAATAGTTGTAAATTGATTGAATAAGAAGAAACCCATCTTTAAGGATTTCATCACTCTTCTTATTGTATATGAGTGTGAAGTTTGGGGCTGCAACATATCTAGAGAATTATGGAGAAGATATCTAGCAAATCTAAAAGCTCTTATAACTTACAATCTCAAAATTGAAGGCAATGCACCCTATCATATCCTTATCATAGAAGCGAGTCTCTCCCCCATTGAGAGTATTGCTATGTATAGGTACCTTTAATGTATAATGAACAAGATAAACGACATGGAAGACAAGAGGCTTCCTGTGATTGCTTCAAATTCTAGTCAAAACTGCATGGGCCTTAAGCAAAGTTGTATTTGTGACATTAGGAGGATTGAAAATGAAAAATCATTTTCTCTTAATCTATCCCTCATACATCCACAATAAATCACAATTTCAAAATATTAACCTTTTAACTCATCACAATTATTTTGATTTAGGAATGCTTCTCTTAAATCTTTTGGATAACATAACTAAAATTATAAAGAAAATCAAATGATTCCTTACCTTTTTTAAAGTTCAATAAACCGGAGTTGTTTTTAGTAGACATTAATAACAATTAGAGATAGACTACCCAAGGTTCAACATCCCATTCCAAACTTCCTCTGAATGTTGTAGTGGAAATAGCTTAACCCAAAACATTTTTGGAAGTCTAGTGGGATTTCACATTCTCCTTATATGATTGATGTTTAATTGTTATTCCTTTATTCTTGTACCATTTAAATTTCCTGTAAGGTTTTAGTTTTTTTTAATAAGATCATAATCAAACCATATATAAGTTAGTATATGTGATTTTTTTAGCTTTGAATTTATGATTTTTTTTAAGAAGAAACATATTTTTTAACCATTATAGTTATTCATATAATTAAAATTATCAATAAATATTATACAAATAATTCACTCATCCATATAAAATATTATCCATCTAAAAAACATGTCTAAATATAATCAGAACACAAGCAAACAAAGTTTTCTTAAAAAATAAAAAATAACTTAAAAAATCAAACAATAAAAAAACTAAAATATAACTCATTCAAATTAAAAATAAAAGGTGTCCAAGTTTTCCAAAATTAAGGACTTGTTAAAATCTCAAAACCATGTCACTTTTGTCAACGTGTGTTGCTTATGTGTTTCAATGCACACCATGCATGTATGAGTGTGTTGCTTAAATGCATAGACTATTTATATAATGCATATGTTATTTATATGAACAATTTTTTCAATAATTAAAGAAATTATTCTATTTAAAAATAAAATCATAAAATACTTAAAATTTGCTAAATTAGTTAACATATGATTATGTTATATTTGTGAATTCCCATGTGTTAGTTCTATGTGTTTCAGTTAATGCCAAACACCCTTGCAAATCTTAAGAAAATTCCAAAGATGTGTTATTCAGTGTACCGCCTATCAATTATAATCATATAGTGTAATTGGTCTAGTGTTATTATAATAATATAGTGTACCTCCTTGGGATATGATCTATTTTATTGGTTTGTCGTATTATAAAAATATTATAAAAAAAAATTAGCTTTAAAATAATCTATCAGAAATTAAGAAATGTGTAACCACACTTCATTTCCCCGTAAAAAAAATCCTGGGTGGACTTGGGAAGATGTCAAGAAGGATTGACAAGTTTTTCACATTTGAAACCATATTACATTATTACAAGTTTCACATAAATAATAAGAATAAAAAACGAGCAAAACCATTCGTTTGGTGAACATGGTAGCTAAAGAACAACTAATTTGGCACCTCCCATAAATAATAAGAATAAAAAACTTGCAGAAAACTGATGAAAACCATCAGTTTGGTCAACATGGTAACTAAGGAGCAATGAATTTGGCACCTCCCCTGATGTTTCTCCACGCGTAGCAAGCAACGGAATAGACAACAATGAGAGCAACAAGCATTATAACAAAAACAACGGCCACTTTCTTCCAATCGTGCTTCAAGGTTGCCAACACACCCGCTTTGCATGCACTACAGCCATAGCAAAGCTGGTCCTGATCGTTGCTCCAAAGCTCACAGTCGGAATTCGTATCATTTCCAGAAGAAGACGCATTAACAGCCCACACGGTGGCATTGACAAAGGTGAAGCCGCAAGACGTGGGCGGCTTGCAACATCCTGACTGCACACACAAAACACAAACTTTAATGTTTTTTATTTTTATATGTGAAAGTCTGGGCCTTGAACTTACTTTTTGTCGAAACTCAATCAGAATTGATCATAGATTTGCTCATTTACAAAAATTTCAAAGATCTGGATTAACCGAAAGAGGGTCCCCATGGAGACTAGCCCTAATGCTTCAATTTACAAAACAAAACAAAACAAAAAAAATGAAATTATGAGAAACAAACAAACACAAAGCTCATTATTTCAATTCAAACAAAATAACCAGACTTTTAATATGCACTTGGCAAGGTTTATCTAAGGATGTGAATCATTGGATTTGATCCAACAATTAATCCAATGGTTCACATTTCCACCTTAATAGCAAGATTAAATAATACATGCAGAATGTATATTAGACACCAAATAATCAAAATACAAAAACAAAACACAAATCTCGATCGATCAATCCAACTATTCACATCCCCTCACAAGAGCATATGTGAATGCTAGGCTGTAGAGTGTATATAGTAACACCAAACAATCATAATGCACAAACAAAACACAAATCTAAATTAGTATTATGATTTTTTCTTACTATATCATTAGAGCTTACAGCTCCTTAAGTCAGGAAACTTTCAATTGTTTGTACTCCAAAAGCTCCATGTTACTCTTACAGCATTAGGTCAGGAAACTTTTAATTTTTTGCTCTGAGAACAACTCAACTTACAAAAGCTCCAAGCTACTCTTATAGCCAGGAAACTTTCAATTGTTTACTTCTCAAGCTACTCTTACAGCCTTAGGGCAGAAATCTTTGAATTTTTTTATACCTGGGCAAAACCCAATTTACAAAATCTCCAAGCTACTCTTAGGTCAAAATATTTTCAATTTATTTATTCTCTTAAGAATTGTAATTTTAAAGGACCACCATTAATAGTGCATTAATTAGTTAATTAGTTGAGCGGTTGAGTTGGTCACATTACCTAGAATTAGTGACCCATGGTATTCTATGAACCATGGTATTTACTTACGGTTTTGCTGTTATGTAGTCTTATAAATACTGTTGCTTAATATTGAGAAGACAATTCTATTGCCCAAGCAATTCAATCTGCCCACTGGTGTTCCATCATTTCTACTTAATTTCTTTGTTAATCTACCCTTACCCTTGAGTACAATTTAATTTACAAAAACTTCAAGCTACTCTCACAGAATTAGGTCAAGAAACTTTAAATTTTTTACTCCTAAGCACAATTCAATTTACAAAAGCTCCAAGCCACTCTTACAGTTGTGAAGAAACTTTGAATTGTCTACTCCTTAGTACATGTCAGTTTAAAAACTCAAAGCTACTATTACAGCCTGGTATGCATCATTGTATCCATTATCTTTAGATTTAGGTCAAGAAACTTTCAATTTTTTACTTCTAAGCACAATTCAATTTACAAAAGCTCGAAGCTACTCTTACAGCTTTGAAGAAACTTTGAATTGTCTACTCCTTAGTACATCTCAGTTTAAAAACTCAAAGCTGCTATTACAGCCTGGTCTGCATCATTGTATCCATTATCTTTGTACATCTCAGTTTAAAAACTCAAAGCTACTATTACAGCCTGGTCTGCATCATTGTATCCATTATCTTTAATGATCTTGATCATTTTATTAGGTTATAACTATTTAATTGTAAGCGAGAAGTAGCCAGAAGTGGAATATTTATATTGATATGTGTTTATATTTTAAAATTTACGATTTATATCAAAATTAATGGTTAACTTATAATTAATGTATCTAGATAACTGACAAATTTGTTTCCGCTTGAAATAATTTTGAAATACAGAAAATATTAAGATTGTTATGTCTAAAATTGAAAACCAGAAGGGATAAAAGGTTCACCTCAATAGGAGATAAATTCTTGCTATAGAACTCTTCTGCGGTCTCGTTTATGCTGTGATCGGCGAGGCTCTTGCATATCTTGGCATCTTGAATGCAGATCTTGATCTTCTTCCAGTTGCCGGATTGGTCAACGCGCTCCTGCAGCCAGTGGGAATAGTTTCCCAGCCGGTATTCTTTGAATCCCCGGTTTGACTCCACCTCTCCCGCGCCCTTGTTGGTCACCACGAAGGCAAAGACCGTGAAGCAGAAGAGCAGGATTATGAGTAAAAACATGAAGATCAGATACACCAGCAGCAGCCGTGTGACCCTGAAGCATGCTCCCAGGAATCCCGCTATGGACAACACCATCAGGAACACTCCTATCCCAATCACAGGCCATTGCAGGAGCATCGCACAGACTGAGTCCCCCTTTGTGGCCAGCCATATCCCCCCTCCCAGAATGGCAATCGAGGCTAAGAATGTAAGGGCACTGACGATCCCAATAAAATTATTGCTCCAACGACCCATTTCCTCTCCTCTGCAACAAAATGAAACCTTTGGGATTTGATTCAAATTCCTGCAAAAACGCTCACCCCTTCAGAAATACTATACCATAAATATTCCATACTGGCCTCTTATGTTAGAATCCATTTTCACAAGGAATTTTATGTTAGAATCCACACCCGATGTCACACAAAATGAAACCTTTGGGATTTGATTCAAATTCCTGCAAAAACGCTCACCCCTTCAGAACTACTATACCATAAATATTCCATACTGGCCTCTTATGTTAGAATCCATTTTCACAAGGAATTTTATGTTAGAATCCATTTTCAGATGCAGGCCTTATGACCTTGTTAATTATGGTAGGCAGTGAAGTTGACATAAATTTATAAAATGAAAGATGACCCAAGTAAACGCTAAAATTGCTTAGGTATATAAGTGTTAGCCTTTGTAATTAACCAAAACTGTATGAGATAGCAATAATCTTACATTGGTGTGAATAATACAAATTCACTCACATTATGGTATACTAGGATTGTAAAGTCTAGATTCTAGACAGATCATAACTTGTTTGTTGGAAGGGACTTTATGATTTATTCTGTTCAAAGTTTTAAAGTATAACACTTTTGTGTTTTTTATATTTGAAACAACAGTTTCAGTAAGATGGAAGTCTTATGATAAAAAAATTAAATAATAAATTTTTAATTGTAGAAACATTAAATTATAAAATAAGCTTTTATATATATAAACTTGAAAACTTAAAATTGCAAAATACACTTTAATTATTAAATTAAATTTATATAAATTGTACATTTTATAAATGTATATATTTTAAGATATTAAATTTTAGTTAGGTTATATTTTATTCAATATTTGTAATGTTATTGCTAACTTTTAAAGATGATTTTTTTAAAGTTTTATAGTTTTTGCACATGTAATAATTTTTTCTGGGATTTTTAATTTTGCACATACATTTATAAAAGTTTTTCTTCTATAATCATATAAACATTGAAAGACCATGAATAAACTTATAATACAAATTAATCAAATATTTACATTTAGATCACTTCATGGGTCACAAAAACCCAAAAACTTTTGTAAGGAGAGGAGCGGAGCTTAATAGTATTTGCAATTTTGCAATTAGGTAACAAAAAAATTTGTAAGGAGAGAAGCTTAGTAGTATATCCATAGCTATGGTTTTTTTTAAATGTTTATGGCCATATTTATTATATGTGTTTGTACCATAATGATTGATGATGTCAAAATTTATATTTCATTGTTTGATCCCTTTTACATCTTAATTTAGAGACGTTTCAATATATTTAGCATTGGTGATGAACTTTGCAAGGATGTGGGTATTATATGCTTTGTTCAATGTGCTATTTGGAGTCTTAATTTAGAGACATTTCATTACATTTAGTATTGGTGATGAACTTTGCAAGAATGTGGGTATTATATGCTTTATTCAATGTACTATTTGGAGTCTCCTCTATTGTTTTTGTGCAAGAGTTTGGCTCTATTGTTTTTCATTACATTTAGCATTGGTGATGAACTTTGCAAGGATGTGGGTATTATATGTTTTATTCAATGTACTATTTGGAGTGTGCTCTGTTGTTTTTGTGCAAGAGTTTGTCTCTATTGTTTTGTCCAAGAGTTTTTTGACAATGTATTTCTTAAGTTTAAAATGAAATTGATTTTCCTTTTTATTTTTAGGTACACATTTTTTTATGTGTTTAATTTCTTATTTCAATGTTGCAAACAAAGTGGGTGAAAGTGGCTATGTAGAAAGTAAGATGGGTTTTTAACTTTTCTATTAACATAAGTTAACGCAATCTTAAAATTAATACATTTGCGAATGTTATTATTTGAATTCTTTTTTAATAGATGAATATCTTGATTAAGAATTTGAAAGCTAATTAATAAATTGTTGATATAAGTACATTCTAAACAATACTTCTAATTATTCAAAATTGAAGACATGTAAGAGGTAATCATTTGATTTCATTGCTAATATAGAATAGGGGAATTCTAAATAACTCATTCGTGGAAGAAAGCGCACTCCCACTTGAAAGCACACTCCTAGTTAAGAGTTAGGTTAAAATTAATCAACTATTTTTCTAGTCTTCAAGTTGTGTTTGATAGTTAGACTAAAGTGGACCCATTGTAAAACTATATGAAGGTCTTTGGCCAAGTGAATAATATTATATGCCTTCAAACCCAAGTAGAAAGTGATATGATATCTAGGTAACACCCAAACTTCTTAGTAGTTTCTTTGCCTCTTCAAATGAAGTGTCTTATCTTTTAATAAAAATAAAATTAAAAAGCAATATAAATCTGCTTTTTCATTAAGCACATACACATTATATTACCATTATTAATATTATGATAAGATTCATCAAAATACAAGAGAATTAATGGTAAATTATCTCACTAATGCTAATAAAAACATGTCTAAGATACTATTTATTGATTTCAACTTGTATAGTAACATGGCTGTCCCTACTTATGTAGACCTTGAACCATGTCCAAAGAAAAGGGTGTTGGAAGAAAATTCAGGAATTCAAAGAAAGTATCAATGATATGAGCATTATCACCAAACTCATCTCGTCGGAATACATCACAAATACATTAAAAACAAGATTCCCTCCAAGACATGGATATTCCATAATTAAATGGCCATATCATATGTGATCATATGCAAGTTAATGACTCATGGCATAGTGTGGATTGAATAAGTTGATGATGCAACCATGTTTGGTATGATTCCTATCTAAGTTGTGCTCATGTATAAGCTTTTTATCAAGTTGGCATCATAGATGGGTGCAACCATAGATGATAGACATGTCACCCATCCCCTAAATCTTAATTGCAAAACTATTGAACATTAGATAAATACAATGCATTTAGTATCATCACACATTAAAATAAAAATTTATTAGAAGCATGGATTTTTTTTTCAATATACATATAACTAACCACTTTATAAAAAAAATGTCAAAATAAATTAAACAATTTTACTTTAATGACATTAAAATTCCAAAATAATGTGTTTTTTCTTAACATTAATTTAAAGAGAAGTCAATGGTCTACAAAAATTATAGTTTATTAATAATTCATCACAAAGAGACATATTATGTATTAAATACACAATAACAAATCATAATGCCTTGCTTTTCATAAAGAAGTCTTTGTCATAGGAGTCTTCATCAAATAAATAATTTGCACTAAATAAGGTGCACCTACAACTATTTATGAATTATTTATGTTGTCTTAAATGCTTGGATGATCATCTAATATATAGCATCTTTTTTTTGTTTTTTGTTAAATTTTCAAAATCATAATTATTTATGCATATGTTTTATATAAAAAATATTATGTTTGTGTTAGAAAATATTTAAATAATCAAACCAATTATAATGAGGGCCAATCAAAATTATTATACTAAAGACTATAAAACTTAATACTATATTTAAATGTTAGAAAATATTTAAGTAATCAAACCAATTATAATGAGGACCAATCAAAATCATTATACTAAAGACTATAAAACTTAATCCACATTAGGCAATGAAACATATAAAACTTAGAAACAACATCATAAAAGAATTGATATAATTAAATTTGATTTACTAGAATTAAGGATTAATTAAACATTTTTTAAATAGAACCATTTAAAATATTATTTTATAATTTTATATAAAAAATCATTATAATAAAATTAACATATATCTATCTTAACTTTTAATTTACCAAACTTGAAAGAAAAATAAAATGCCCTTTACAAACATTTCTTCAAAGTTCTCACTCTAAGAAAATGTTTGCACCCTAAAATTTTTTATTCATCTAAATATTTGATAAATATATTAATTTTTCATTTTTAATAAGATTAATTTATTAACATTATACTTATACTATATGGCTATAGGTTCACCTACAAACAACAAAGAGAAATAAAGACAAAAAAACAAATGAAATGAGATTCAAACATCATTATTTCTTCTTCGTTTTCTTAATTTTTTTAATATTGTAAAATATTATAGTGAGACAACATAGTTACACATGTATATAGATAGAAAATAGTAAAATTTAACAAAATTAGATTCAAAGCTATTCGCACCATCACTCATAATAAAAAAAATAAGACATACAAATACATCAAAGGCTAATAATACTTGAACCATAAATATTATCAATATAATTGAATATTACAAGCTTTATATTTTGAAATATTTGTTTTTACAACTTATACTTTTTATTTAATATAAAGTTGTTTTTATTCTAACTTGAATATAATTTTAATTACAAGTGATAGATTCTAGTATGCTCACTTATATTGCTACAACTTCTACATTAAAACCACAAAGCACAATGCTTACGAGAAGCTTAAAAGAGTCTTCAAGTGGAAAGATGCATTGAAGAGGAAAACAAGAAGAGTGGCAATGCAGAATACACTTCATTGACGATCAGCAATAAAACATGGTTGTTTAACCACACCTCCTAAGAGGAGGAAGACCATAAGAGTGGAAAAGGGCATAATGAGTGACACAGCTCTATAAGTATTGATTACCATGATACAATATTGCTTCTGGTTCAACTAACTTTTATTCAAGTCTTTCTAGGTTTTAGTACATTTGAAGATTCTTAAATTCATCAAACAGATGTCAGAACTAAATTTCTCATTGCTGAACTTGAAGACAACGGCTACAGTTATCAACTTTTAGTATTTATGGCTCTAAAGAATGGATGTTTGATCTACAAATTGTAGAAAACCTTGTTATCATCTTGATGGGTATTTTTTATTGCCTTGTTATATAAGAACAATGCTGATTCAAATGTTTATGTTGAAAGAACATATCACTTGAAGGTTATAATTGCATTGCATGAGGACGATCATGCAATCATAATCAGAGTATCTTATGGTATTGAATGATACAACCGCAATGTTAGCTTCCAAGTTTAACATGATTGATCATGGAGCAATATTGCCGGGATATACATGTGCAACGCATTATGATTTCAATTATCATAGGAATGTTGAAAACGTTCTGAAAAAGTTTTTCACGGATGCTTGTAAACTAGTGAGCATACTTATGGATAATGGTCTTCTATCATTTATCTACAAGAGTGTGGTTTATTGTCAGTAATGAGATTATTTTGCTAAGCTAGTATTAAGGTGGAGATTGGGTTCAAAGTTTTTTCTTTTTTTTGGGGTCCATGTGAGGGTAAATATGTTTTTGTAAATATAAGAAAAGAAGAAATACAAAGTATCTGTAATTTTATATATCAAAATGCAATGAAAAGCTGACCTTTATATTAATAATGAATATAATGATTTGAAAGATATCAGATTTGTTTTTAATTTACAGAGGCTTAGTTAACTGGAAAAGAAAAAGGTTGTCATCAATTGCACTTTCTGGCACAGAGGATGAGTATACCCTGGGGTATGAGTTGAATCTACCTCCTCTTAGTTATTGTGATAATCAGTCACTTTGTTCAAGAGAGAACTGAAGATGGAGAAATAGATGTTAGACAGGTTGAGAAAGGTCTGAACCGAAGTTTAAACATTCGGTGTGCATGAGGACATAAATAAATGGTGATCAATATGTCCATTAAAGCTCTTCCAAAAATTGACACATTTGTTGTGTATGGAGAATACTTAAATAACACTGGTGGTCACTGAGGCTAAGTGGAAGTGCTAAAATAGAAGCTCCACATCATTGTATATACCTTAGTTTAAAATGCCCAGTGTTTAAGTTTAATGACGTTGAAATTAGTGAAAACCTCTAAATAGATTTAGGAAGAAGTTTAATAACTTTGAAATTAGTGAAAACTGTAAATAGATTTAGGAAGATTTTGTTTACAAAAATTGAATTGAATTATCAAGATTTATTCAAATTTACATATTATATCTAATAGCTTTAGATCATGTCCTTATAAATGAATTTACCATATTATATTTAACAATGAGTTTACAATAGCTTTAGATCATGTCTTTATAAATAAATTTACCATATTCAATATTAAAAAAGTTTTTTTCCCGTAATAAAAAGTTACATAACAACATTTCCCAATATTAAATTAAACATGTCACAACTCTATATACAATAAATAGTTTTTAATATATTAAAATCTCCAATCTCTCAGAACACAGTAGTGAAACATCCCACCTATTTGATCTAATTCTATTAAAAAAATTGTAAATAAAAGATGAAGCAAAAATATTCTTATACTATTTACAGTAAGATACATCCCGTGTATATAACTGAGTAAAATAAATCTCCCACTAAAATAACTATAGCGATGTCTCTCACTTGACCTACAGATCTTCCCTCAGTGGGCAAACCTGGGATAATTTCTTTTCCAGTGACTATGATAACCGTCATCTCGCCTGATATTTCTCCAAGCGCAGCAAGCGACGGAATAGACAACAATAAGGGCAACGAGCACTACAATAAGAACAATGGCCACCTTCTTCCAATCTTTCTTCGCCATTTCCAAAACACCGGCTTTGCATGAGCTACAGCCATAGCAAAGCTGATCCTGATCGTTGCTCCAAAGCCCACAGTCAGCATCCGTCGCGTTTGCAGAAGACGCATTAACAGTCCACACAATTGGACTGAAAAACGTGAAATCGCAAGACGTCGGCGGCTTGCAACATCCCGACTGCACACACGATACACAAACCACGATGCTTCAATTAAGACAAACAAAAAACCAGCTGCAAAAATTTAAAAATTCATACCTCTTTTTTTCACATCTCTGGCCTTGTATTTTGGTGGGAATGTATCAATTTTTATTTATTTATATTACAATTGATAGTAATGGTCATTAGGTTAGTAAAGTCATTATAATATGGGTGTATGTAAGACATTTTATAAGAAAAAGTAGTTTTTATCTTTGACCCTGGTTAGGTTATAATATGGAGGTGTGCAAGACATTTTATGAGAAAAAGTGGTTTTTATCTTCAAAACTCATGCTATAATATGACCAACAATATTTGACATGCCATAAGGGTATTTAATGCTGTGGCTGTAGCACTGCTAGCCATTGGATCTCAACCTGTTTGAAATCCAATGGCTGACAGTGCTGCTGCCACAGCATTAAATAACTTATGGCATGTAAATTATTTGTGGCTCTATAATATGGGTTTATGCAGGATATTCTATGAGAAAAAGTGGTTTTCATCTTGAACTCTCAAACTATAATAAAAGTGTATGTATGATATTTATTAGAAAAATGGTTTTTATCTTAACTCTCACAAAAATGATAAATTTTTTCATAAAATAATTTTTAGATTTATAAAAAATTAATAAAAACAGTGAAAGAATTATAGCCAAAGTTGAAAACAGTAAATCTAGTATTAATCCCTCTGCTTCATAGATTTTTTTTGGGTGAAAAAGATTGAAGTGTGGAAACTATTGAGATTCTTTTGTTACTTCCAATAATTTTACATCTCTCAATGCACAGAATTGACACCCAATTGAAACAAGAAGGAAAAAAGACGCACCTCAATAGGAGACAAATTCTCGTTATAGAACTCTTGTGCAGTCTCGTTTATGCTGTGACTAGCGAGGTTCTTGCAAATCTTGGAATCTTGAAGGCAGCTCTTGATCTTCTTCCAGTTGCCAGATTTGTCAACTTGCTTCTGCAGCCAGTCAGAATAGTCCCCCAGCCGGTATTCTTTGAATCCCCGATTCGACAACACCTCCCCGGCGCCCTTGTTGGTCACAACGAAGGCAAAGACCGTGACGGCGAAGATGAGGATTATGAGCAAAAACATGAAAATCAGATAGACCCACAGAAGGAATGTTACCCTACAGCATACGCCGATGAATCCCGCTATGGACAACAACATGAGGAACGCGCCTATTCCTATAACAGGCCATTGCAGGAACTTCTCGCAGACTGAATCTCCCTTTGTTGCCAGCCATATCCCGCCTCCCAGGATGACAATCGAGAGAAGGAACGTAATGACATTGATAGCCCCAACAATGTTATTGCTGAAACGACCCATCTCTGCAACACCCAATGAAGAGTTTAGGGTTTGATGCAAATTAATGCAAATAACTCACTACAGGAATCTGGTATAGAATCCATTTTCACAAGCAGGGCTTAAATAAAGCAGTTCTGAAATCCAAGCATATATGACTTTGTCAATTATGGGTTACTGGTGCAGGATTTGAAAGCATTTTAAATGTTAGATTGGCCAAGTAAACGCTAATATGTGACGAGCATGATGATTATTGCTACGCAATCACGGTTAATCAGTCAACATCTGTGCATTAAACATATATTCCATCCCTATCAAATCCAAAAAGAAACGTGTAAAAGAATCAATATTTGCTCAAGTATGGCTCAAAATAAGTTTCCAAGACATGTTCGCTATTGACTCTGGGCTTGGATTGCATTTTAGAGGATAGAATAGAATCCCTAATATCTTTTAGGGCCCATATTGGATTATTAATATGAAGTATTGTTAATTTAGATTAGTTACGTATTACATAAGTTATTAATATTATAATCTAGTTATATGTTATATAATACATAATGAAAGATATATTAAATTTAGGTTGATACTTCATTATATAAATTTTGATTATCAATAAATATTAAATTTGAATTGATACATTCATTCCATTATTGTTAGTATTAAATATTAATTAAAATGTTTAAATGAAGATAGTTAAATTCTTTAATTATATCCATTTGAGTTTATATGATTTTAGAAAATAAAAGTAAAAAGTAAGTAATTACAGTTTGCTTTAGACTTTTATTTCTGTGCTCAAAAAGTTTGGGGATGAGCCTTTCTAAATGACTATAACTTTGATGAGAGAGAAGATTGGGTATGAAAATTTTGAAATTGAATGTACATACAACAAAGATGGGGTAAAATTTCCTTATTATTTTAGCTTCATAGATCATTTTGATCTCCAAAATTAGGGTTTAGGTTAATGACCTCCTTATAATATTTTAATTTTATTTTATCCTCTAAATTTTAATGAGGCTTAGACTTCTCTTTAAATTTAGAAGTAATGGTATTTTTAGTTTCATGAAAATGTTTTTACAAAGATTAAGTTAAAAAGGTATTTTTGTAATGTTATAATCAATATGGTTTTTAAATAAATAATAACATAAATTATTAAATTACATTATCATAAAAGTTATTATTTCATTACATGGTAGTTTTTTTTCTTAAAGTTTAAATATAAATTAAAATATTAAATAAAAACTGATTAATTCCTTAGCATTTAGAGTATGATAAATTGAAAAAAAAATGAGATTTAATAATTATAATCTACCACAATATATAAAATTAATAAGTTTTATTTTTATTTAAATTATAAATTCAATTCAATTTATTTGTCTTTTATTTAAACAATTTAAAAAATCATAAAAATAAAATTGATTGATTTGTTAAGATAAAAAATTTTAATATAAAAATAATTTTTTAAAGAAAACTAAGTAATTTTTTACTTTTTGAATATGTGATAAATCAAAATTAATCCAAAAAAAACTCACATTTACATTATTGTTGGATATCTAATCCTCTTATAGTTTAATAAGTCATGTAAATATTGTAAATACATTTTAAATATAAATAAACACTTAGAAGGTTAACGAAGCTCGTTGGAAGTAAAATCACAACAACCATATACAATGTATAAATAAAAGAATTTTCCAAACAATAAAATGTATCAGGACTTATTCATTTCAATAGTGATATCAACCATAGTTACATATATCAGCGATATATCGCCGACATTGCGATATATCGCGAGTCAATGGAGTCGGCGATATATCGCCGCTAAAATATCGCTACACATTCTCGATAAATGAAAATATCGCGATATATTCCGAACATATCGCGAGTCGATGCAAAATATTGCCCTGGTCAAAAAAAAAAAAAAATCGCCATAAAGAGGCCACGGACGTGTTTTTTCGGTTCATTTGGACATTGTGGCTTGGAGGAAGTGGAGCTCTGACGTCTTGGGCGATTTTCTACAAGAGAGGAAGGGGGCAATCAATTTTCCATTGCATTTAATCAGGTATGTATTCTTAACTTTGAACTTTCATTGTTTTTTTTTTGCTTGAGATTTGTTGGTTAATGTAGATTTAATGTAGGGTTTAGGTTTAGATTTAGTGTGGGGTGTAGATTTTCCATTACAATCATAGCCTATAGGGTTTTAAAAGGTTTTAAGTAGGCACCCCTCCCATTTCTTTGAATGTTTTAAATTTTTAATAATTTCATTGTTTTCAAGAATCAAAATTTTAAAGAAGAACATTTTAAAATTGATTCATTTTTGTTTTTTTGTTGTGGCATAGGTGACAGTGGACACAATGCCAAAGCCATTGGATCCAATGTGGGAGTATGGGCAACCAATTGACCCTAATAATCAGCAAAGGTTGAATTGCAAACTATGTGGGAAGGATATTTCTGGTGGAATTAGCCGCTTGAAATACCACCTTGCCAAAATTGTTGGGCATGAAGTGGATGTTTGTCCTGTTGTTACCCCAGAAGTGATGCGTATTGCAAACCAATTCATTCTTGACATGGCTAAGAAGAGGGACGAGAAAGAGGAATTCATAAATGAACTTGCATCTAGAACACAATCACGAACCATGGGAGGCACAAGTGACATGCATTCCTTCTCCTCATCTACACGACCCCCACATTCCATTGTGCCTTCTTCAACCTCACCTTATGTGGCATCGTATTCGAGGCAACCTTTTGTTTGAACCATGCTCAAACAAAGGGAGAAGGAAGAGGCGGATAGAGTTGTGACAAAATGTTTTCTATGGGGTGATGTGCCTTTCAACATCGCCAAAACCAACCCCTACTATCATGCCATGTTTCAAGCTGCTGGCACTGTTGGTCCAGATTATAAGGGGCTTTCCTATAATGATTTGAGAGCGAGACTCCTTGATGAGGAGAAGGTTGATTGCACTCGGAGACTAGATGAACTCAGACAGTCATGGGTGGCCACCGGTTGCAGTATTATGTCAAATGGATGGACTGATGGGAAGGGCAGATCCATTATCAAATTCTTGGTCAATTGTCCCAGGGGGACTGTTGTTATCAAATCTGTCGATGCATCTCCCTATGTTAAAGATGCACACTTATTATGTGATTTACTGGATAATTTTATCCAAGAGATAGGGCCACAATATGTTGTCCAAGTCATTACAGACAACACTGCCAGTTATGTTGCTGCTAAGAGGATGCTTATGGAGAGGTATACAAGCTTGTATTGGACTCCTTGTGCTATCCATCTCATTGATTTGATGCTAGAGGACATGGGAAAACTTCCTTGGATCAAAGAAGTCATTGATTCAGCTCGGAGTGTGACAAAATATATATACAATCATACATATGTTCTTTCACTCATGAGACGCTTCACAGGAAACAAGGAGTTGATGCGGCTTCACACGATTTGCCACTTCCTTCATTTCTCTTCAGTCTATGCATAAGGTTATGATGGAGTTGCAGCGGATGTTTCTTTCTGATGAGTGGGCATCTTGTGTCTATAGCACCAAACAAGATGGGCAAGCCATTACTCGAATGGTGCAATTTGATTTGACTTTTTGGGCACGATTGGAGGAGGTATGTGCCATTAGTGAACCTTTGGTTTAAAGGTTCTTCGTTTGGTTGATGGTGAAAATCCCGCAATGGGCTACTTGTATGAGGCCATGGATAGGGCCAAGGAAGCTATCCATCACTACTATGAGGACAAGGGGGAGGTGGGACTCACAAGACGAGCTGAACTATGGAGTGTGATTGATGAACAATGGAATAATACTCTCCATCGTCCCATTCATGCAGCAGGGCTCTACCTCAACCTTGCTTTCTCTTATGCATGTGGCTTTCAGTTTGATGCTGAGGTCATGGATGGCTTTCTCCAGTGTGTTCAGAGGATGGTGTTAACTCCCTCTGAGCACGCAGATATTTCTAGACAGATGGAGATCTATAGGATGTCAGGTGGCACTTTTGAATATGACATGGCTGTCCAGGATAGAACCACAAGGATGCCAGGTACAATTTGTTTAAAACTTTCAAATTTTGATCTCTTAGATTCTTAATTAATTACCCTTTCATTTCTATGTTTTTTACTTGGTAAAAATTTAATACATTGTAATTTGTAATTTGAATTTTGTCTTACCGTTTACCTTCCTTGTTTTCTTTGGAGATGTGTGGTGGACTAACTATGGTCGCAGAGTCCCGGAGTTGCAAAGACTTGCCATTAGAGTGCTAAGTCAAAGTTGCAGCTCATCAGGGTGTGAGCGCAATTGGAGTGTCTTTGAGAAGATACACTCCAAGAAGCGCAGAAGGTTAGAATTTTCAATTTAGAAATGTTAAAGTTTAAACTTAAATTTATAATCTTTGCTTCTTTATAATTTTATTAATTTTAAATATAATTTATTACAATTTTGAATTTGAATTTATCATCATTTATCACCCCCTAACTATGGATCTCATACTAATGCAGGTTACTTTCTCAGCACCTTAATGACATGGTTTATGTCTACTACAATCTAAGGTTGCAGGTGAAACAAATTGAGAAACTGCCCAATTCAAATGCCATTTCATTGGATGACATTGACACTACCAGCAAATGGAGGGTGGATATGGAGGATCCTGTGATGGACGAGGCACCTGAATGGTTGGAGGAAGAGGGGGATGATGATGTAGATCCGTCAGAGGGGGATGTTGATGTTCCACTTCCAGAGGATGACTATGACTATGACTATGAGGACATTGAGGAGGAGGTTGATACTCATAATTTGCAGCGTCGACCAGCTCCAGGTGGCCCACCACCTCCACAGAGTCATATAGTTGGGACTGGGAGGAGACAGCTCACATTCACCTCCCCCTCATCCACAGCATCTACTCGAGCAATTGGAGGTTCTAGTTCCACCCCAAGCTCATCTGGACCACCTCCACGACCACCTACTGCTTCTAGAGGAAGAGTGGTGCCAGTGCCCTTGACCTGTAAAAGGGGTAGATTGATTAGAGGATCATCCTTAGGGAGTTGATGACTTGATTCCTATTATTTATCATTGTACTATCATACTATGTTGGTGTCCTATGTCTAGACTCTATACACTATCTACATGCCTCATCAGTCATGACTCATGATGATTCATCTCTTGAGAGACATTTATTTTGATCATTTGATGTGATGTTCTATCATTCCATCAAGAACACATTTCAGTATTTTGATACTTTATACTATATAGTCGAACTCGATATTTGATCATGATCCACCATTTGACATATTATGCATCTTATATATGAGTTGTATTTTAATATTTATGTGGAAATGTGTTTATTTGATGTTGTTGTTGCTTTAGATGTTAAAAAAAATTGAAAAAAATGTTTAATTTTGTATTTTTTAATGCAAAACAACATTTGCCGATATTTTCCAATATTTTCACCATTGCTGCCGATAAGTTTCATTCCGGACCCCTGGTGATATATTCACCGACACGATATATGTAACTTTGATATCAACGCACCACTTGCCATAATTCCTTCTGTTACATTTCAGTCATGGCAGCCTGAATGCCAGTCAGTCCATTGCCAAACTATTGGCCAATTAATGTGTCTTCCCTGGCTCACGGTTGAACGTTTGTTTTAGGCATCACTCCTTTCGTGCTTCGTACATTCAAGATTATTCCGGAACCTGCTAGTCGTCAACCTGTGTGCATTCAATACTAACGTTAATCCCTTGACCAGCAATGTGGTTTGAGGTTATATGAAATAGGTCCTTGGATATTGTACGTGTTATCAAATTCATGTGTGGTTGTAATTTCACTTTATAAGAATGGATGAATTATTGCCGAGGAATTTATAAATGTGCAACACTAATTTTGTACTCGACCGTCCCATTTTTTGTCTTGGATAATTCTCACTCTGGATATATAGATACATGAGTATCCACTTCTGGATATATAATGAATTTTGGATCAATAACTATTTATTGGAAATTACACAAATAATTATTTCTAGTAGATTTGACAACAAAAACAGAATATGCGGCAGTCTCAGAAGCAACAAAGGAGATTGTGTGGCTCAGGAATATACTTAAAGATTTGCAGGAGAAGCAAAAAAATTCCACTCCCTTATTGATTTACAACACTTATGCAATCAAGATACTTGAAGATTTGCAGGAGAAACAAAAAAATTCCACTCCCTTATTGATTTACAACACTTATGCAATCAAGTTGGCCAAGAATCCCAGATTCTATGATCGAACCAAGCACATCAACACAAAGTACCATTTGATTCGACATCATGTAGAGGTCAAGACAGTTCATCTACGACATTACTCCACAAACAAGCTAATTGCTGACATATTCACCAAAGCACTTGGACCAGGAAAGTTTGAAAAATTAGAACCATGCTGAGACTCACAAAGACACCTTTGGATTAAGAGGGGGAATGTTGGATACCTAATCCTCATATTATTTCTCCATACATTATGTAAATATTGTAAATATATTTTGAATATGAATAGTCACGTAGGAAGTTGAAAAGGCTCGTTGGAAATGGAATCACAACCACCATATGCAATGTATAAATAAAGGCATTTTCCAAGGAATACAATGTATTGGGACTTATTCATTTCAACAATTATTTGTAAATAAACTCAATAACATCAGTGTGAACCACCCTCATTTCTCAAACTCTGATAATCTTTTTGAACAAATTGAAAAGTCAATGCCTGTAATAAATTTTGAAGGTCTATGATGAGATTCATCACTTGTTTTAAGAAAGAATTCTTAATTATTTTGATAGTGATTAATTGTAAAATGGTATTTGATTATTTTAGTTTTTTCCAAAAATACCTCATAGTTCCTAAACTCAACAATAACATTCTCATACAACCTTATGACCATAAGTTATTATGTCAAATATTTTTTAAAGTCAACACACTAACGTAAAATTAACTAGTTTTATTATTCTGACATTCCTCAACAATGACCCTAAGCATAACAATGTGGTCCATGGTTGAATGATAGCTCCAAATTATTCCCTTGCCTTTGGCTCTTTTCCCATGACTTCTAGCCATATGTTGATCTTATTTTCTAGAAAATTCCATATAACTTGGTCAAAAGAGGGCTAATCATGATGGTCTTATAATTAGGTGTATAATTTTTATTTCCACTTTTAAAAATAAGAATAATGACCCTTTGTGTGAGGGATGAGAATAGGCCCACCAATTTTTAAGATTTTTATTTGGCACCCTTCTATATCTTAAACTTTCCTTTTGTGTGCCACTTAACCCCAAACTCTATGTCTTTTAAAGAGAAAACTCCTTCCCATGTAAAAAGGGTTTGAATGTTTTCTATGACATCCACATATTCATAAATATTTTTAAGGTGTGAATTCTAGTCCCTTAAGGGAATCATATTTTTTCTTTATTTTTACAAATTATAAATTTCCTCCAAAATTTCTTAGGATCTTGCTTAGAGAAGCTCAATTTAGCTTCTCTTTCTTTCAATTTATATAGTCCATTTTTTCGCTTCTAATTAGGCATATTACCTATATATCTTGTTGGATTCTAAGGATTCATTAGGAGTATTCCTAATGTATTTTCTAGCATGCTTGCACTCTTTATCATACCAAGGCTTGGTCGTTCTTGTTTCTTTTTTACAGAACACCTCAATAAAAAACGTGTTTATGAAAGTAGAGATGGTTGTGGTAAAATTATAATAGAGGTCTCCAATTTATCCTTCTTTAATTGTAGATTTAATTATTTATTTAAATCCCTTAAATATCAATTTTATTTTTATCTCTTAGATTAAGTGCTTTTGGTTATTAGAATTCTATGTTATGAGGATTATGTGCTTGTTTAAATTTAGAGTTAGGTTAAAAGTCTATGTTCAAACTCATGTTCATGGTCATCTCAGATGTCAAAATTTAATATTTGGTTGTATATGGGGATATAAAATATCACATAATCTATGACATTATTGCCAAGCCCATGCATAAAAGTCAATTGGTTGGCTTTCATCCAGTTCATAAGACCAATGCAAATGATTAGATCTTGAGAACTGGAAATATTAACCAAGTTAGTACCAAACAAATTCTCAGCCAAGTCTTTAGAGTTTGTTTTTTATCAACAAGCTAAATCAAGGTCCTCGTGCAACATCATGAATCATTATCCAAGCCAATCTTGTGCAACCAAAATTGGGCCTCATTTACAGTGAGGTAAGGAGCCTAAGTTGGACTCATGAACTTGGAGTAGAATTCTTGGGTTGTACTCAATAATGACTAAGCCTTCAGTGTAAAAGGTTATTCCTCATTTATTGAGGTGAATGCTTTGATATATCAAAGTGATGATGTTGTAAAGTCTGATTGGACAAGGCTCAAGACTTGTGTGTCAAGTCAGATTCTCATGTGTTGAGGTGGACCTCCAGTTATAGAGGTACACATGAGGTGGACCTTTAGTTTTAGACGTAAATTCTTTGCATGTTCAAGCATGGTCCAAGAGTAATATAATATGATCATAACATCCAAAAAATATTCTTAAGATAAACTAATAATATAGATGAATTAAAGTTAGCACATATTAACCACGCAATAAAGATAAGAGATATTTAGATAAATGCACATAGAACAAAGAGAATTCAAATGTCTCGTGAGACACTCACGAGAAGAGTTTAGTTGAATAAAGTGAACTCGAATTGTTAAAGCTTAAGTTAAAGTAACAATGTATGCACCTCAATTAAATATTGTTAAGCTTCAGTTAAAGTAACAATGTACATCAAATATTGTTAAGCTTCAGTTAAAGCAACAATGTACACATCAATTAATTAAAGTAGAACTCATAGTGGTCACTTCAATAAATCAATCAACATGATTTCAGTCAACAATAGTTAACTAGAGTGTTAATAAAAAGGAATCAATTAACTAAAGTGTTTTGCATGACACCACTTTAGTTAAACTAAAATTGACACTTAAGTTATGACACTTGAGTTACAACTATTGCATGATGACACATGAGTTGTTGGACTCATTGTAAAGTTCATATGGTTGATCTCTCCACTATATTTCTTCATATCTACACATGGGCTACATGTTCTCTCTTATCTTGCACCTGGGGTGTTGAAAGCAATCTATCATTGTAAATGGCATTCTTTGCTATTTATAATAATTATACCCATAATATTTGTTGGGGATTTTCATCCTCATTGTTTTGAGGGTTTTCCAAGGGTACATCCTCTGTTATGGTTGAATGTTTATATGTGTATGAATGGTTCATTGATTTTCGAAAGTATTAAGTATTTCCGCACTTAAAAAATTAAAGATCAAAATTCAACATATTTGCACAAAAATCACCAATTATTCATATTTATGGTAATTAGATCTTACCTTAACACGAATTCACCTATCTTTGTAGTCAACTATTTTTCCCAATATCTTTGCATCTTTGAGACAAGTTGTTTCAATTTGTAATGTTTTTTTGTAGGTTTCCTTAACTAATGCTAGGGTGTCCTCTTCTTTTCCCTCTTTCAAACCAAAAAGTATGAGATTCATGTCTATTTGGCTAGAATTATGGTATAACTCTACAACCTTGTTCATTTCCTCTTTGATGGGTTTTATATCCAATTTACCCTCTAAACTATCTAGGGTCGAATTGTTATTTAGTTTTTCTTCCAACTCTTTAAAATCTTATTCTAAATATTTTATGATTTCTAGATTATCGATATTTCTTTCTTGGGTTTATTGTTTATTTGCATATCTTTGATTTCATATTTCATGTAATATAATCTCCATTTTCTCCGACTTATTCTCCAACCCAATTATTTTAATGTCTATCTATTTTTTAATCTTGTCTTCAAATGATGCAAACTTATTATCAAATGTTCCTCTAATTTTGTTTGAATTTTAGATCATCTTTCTTCTCTAAGTTTATTTAAAGATCGTATACATTCACAAAGACTATCTAAGGTTGTCTTACTAAGTCTCCTCTTCTAGGATGTTTTTAGTAGACATGGTGATTTTCTCATAGTGGAATAAAAAAGTAGAGAGGAAATCAATTATAATCAATATTGGGAATCTTATGGTCGTGATTAGGTCACTATTGTCCATTATGGTTTCAGAGGTATATTGTGAAAATGCCTACTAAGAACAACCTTTAAATAAATAAAATGATAGATAAATAAAAAATAAATAAATTATAACTAAGATTGGGAGAAGAAACTTGTGCACTTCACTAAGTCAAACTTTAATGAAAATATCTAATGAAATTTCACTATGAAAAATATTATGAAAATGTCACATGAAAAGTGACTCAATGAAAATGTCCAATGCACTGTGAAAAGGATAGATGGAAACAACTTTGGAATATATAAAATGATAAAGGAATAAGGAGGAAATAAAATATAACCAAGAAAGCAACATGTGCACTTGATTAAGTATAATGGATTAGGGTTTAGGTATTCCTTACAAATATATAGATAATGAAAATATAGTATGAAAATGTCAAATCTTGAAAATGTCATAGGATAGATATGAATAGGATTATATTTAGCTCATTCTATAATAAATACATATCTTTATTAAAGACATCTAGAGATATTTTCAAAAATATTTATAATATAATATTATAATATAATAAAAATAAAAATAAATTGATATTTACTCATAAAATTTCTAATAATATATTAAAAAAAATATTTTTATATGTCATTTAGAATAAACTTCCAAAAACTATCATCCATCTTTAATTTTAAACTCCTTAAAAAAACATTTATCATGATCCAAATTCTATCTCCTCGAAAAAGGTGATCAATCAACTCTCATTTACAGAGCTGTAAATTAATGATAACTCTCATCGAACCTAAAATATTTCCACCCCTTAATCCAGCTATAATTATCCTCACTGCTAGTTTAACAACTAAAAGAGAAAATAAATTTCCACATCTCTAAAACTTATGAAATATTTCCACCGCTTAGTCAAGCAGGAACTGGTAGTTAGGCGCGTGGAAATATTTCCATCCTTTCGTCCAGCAGGAACCGGTAGTTAGGCGCGTGGAAATATTATCATAAAAAAATATTTTGGTTTCATGGATGTCTCGAAACTTCATTTCAAATAGAGATTTTTAATTTATTTTTAAATTGTAAAAATGTAAGAAAAGAAGTTTGGGAATATATTTAAATTTTTAGTAAAAAATATTTATATATTAAAAATGTATGTTATAGATTGATAAAGAAAAAATGCATTTTTCTTAAAAAGAGATTACATTTGTATATCATATACTTTTTCATTTAAAAAAGATTTATTCATAAATATGTAAATGCAAAAAAATCAACATAAGCTTTGAAGTATATGACATAGTATTTGTTAGAAATATATCGTGGCAAAGGAACCAAATTTTCTCCTTTATTTAAGAAAGATCACAATGGAGTTAAGGCTCGTTAGACCATTTTATTGTTCATCATAGTGAAAAACATTTATAATAAATTTCATATTTCAATTTTTAAACATGATGTTTTTCATTCTTTTTATGTATTAAAATTAAAAGAAGAAGTGTTCACTTTAAAGGTTAACCACTCTTTATACTAAATTAAAAAGTTTATCAACTCAAAAGCCACTTACATAACCTTTTAAGGGTATAGTAGAACAAGTATATCCTAAGATATGGAAAGACCAATGTCATGTATTGTGATTTACTTTTTTTTTAATAATATTTTGGAAAATAAATGTTATGCAATGTAATTTTTTTTTCATGATATTTTGAGAAAACAAATATTATGGTCCAGGATTTTTCTTTATCTTTAAGTAAATATTATGATTATAAATGAATTTATACTTACGAACAAAAAAATAAAAATAAATATTAATAATTAAATATAAAAAATAAAAGTTAAATTAAATTAATAAACATAGATTACCTCACTTTTGGGCCACCCTTGAAATGGTTCGTCATGTTGATGCAATGCCTTTATTCTATTATCCATCTTCCTCTAATGTCTCCAACGACAGCTCTAATATATAACCTCCACCTATCCACGAGGAGGGCAACACACTTCATATTTCTTCTTTTTCCACCTCTATCAAATATTTACCCTATGAGTATCGTTTTTTGTCATTTGATGATTGTATGCACCAGTCATCCGTGTCCCCTTCACCTTTTATCTCATCATCAGTTGAGGCTTTTACTTCTAAGGACCTGGAGGTCCGATGGAAGGAGGTCTCGACTAAAAGGAGAGGGACTTTCCTGAGGTTAATAGAAGGACCCGGAGGGACTTTCCCGAGGTATGAGGGGAAGGGAGTTTCATCCTATTTAGCAGTATTACATGTGAGATGCACTCTTCAGTTTACTAGGGAGGCTACGCAGTCCTTCCCTCCTAATAGGCCCTGTTCCCGCTTTATGTTTAACATAGAGAGTAGACATAGAAGAAATAGGTTGAACGGAGGCTAATTAGAAGTCTCATTTCACCACCTCTTGGGACTCAGAGTTAAACTACAGCTAAATGGACTAATAATGGCTTGGACTCTAAGGCTTAAGTCTAGTAGACATGGGCTTTACTTGCTCTATGGCTAGGCTGCTTGCCCGACAACGGAGGGGAAGGACCCGGAGGGACTTTCCTGAGGTACGAGGGTCAGACAGGTTGCTTGCCCAACAAAGGAGGGGAAGGGGTATAGCGCTAAATTCCTATGCATGCCAAGAATCTCTCGTTAGGGAATAAGGGGTTTTATAAATGAGAAGAAAGTGGTTTGAGGTTTCATTCTTACCTTAGATTGGGGGCATTGTTTGATATTTAAGGATAAATTAAGTGGTTTGCGCATTATATATGAAAACAGTGTTTACAAACCTTTAATTAAAGAATAATCTCCAATAAGATTACATGTCTTTTGAATTATTATCAATAGTTTGATTTAAAGTGGAATTTTCAATGAGATATTTTAAAACCCTTAACCAAAGTAAAGTAATTCAATGAGATATTTATAAATTGGTAAATTATAAAAATTATTTTAAAAAATAGCAATTAAATTTAGAATAAATATGAGAATGATAAAAAACACTTCTTTAATTTTGTATATATATTCTTGTTATATATAACTTATGCATGAATGTGATAACTAGTAATTCACACAAAAATAACTAAATACAAAGATAAAAAAAACTTTAATAGCTTTTTACTTGTAGCTTATAATGATCACCAACCTTGTAATTATATTGCATCTATCATAAATATATAGATATAAATATTATATAGAGTTTAACTCTTGTATATTAATTTTTGTAAATATGAGACCATTTATAAATTAAAATACATTGCTACAGTCAAAAGTTATCAGTGAACAAAATGATTGGACATATCATCTACATATGATAATTTTTTTTTCACACTTGAAAGTGTTGGGCGTTGAATTTGCTTTTTTATGTCAAGGCTTTGCTAGAATCAAACATAGGTCCACTCATTTATTACATAGAGGTTCAACAAGAAGGACAAACATGTCACTTATAAAGAATTGAACCTGAACCTGAACAAGAAGGATACCATTCATTCTTCTCAACAAGAAGGACAAACATGTCACTTATAAAGAATTGAACCTGAACCTGAACGAGAAGGATACCATTCATTCTTCTCAACAAGAAGGACAAATATGTCACTTATAAAGAATTGAACCCGAACCCGAACCCGAACGAGAAGGATACCATTCATTCTTCCTAACCACCCAAGCTACAAACTAACAGACTTCATCTACATAAAAATACAAAAATATTCATTAAAATAAACATTTATTTACAGAATACATTCACTAAAAATATAAATAAAGATTTGAGCTCTCCCTGCAAATGCCTCTCAAATCCAAATAGAAAACATCTATAGCAGAGACGATATGATAAATACTGATATTATTGATTCAGGGATAACCAAGCTTGGCCATCCGGTAGACGCCATAGGCGTACTCATTCTCGCGCCTCTGGTTCCTGAAAGCACAACAACCGGCGGCGTAGACCAAAACGAGCGAAATCAGCAACGTTCCGTTCAAGAGACCCAGCTTAAGCCAGTGACCCTTTATGTTTCCCAGAACACCCGATTTGCACGACTGGCAATCGTAGCAGAGCCGGGCGGGGTCGCTGTTCCACTCTTTACAGTCGCTCGCTGTGACGTTCCCCATGGGTTCAGCTGTTTCGGCCCTCACGGTCTCCTTTAGGCAGGAGACTGGCGGGATGCAGCAACCAGACTGCAAAAATTAAAAAAAAAATTAATAAGTATAATTATAGGAAATGTTACATCTAACAAAAATTGATTGGGCAAAACTTGTGTTACTGTTCAGTTATAAAAGTTTTAGGTGGATTTTGACTTTTTTTTGTTGACTAAAACTTGTCTAACTTAGACATTAGACAAGTCTACCAAAAATATTTCTACAAGTGTTTTTTTATAAACTAAATTTGGTAGAACTTTTTAACCAGACTCTCTTTTTTACCTCTACAAGTTCTTCAACAGAATTACAAAATCATATAATGAAACATTAAGAACAGTTGTGTTTACCACAATTACAAAATCATATAACCAAACAAACATTAAGAACAATTGTGTCTACCACTCTGTCTTAAAACCTGGAACTTTTACTGGGTGAAATGTTTATGTATTCTTTGATCTTTCACTAAAACTATAAATGTAAACAACATTTACACAAGTAATTCTTGAAGAGAATGTGCGGCTAAATAAACATATATTCAATCATAAGCTATCCATTTTTAAAACTGGTCAGGACAGGACATAACAGAAAACCATTTTCCATAAATGCTACAAAGATATTTCACACAGCTTTGACTCTCCACATTTGCAAACCCACATAAACTTGAGCTTACACATTATCCTCTTCACTGTCTGCTCAGAATTTTCTGAGACAGAGATGAGCTTACACAGTATCCTCTTCACTGTCTGCTCAAAATTTTCTCAGAGTTCTCTTTTTTATTTACAATATTCTTCTATTTATAAGCAAGCTGATATTTGACATTAAAGACTATAATAAGGTTTACATAATTACAGAATCTTGAACTCTTTAATTTTGTCAGTCTACAGACACTACTGTTTGACAGAGACTAAACTGGTACTGACTGATAAACGGACAGAGTCCACTGAAATCTGATACGGATCTACGATTAATTACTATTTCCAACTAACCTTACCTCTAAATCTTTGATAACAGGAAAACGGTATAATGGATAAGATGGTCTGAATTACCTGAATGGACGATAAATGGTGGATGTAGAATCGCCCGGCAGCCTCTTGGTTGCAGATTTTGGCGTCGTAGATGCAGCTCTTGATTCTTTTCCAATTGCGAATGTCCTCCACCCGTCTCAGCGCCCCGGTGCCACTGCTGGAAGTGACTGCGAATGCGAACACCATGAAGCCAAAGAGGAAAAGGATGAGAAAGAAGAGAAGAAGGAGATACATAGTAAGCATCCAGGAGAGAGACCTGAAGCAGGCGCCAAGGAGACCTGTGACCGAGAGAAGCAGAAGAAAGATCCCGAGGCTAATGACCGGCCATTTCAGGAGCTTCTCGCAATCCGTTCTGCTGCCCTTCTCCGCCAACCATACCCCGCCTCGCAGGACGACGATAGATAGCAGTAGGGTTGCGAAATTGATGGCCACAATTACTTTATTGCTCACGCGCGCCATGATCTTCAGATTCAGAGCTCCAATTCAATGGGCCGGGCCGGGCAGTTTAGGAAGCACAAGATTTGATTATGTATAGAGTTAACTAAATATACTTGCAGGGCGATGATAGATATAGTTTGGCGCGTTCCATAGAGTGAAAAGCTCTAGCGATGTCGCGACAGTATCGTGTATTGCATGAATCGCGTTCGTGTCTCTTGTGTTGGTTCTTTCTTCTAGTTTGTCTCCATGGTTAATTATTTTTCTGTCTTCCCAACGACGATTTTAACTTTTGTTCATAAGTTTCCAGAATGAATGGTTCTTCTTTATGGTTTTTTTTATTTGGAGAGGAAAAATAACAAACACAGCTGTCTGTGACTTTCTTTATGTATATTTTCACAGAATTGAATGTAAACGACAACACCATTTATGATCTGCAAGGCCACGAGATTCCATGTTAACAATCCATATGGGAATGGGTTGCTCGTTAGCCAATAGCTGTGTTTATATTTGGGTAAAATTTTTATTTCATTAACATTTTTGATAGACTATTGAAATTACAAGTATTGATTCTTATTATAAGAAGTATTGATTCTTAGAGATTCTTAAAACCAGTGTTGATTTTTAGAGATTCTTAAAAATAGTTTGTAGCTGTTTCAGAGAATTTGCAGAACTTCATTATCAAAATTAGAGATTTTCATTGTTAAATTTTATACTTTGGACATTTACTATATAAATAAATTACTTCAACTAAACATTGGTTTGCATTGTTGCTATAAATATTTTATATGTAGTAGAGTAATAAATGTTGTGGCAGCAGCACTGTGGGCAGTTGGATCTCAAACAAGTTGAGATTTAACTGTCCACAATATTGCCACCTTAACATTTATTACTCTACTGCATCTTGAATATTGTTCACCTTAGTGAAAGCCCTTGAACATTAGATGACAATCAACCAAACACAACACTTTGAGTTGCCTATTGTTGTTATCATAGGAGCGTTTCTTTATTCTTGTATGGATAACTATTGACTTCGTTGCTTACCTTTGTCGAGAGCTTAACTCACAATCCAGTGAAGTAAAGAAACTAGAGAATGTTGTCATAAAAAAGAAACAGTAATACAGAAAATGTTGTAATAAAAAAGAAACAAGAAAGAGTAAGAAACAGAGAATGTTGTAATAAAAAAGAAACAAGAAACAGTAAGAAACAGAGAATGTTGTACTAAAAAAGAAACAAGAAACAGTAAGAAACCTTTATATGTCATTATTCTATTTTATCCATATTTATTTGATCTGGCAAAAGCAGTCAAAAGCCTAAAATGTGAAAGGTTAACAAAAGAAAACATTTATGGTCTAGGTTGCTATTAATCATTCCATAAGAGTCACCTTGATTTGAGCAATCTAAGACGCTCAAAATCTCAAAAATAAAATGACCCAACCATCCGCTTCTCTTTTGGTTTGTCTACTTTGTGTTCAATAAAAAGAGAAGATGAAATTGACACAAGTCTCTACATGGCTTCATGCATATGACTAATCTAGAGCTCATAATCCTTTGATTTGAGCACCAAAAGTGGCACGAAATCTCAAAAATATAATGACCAAACTATAGGCTTGGTTTTTTGGTGTCTACTTCATGTTCAACAAAAAGAAGACGAAATTGACACGAGTTTCTACATGACTTGAGTCATATGACGAGTCTAGAGCTCAAAACTCAGCCCTAGACTCTAATCATCAGTTATAAAAAAGACATCAAGGCCCGTCATTAAAAACACAAAATTCCAATCCATTTTGCTCAAGTCCTTACTATACTAGATTTTTGTTGAGTTCGAAGTTGGCCTCTTTCAACTTCTTGTTCACCTCTTTGAGATCCCCTTTCTTGTGACTTGTGGCAAGAGAATAGGGAGGATGTGAGGAGAACCAACAAACCCTCCTTCTTAGTGTTGCAGGGCAGGGCCTCCTTTTCTACTATTGTTCAAGTGACTCTAGTTCTTGTAACATTTTGTATACATCAATAAAAGATTTTTTATTCTCTCAAATTCCTGTATATGTGACTTATTGACTTTAAAGAATCCAGAAAAATATTGTTTATTTGCTTTCGAACAAGGGCTTTTAGTTAGTTCAAATTCTTAATTTAGTTGTTATTTCTTTATTTTTTTGAAACTCTACTTGAGTTACACAACCCTCAGCATGCATCATTTGGCATTGGTGTGTGTGAAAGCACACACTACACTCGCATATAGAATGAATGAAGCTTGGATCATAGTGGAACTTTAATTATGCTTAAAAAATATAATAGAATGTTTGCAATCACATATCCAACTTTGAAACATCCAAATATCTTATTTTGCAAAATTGTATCCTCATTTTCATTGACACATATCTAATTTGCATCCAATTTTTTAAGTGTCCAAAGAAATAAAAAGAAAAGAAGTCATAACTTTGGTTACACACCAAGACTCGGTGACTAGAAATTAACAATGTCATACTTTCATGGAGTACTTAATAACATATGAACTCAACTAGAATGCACCTTGCTTATCTCAATACAATATAATAAACATGCTCACTCCTTATATTAAAGCTTATTTAACATAAACATGCCAACCCCTCTATTTGAAATAGCCCAATACTCCAATACTCCCATAGAGTGCTCACTCACATATAAACTCCACTAACCTTCCATACTTCCATGGAGTACCTATTATGTATATACTTTTCTCACTGGAGGCTTTCATCTAAATAATTCAGTTATCCTTGAAAAACAATGATCCTCGTTGTTCTTTTAATATTCCAACAACCAATGAGATTTGTGTCAGACTCCAACCATAAAGAATACAAAACAAGTACAACCTCTACAATGATTAGGATCAAAGATGTGCATTAAAAAAAACTTCAAAATCAACAAAGATCCTAGTAAAATAGTTGAGATTAACCGACATTTAAAAACCAGATGGGATTGAACTAACTTGTTAGCCATAAAGTTTCAAGTTTAGAGTGCATCTCAACCCTTGATTTTTCGCTAGAGTTGTCGTGAGATGTAGAATTTTGTCTACGGTTACATTCACATGTACTCGAGGCGTTGCTTTTCTTAAATCGATGTAGATGAAAGGAGAGTAAAGTTAAACTAGGAACGAAACTAAAATATAGCGGATATTATTTTTAACATAACCAACGTAGCATCACAATAGCCTTGAGATCATTGAAGCATCTTTCATTCACAATATAGAAGTCTACCTCGACCAAATAAGATTTATAGTCTAATGACATGGTTATTTTATTGGCATCATTAACCTAGTCGAGTGGCCTTAGCACCACAACTAAGCATGATCAAAGAACTTAGAGCATTCAAGTCCATACACCTATTTGTAATTATATATAGGTAAAGCATTCATTTTCGGGACCAAATTAGTTTTAAATTCAACATCAAATTCTAACTTGCAAACACTCATTTTTGTAGGTTTCACTATATTTTGGTACTTGTAATAGTTTTTTGTGTGTCACATCAAATTAAGTTTATTGTATCGAGTGCATATTTCTCTGTAGAAACTTACAAATTTCATTTTTTGAACTAGATTTTCCTTTAGTCTTCTTGTTAAATGGTGGAGTTGAAAGAAGCCCTCTAGGGTCTCAATCAATCTTTGAAATGGCTCAAACTAGAGGGTAAGTGCACAAAGTTGAGGGATCTTTTAGATACAATCGTAGATTCAAGATCTATAAGAGAGAAATCATCCCAAGCAATGTCAAGCCTGCTAAGCTTAGGCCAAGCGTGACAAGATGGTTTCCAACTAGGATAGTTAAACAAGACACGAGTGCGTTATGTTGTTCTAAAACCCGCACTCGTTGTGTTTTACAAAACATGCATGCGTTATGTTCTACATAACATGCACACATTTTGTAAAACATGATATACGCCTAAAATGGGTCGTTCCCAGTATTTTCTCCATAACAGTCAACCGGAATGATTTCGAGTTGACCAAATCACGCAAGGGTAAATGCAATTTGTGTGAGAAAGGTTTACAATTTCCGCCTTAGGGATCAATCCCTTCATTCTCAGGTATTTACATGAAATCGTGTCCTGCTAGTTTCATTATTTTCAATAATTTGTATGCCATAATATGAAGTGAAGCCATAATTTTTTTAATTTCTATGCCCTAACAGAAATTTACATGCCCATTGGAAACCTAAACCCAAATTTACTCATAAAAACCAAATCAATTTCACTATATGCATATATATTCACAAACATCCTTGTGAATCCAAACCAATATTCACAAATATGCAAAGTTTCTCAAGTATATAGCAAGGTTGCATACAACTAAAAAAAATCAAATAGAATTCATATCTTCCCAAAAATACATAAACAAAGACACTAAATGACCTATAGAGTCCGAAAAAAATTCATGCCACAACAAATAATAACATATCAAAATCCTTGCCAATATTGGGAATTTATTCATCAATAGCACCGTTTACGTCTCCTTTAGGATCTATTCCTTGTCTCTACCCGGAATATCGAAGTTGGTCCTCCAAGGACATTAATCAACACCTTATAGTTTTGATGAAACTTCCTAATCAAGTGTTAAATAAGGCGTAGATGTTTCTCATGCTTAATAAATGTTTTCACTTGAGTGAAGGGTACATTTTGGTTAAGATCAAGCCACGGAGTTCAACAATAGGCTCTACCAACATCAAGATACATAGGGAAGTTGATGTGTTTGATTACATGCCAATCACATACTATCATACATGATATAATCCAATGGAAACCTTAAAACCCTAAAAGCTTGAAAATTGTTAATTATGTTGAATTCTAGTTCCCAAACCACTATATACACAAATATGCTAAGTCTTTCATGGGTATATAGAAAGAGTGCATACAACTAAAATAACATCAAGTGGAATCAATACATGCTCCAAATTACATATAAACAAAGATGTTAAATGGCCTACAGAGTCCAAAAAAAATCACGCTACAACAAATAATTACATATATCAAAATCCTTGCCAATATTGGGATTGTATTCATCAATATCAACTTCCCCCCCCCTCCTCTAGGATTTAGCCCTCGCCTCTACCCAAAATCTTGGAGTTGGTCCTCTAAGGGCATTAGTCTACACCCCACAAATTCGATGAAACTTCATAACCCGAGCCTTAAAATAAGGTAGAGAAGCTTCCCAATCAACATATACACATAGGAGATTTAATGTATGCATTTGAAAATTGAAATTAATACACATATATGACATAAATTTAAGATGGAAAAATCTTAAATGTTTATTCTTTAGTGTAAAATTTATTCAATTTTAAATTATAAATTATAAATAGTTCATGTTGTTATGTGTCGTACACTAGTTTTACATTTTTCATTGCTTAGAGATGTCATTATACCATGTGTATTTTTGTAATGATATTTTTATTGTATTGAAGATTACAGTTGCTATTATGGACCATAATGCAGATATTTTGAGAGTGATTGGTCATTTGAGAGATTGGTGTCGCTTGAAGGGGTGGAGATGAACTCCGCCGCTCCTTGTCGACATCATTAGAGTCCATCGTAGACATATTAGTAGATACAATGATGCATTGTATAGCATAGCATCGTACAAAGAGAGAAAACAACAAGAATATGTCAATGGATTGAGATACATTAACATTAAGAAGCTCAACATAACCAAAGCACAAATATATTCACAATTTAGAGTGCCTGGCATGAATAAAATTCTAGACACTACAAGACCACATATTTCAATTGAGTATAAGTGCATCTGTCAACCAATCAGATATCAGTGTATGGACAGATGATACATGGTTTTTTATATACCCCCACATAACAATAGGGAAGTAGCATTACACTTCCTTCGGAAACTTTATGCATGGTTTGTGATGGGAAAACATGTCAACTATTTTAAGATGTTGGGGTTCTAGGGCGTTGGTAGGGGGATGCCCCAAAACCATCCCAATGCTAAGCATAGAGATGTTGATCATATATACCTACACCCCGTAGCCAACTAGCGAGGCCATACATCCCTCTTTAACATGATATGATTCCCCAAACACAGGAGGCATTTCTGACACTAGCTCTAATGATTGCCCGCCACACAATAGTTATTGACCAGGTAGGGCCCTCTTCCTCTAGTGGGGTACAACCATGAGCTTCTGATGGTAGAGAGCCATCTATTGCAGTGTATACACTGACATCCCATGAGCCCCATATTGAGCCACATGTGTGTAAGGTGTGTGGTCAATCCTGTTATGGTCGTGGACCAACACATGGTACCTCTACGATAAGTGGACAATGACTGACTGTTAGGTAAGGATATTGTAAAAACTCTAATGTTGTTCGATTTTTTTTTTCCATATTGTACACATATTAAAAGATTCTTAATATATACAATTTTTAATCTTGTAGGAGCTTGATGCCTCTATAGAGTGTGGTACTGTACCTGGTGTTGTTGTATCGAAGGAAACAACAACCAACATCGAGGTCATATTTCAACATGTCATGTTTTCAATACATGTCATTTTGTCAATACATGTTAGTTCATTAATTTGTTAAATGGTCTAATTTTTAGAAGTTTTTAAGTTGCAGGCATCGCATTCTGTGTGCATTCTGAATAGGATGCGGGAGCCATTGATCTCAGTGAATTCCCCCCAAGGTGGATTCTATGATTACCTCAGGAAAGTAAGTACATGGTTAATGGCTCAATCTTGATCAAATTATTTTTTCTTATTGTACTCCTTTATAGATTGCTAATATTTATAATTTTTAAACTTGCAGGTGTTATATAGATTTGTAGAGGGGCAAGATATTGCTAGCAACGATCCCCCTGATGGGGGAGATATGTCCTGAGCAGAGGTAAGTATATTACAACATGTTACTTTTTTAGTACATATTATTTCATCCATTCATGTCCATGTCTAACTATGACAACACTCTATGATTGCATGCATCAACGCAAATCCCTGCACCACCGCTTTGGTTTGGCTCTACCCGTAGTACAAAGGTAGACAAGGGTTTTGTCTACACCAAACAATCCTCTTCCTAAAAAAGAGTGGGTGTCCATGATCATGGACCTACTTATTCCGCAGTAATGTACACATAGCCTTGAATGACAGATGTTGAGCTTTCAATTCACTCCACAACTTCTTTTTCATAATGTTTTTTTTCGCATGTTTACAACATCAGGATGGAGAGTCCTCCATGTTGAACCTTAGTGGGGTTGTTGATGCTGTAGTTAATGTTGCATCTACAATGGGGATAAGCCACACAAAGGTATCTACTTGAATATCTGCACATGTATAGTTCATTTGTATTGTGTTTGCACATGCATGATGTCTAACTATTTTAGCATTTCGTGAATGTAGCCTCACTCTGTTCCATTAGTACATGTGACCGAGTTTGATGTTCAACCCATGTATTCACTTGCTACTGAAGAAACCCAGTCTCTTGCCCCACAACATAATTTTATGGTGAGATGCTCATTAATTACAAAATTGGTTAGTACTTTCTCATGCATACATGTTGATAATTGTTGAGATAATTGGCATAGTTTGTTTTATTCGCAGAGCACAATTGCAGAGAGGCTCTCAACAAGGAGGACACCATATTCATCTATATCTTGGATGAACTCAATGAGTGTTTGTTTTATGTAATTGAGACTTATTTTAAATTTTCAAAGCTCGTTAGTGCTTCAGTATTAGATCAGTAACATGATCAAGAAATACAATCTTTGACTTGCACCATCGGAGATGCACAATGGTCATGGATAGAGGCAACAAGCATCACACTTAGGAAAAAACAAGAGGAATTTAGAGTTTTGATGTGTTAGTCAAGGACAAATCTATACTTTTGTGTACAAGAGGAAGTTAGAGTTTTGATGCGTGGTCTAGGGTAGATGTACTTTTGTTTGCATGTACATCATTGATGTTTTTTATACATGTACATTGACAAGCCATCTAAGGGCTATCTATTTTTGCACTACAACTTCCATGATAAAATATATATTTCATATTGGCTCTTGACATCTTCACGGTTCATTCTTATGTGTGATCATACATGTGTTGCCAATAATGTTTCTATGTGCAATGTTCTTAATTTTTTATAGCTTTTACGATTGCATGGAGATATCAATTATAAATTTGAGAATGTTGCACAACTACAACATTGCTTAATGACAACAATGCACAACAATGTACATTTAAATTGTTTTTTACCACAATCCAATTGGATATACAATGTTAAATTAACAATGTTAGATTGTATGAATTCACAACAATGCACATTTACAGCTTGTTCTTGACCACAATTGAACTATATGAAATTGCATGTGAAGTCATGCGAGTGATGCACCTAATCCACACGATCTACTATCACACTTAAAACCCACACAATAAGAAACTAATACAACTAAGTATCACCATTCATAACCCACCAACTACACTCGAATGCCTTTTATACTAACCCACTAACATTGTTAACCCTAACCACCTAATGCATCTCATGTTTCACCTCGGTGACATAAGCGCCAAATGTACTCAAGTGACACACATAAGGAACAAGCCAATATAACTTGAATGCACATGAATACCTAACCTACATATAAGCACCCATTGGACATATTAAAGGATGCACATAGATGCCATTTCTATGAAAAACAGTTATTTATCCCACATGGGTGATACTTATCTTGGGAGAGGATATAATAGGCTTCCGCAGTCCAAAATATTCGTATAGGTCAAGTCTTTGCAGAAGCGGGCAATGAGAAATAAAGAAAGCTAAAGAGTTTTCTGTCAAAATTATCATGCCAAAAATGCAAGTATGAGATGGTTGAAGCCTTTAAAATGGGTGGGAGGAAGGGAGAGAGTGTACTCGGTCAATTTGAGCATTTTGAGACCACCGCAAGAGAAAATTGTGAGTATTCACTTGACGTGTTATCATCACAATGATCGAGAGTGAGAGTGAGGTGTTGGACATTATTTCACGCTACAATCCTCACCCATTTCCATACGCTTTGGAAACTAAATTCCATTGAACATAATACCCAAGGCAAAGGTGAAAAGCTTCGAGGTATGAGGAATGCATAAGCATAATATTGGAGATTATATTCTCCACTCTTGCATTCACAAGCGAATCTGAGAAAAAGTTGAAATCCTCGCCGTCATCATCTGAAAATAGGAGTGTGGGAGAGATAGTGAGTTGAGGAATTTGGGTGTACAGAAATCTCCATATATGAGAAAGAAGAGAGCATCTGATACCTTGTCTAATTGAGAGCTTAGAAAGGATGGCGCATACTTTCGTATCTGAAATCCTCGAGCATAAATTTGGTGCACTTTCAATACTCATGATAATAGATGACAAGTGACAACACCATACACATGAAAGGATAAAAAAATGATGTTATGGATGTCATAGCAAGTAGATAAATGGTGTCTAAAGAAGAGTGTCAAATTTAAATACATGGAGACTAGAGTAGAGTACTAGAGAATTGAAAGGAAGATATGTTGGCTTGACACAGATTATGATGAATATATAGGGGGTTTGGGTTTAGGTGTAGTTGGATGAGTCCCGGGAGTGAGAGAGATTGGAGAAGGGGTTAGTGAAAAAGTTATAATGGTTTAGTAGATACGATTATAAACCATGAGCTACTGCCAACAACTCATAAGCCAACACTCAACAAGGAACCTATGACTTAGCAAGGGATAAGACATCTAAAAACACACTCAGATGAAGGTCCTACTTAAGGGGGTATCATGACAGGCCAATGCCTCATAGGGAATTTGTACCAGAGTGTAAAGAGTTCAAAAAATGTGAAACTTACCTCCCTACTAATCAAGCTATTTACCCTCTACAAAATTTCTAGTGAAATTTAACCAAAATATATATGTAATATTTACATCTCAAGGCGTTTCATCTATGAAGCTTATGTTTTCCACCGCATTTTAAAGCGTAGTCGTCTAATATGTTAGACAATGATTAGAAGCCTATTTGTCATTGAATTGTCTTCCCAAATCCCTACCTATATCAAAATATATCATATGTCCTATAATTGGCATGCCATCTCCGTGTTAGAAAGTTTGTATTTGTCCAACCAATCAAGGATTCCATATTCCTCCTTCCATAGGTTGGTATTCACTGTTGTGTCATTGTCGAGAGTAAAAGAGGACCAAAGGAGAGTATTTTTCTTGAGAATTTAGTGTTGAGGCCCCTCAACATTGGCCTTTCTAATTCTTCAAAACTATTAAGCAAAACTAGAGAAACCTAGAGCATGTTTTCTGCCTACTTTTTGGTGTGAAACTAACGTCTATAGGTTTCTTAATGGTATGTTTGTGAACATTATCGTTGTAAAATCTTTGGCATCTTACTGGCATGGAGAGAAAATAGAAATCTAAGCCTAAAAATAATACACGTAAACGACAAAATATGGAAATGTAAAAATTCAATTTTAAGATCTAAATTATTTGTTGTAGCTGAAATGGGAAATAAATAACCCAGGGAGTGGGTATCATTGATTGGTTAATGATATCCATATGAAGAGCATAATTACTAATCTTTGCATCATATCTTCCCAAAAAAAAAACTTCGCGTTATTTTAAATTTTTGTAAAGATTTTTTTTGTTTTTCAATGCCATAAATTCCCCATGAAAAATGTCACCCAAACCAAGGTAGCCTAAATATTGTTGGGTCACCCAAATGTTGCATTTTTATCCTAATTTCCTTTCACCATTCCTCACATTCATCCCTATTCATCACTCCATTAATCATTCCTTATACCATTTTCATAAATAAATGTTAGTTACCTTGTTATTTTCCAATTTATTTATTTTTAAGTATTTTAAGAGAATTTGTGATTAAATATTAGAAAATTAACATGTTTTCGTTTATATCTCAAAATTGGATGAGTTTTGTAAAGTGTAGGAATATATGAAGTTTTCAACAAAAGAATTATTCAAGCCTCTCAAATATTTTCTCCAACATGGGGAGATTTGGAGGAGAATTGAAGATAATTATTCAAGCATATTCAAAGGAGGAAAATCATGAAGATATGGATGAAATTTATTTTCAAAGATATTAAGGATTTGTGAGAGGATTTGAAATGATAAATATTTTGTAATTATGGAAAATATTTTGAGAGAAAAGTGGATCTACATTTACCCTCTTTTCAAAGCAACTCATGTATAAATAAGAGTGCTCTCTCTTCATTTAGGGAGGAGTCCTCTTTAGTGGTATGGAATTAGAGAAATAATTTATGTAAAGTCTTTTGAGCGTTAGTCATGGATCTTATCATTTTGTAATAGGATTGATGTTTTAGAGTAAATATTTTAATTTCTCCATAATAGATTTGATATTTTGAATTGTTAATGGATTTCATGTTTTCTTAGTTAATTTCATTTTATGCAACTTCATGCTCTCCTAGATTTAAATTTACTTTCATGCTATTTCCTGCTTTCCTAAACTAGGTTCAATTTTAGTCGCATGTGTTTTCTTAGATTTTAGTCCCATGTGTTTTTAATTTCAGTCGCATGTGTTTTCGATTTCAGTCGCATGGAATATTAGATTAAATTAGTTTTACTCTGACCCTGCATATTTTACCTGTACCTCATAAGTTTACACTCTCCTTGGGTTGACAATTTAAATCGTTGGATAGTTTAATACTTTACACCAACAAATATTTATACCCCTCCATTTTGAGAGGTTGAAAAAAAAATTGTAAAGACTAATTGATGTAAAAAATTAGAGTTGAAAAAATTGTCACCCACGACTAGTGACATGATATATTTGATACAAACTATATTTGAGGGTTTTTTGGCAAGAGCTATGGAGCTAAAGAATGACAGTTCTTTTTTGTTCCAGATATTTTGTATTTGTAGGTCCGTATGTCACCAAAATGGAGTCAAGTCATCTTTTTAGCTAGCCTAGTACCCGCCATTTAAAAAAAGGGGGAAGTTTTCATTTTGTGTTGTTTACCCGTACTTTTCTGGCATGAATAACAAGTCTATTCGGAGGGGGGACAACTGGAGAAATAAGCAGAATGACTTTTACTCCCTGGTTACTTCACTCCAGGCTCATGATGCCTTATCTAGCGGTTTTTTGGTCGAATTGTTTTGAAAGCCCTAACCCGATGCTTAAGTATGTTTCCTGTATCCATGTGAACCCTAATGTTGTTGTGGATTGCGTTGCTACGAGAGAGCTTCTCTCGATTAGTCCTAGTCTTTCCTCCAATTTAGAGCCTTCTCGTTGTACCAGAGGGAGTAAAGGCATGATTGGGACAGTTTTTGCATGGGGAGCTAGATCTCGTGAAGGCCTTTCCAATAAAGACTGGGTATAGAAGGAGAAGAGTGGAAAGGGTAATTTGTAGGTGGATAAAGGGAGAAGTTTAAATGTTATGGGAGAAGGTGCGTAAAGGGAGAAGTTTATGTGTTATGGGAAAACACATCACTGTGGATTCTATGTTGCCCCTTTCAGAAAATGTGCTTGTAGGGAAGTTGGAATTTGTCAAGCTTTCTCGACTTGATATTCTAGAGTGGGTAAGGGAAAAGTGGAAGTCGCTTATCAATGTAGTCCCTAGGGTTTTAAAACTCATGAATGGATGGTACTGTTTCATTTTTCTATCTGCAGAAGATAGACAGGTTATTGAGGACCACTTTTGGGTTTTGGAATTTGATTCACTGATTTTGGTTCGTTGGCACCTAGGTGTTAACCCCTAGAAAGAGCGCTTGATGAAGTGAAACCTTTCAGTCCTCTTCTTAGGTTTCTCTTTCCACTGCTGGAACCTGGTTGGTTTTATGGCGGTCGCTAAAGCCATTGGTCGTTTCATTCTTATTAAAGATGAGCATCTCCTTGCGAGTGATAGTCGTTTGTCACGTATGTTGGTTAAGGTTGATGTCTCCAAAGGCCTTCCTACAAAGCTCGAGGTCGTCTGGGAAGGAGGCTGGTTTGTTCAACAACTAGACTATTGGAAATTACCCTTCAGGTGGCACTATTGCAGGGAACTAGGCCATGTTAAGGCAAGGTGTCCAAACCTTAGGTTTGGTTTGACTTTTGATCAAATATTCTCTCCAGCTAGGTCTTTGGCTGAATATTTGGACTCTGAGCTGGTTATCCCCTTACCATTGAATAAATCCTCTGCTTCATACTTTCTTGGTAAGTTCTACCTCCATTTTCTCGTGCTTTCTAAATATTTTCCTTGAGATACTATCTCTGATCTTTTAAGAAAAATGGGGCTTTTTCGCCTCGAGAAACCTTTGTGGGGATTAGGACCTTAAGCCCTTGTACTAGTATGAGAGCTTATCAGTTGAGAACAGGACTTGGTTTGGAATTTTCTGACAATTTATTGGGGTCTTTGTTGCCGGACCAAAACCATTGTAGGTCTCTTGTGGGTATTAGATCTGATATGGCTGAGACTGGGTGCCTTGTAGCCTTTGAAGTCCCCTATGATCTAGATATAGCCTTGACTTCTTCCCCTCTTGTTGATTCATACACTGGTAGGGAAAATGTTCTTGATGTACCTAAAGCTTATGTTAGAGAAAGGTCAAACTTTTTCACCCCCCTTTTGGGAGATGGTACTCCCCCCTTTCGATCTGAGGATTTCCCCTCCCTTCATAACTCAATCACTCCTAAACCTCTACCAAACTACTATGCTATCATTAATGATGATCCTAACACCCTTCATATTTAGTCCATTAGAGACAAGCATGTTACTGTTAGGCAACCTCTTAGAAGAAAAAAGGGAAATTCTAAAGCTGGAGAGGATATTGAAATCAACTTCTACAACCTGAAGGTTACTTCGTTGTTTCAACACAGTTTAGATAAAGATATTACTGTTGGTATTGGGCCTCTTAGAGCATAACAGGCCCCCGAGATGGTTCCTAAATGAAAATTCTCACCCTCAACATCAGAGGGTTTAGTAGTGCACCCAAAAAATTGCTTTAAAAAGGATGATAGAAAACATTGACCCTTCAGTCACTCTTCATCAAGAAACGATGGTAGAAGCTTCAGTAGCCTGTGATTTTTTCCTAAAGTTGAAACCAAATTGGAAGTGTTGTGCTCTCAACTATTCATGGCTTTTAGGAGGGATTCTCATTACTTGGGACCCTTCAGTCTCTTTGTTAAACTCTTTTCCAATTGGTCTTCGTCAAATGGTGGAAGGAAATTTCGTTGGTTTTGACTTTTCGATTCGAATTCTAAATATCGATGGCCTTCATAGCCAAAAAAAGGTCTTATGGGAGAACTTGAGGGATGCAGGATTATTAAATCATAAAGGCCTTATTTTAGGTAGAGACCTAAATCTCACCCTTGCAAACTCTGATATTTGGGGTGCGGGAAGAATAAATGATCAGCTTCATGATTTTTTCAATTTCTTTTTTAAACAGGTTGAACTCGTTGACATTGAACCTCCAGTACTAAGCCCTACTTGGTCTAACAACATATTGGGAAAGGCGGGAATAACAAAGAGACTAGATCGTTTCTACATGTCGGAAACCCTATGTGACTCTTTGGGGCATTTCAAATCCTGGCGTGTTTCTAAATGTTTCTCGGATCATAGGGTCATGGTTCTTGAACTAGACAAAAAAATCCTTTAAGGCCCACCCTTTCAAATTCAACAGAGTCTAGCTGGAAGAAGATGCCTTATGTTCTATGGTCATTGATAATTGGCAAGATTCTCCTGACCTTTTTCATCTCCCCACTATGTTTTGTTTTTTAAAGAAACTCTCAAAGCTTAGTGCTTAAATCAAATCGTGGGAGAAGAACCTAAAGTTAGAAAATCAGGCAACCCTACAGGCCTTTGAGGATGAAATTGAATATTTGGAGAACTCTATGGATGATGATTATTTTCCTCTCATCGTAAGGATAGATTGGCATTTCTTAATGCGGAATGATCCAGAATTTTATTACAAATTGAACAAACTTTGAGACTTAAGAGCCGTGTTGTTTGGTTGGAGGTGGGCAACAATAACTCAATGTTCTTCCAACGTTATGCTAACCACATAAGAGTTTCAAATTCTATTTGGGAACTTAAGAATAAAGATGGTATTATGCTTGGTGAGAAGTCAGCCATAATGGAAGAATCTGTTAGACACTTTCAAGAAATTTACAACTAAAACCAGAGTCTGACTCTTCCACAACAGTTAAAGGTTTTAAATAATTTTTCAAACTTCTTATCTATTGAAGAAGGTCTAAAAGTTGATGTAGAAGTATCAAACGAAGAGATTAAAGCTACTTTGTCCCAGTTCAATAAAGATAAAAGCTTCGGTCTGGATGGTTGGCCGGTGAAGTTCTTTCTTCACTTTTTTGATCTGATGGCAGAAGAGATCACTCTATTGATTAACAAATCTCGCATATTGGGAAGCATTCTAGCTTCCCTAAATGTTGCTTTCGTTGTTCTTATCCCAAAAAAAGATAAACTAGATTCGCTCTCTGATTACAAGCCTATTTCGCTTTACAACCCCCTATATAACCTTATCTCAAAAATCATTGCAGACATAATAAGGGAAGTGTTGGGTAGAAGCTTAATCGAGGAACAATTCAGCTTCCTCCCAAACAGATAGATCATGGAGGATGTTGGGATTGATCAAGAGTGCCTTCACACTATCAAGCAAAGAAGATTGAATTCCTTTGTCCTTAAAGTAGACCTGGTAAAATATTTTGACAAGGTAGACTGATCCATGCTTAGACTCATTCTTACTCAGATCTTCCTTATGAGGTTACTAGCTGGATTTTCAGTTGTATCTCTTATGCAAGTTTCGCAGCTTTGATAAATTGCTCTCCATCTCCTTACTTTAACTCTTCTCGAGGCCTTCGTCAAGGCTTCCTTCTTTTGCCTCTTCTTTTCCTCCTTATTATCGAAGGACTGAGTAGATTAATTGGGGAGAGAAGAAAGGATAAAAAGATCACAGGTCTAAATCTTTCTTCCACGCTTAGCATTACCCACTTGTTATTCTTGGACGACATTCTCATATTTGGTTGTGGCTCGAAGGTGGAATGGGAACATTATAAGGATTTATTTGATATTTTCTATGTGGCATCAAGTATGTCGATTAATTTTCAAGAGTCTCACTTTCTCACTTCTGGGGTTGATGAGCCTACTCAGGTCCAAATCCTAAACATTTCGCTCTGTACTTGCTCTGAGAGAAGTGAAGGAATCAGATATCTGGGTTTTTTCATAAAACCTAATTGTTATGCAGTCAAGGATTGGAACTCATTGTTAAAGAAGTTTTATTATAGAACCTGATGATGGGATTTCATATGGATTTCCTTTAGGGGTCATTTAGTTTTGGCAAATGCTGTCCTCCAAAGCATACATGTTTATTGGTTTTCCCTTTATATTCTTCCCCTTCCGACTCTTGTTCAACTAAAAAGGAGAATATCAAACTTGTTTTGGTCTAGTAGCTCAAATTCTCCAAAGTTTCACCTATCGACATGGGATTCTTTAGCTTTTCCAAAGACATTAGGAGACTAAGGTTTAAAATATTTAAAGTTGTTTAATCTTTCTCTCTGTGCAAAAAGTATGTGGAACTCCCTATTCTCTCATAGTTTTTGGAATAAATTTTTAAAGTGCAAGTATATCAAACATTGGTCGTTGGCTAGCTAGTTCAGAGAATCAGTTTCAAAGTATCCAAATGCCTCTTACCTTTGGAAGAGTTTTTTTAAATCCATGTCGGTTATAAAGGATCACCTGAGTTGGTCTATTGGTTGTGGTTTTCAAAATTTTATTGGTGTTGACCCAATTGCAGGTGTAAAGGGGAATGGTTTATTATCAAGATCCTTGATTTTTGAACTTCACTGCGGGAATTTATGGGTCCTCTCTTAGATTTGGAAATATTCAGATGACGGGGATGGCTCTTGGCTAAAGGCTGAATATTTATTGCTTCTAGCTATTAAATTGAGCACATAGATCTGTGGACAAACACACAACTCACAGGATAGTTCACACAGTTTACTCAGTTATTAAAGAATGAAACAATGCAAAAATGGCTTGCAGCTGTGAATGCTTTTCATTAATCAAAGAGTGATTAGATGAAATAATTACAATGAAGTATAATGGCTTAAATAGCCACACGCAATTCAAATCCACATGAGGATATTCGAATTGATTAGAGTGTACTTGACTGTAGGTAACTAAGACCTTGTCTAAATCACTGTCGGAGGAATCAATAGTTAACTGACCTTGTCTAAACCATTACCAAAGTTCAACGGAGTTCTAAAACACAACTCACGTGTCTACTTCAGTGTTGGCTGAGGCTAATTGACTGTGGTAGGTGAGAAATACGCCTCTCCTACATGCAACCATGCAAACCTAGCGCTAACTGAATGTAACTAACTCCTAACTCAGCTTGACTAGTCACTAATTGAACTCAACTGTTGAAGGTTGGTGTCGGCACTCCTAGTGGCTCCTAAATTGTAGGAATTGATCTAGGAGGCTCCCAAACTGATGCATGCAAGTGCAATCAGTGGCAGTAGGCCTCAATTAGTGTTCCCCGCACTTTAGTAACTGGAACATGTGCCCCAATTAGGCCAAGTGGACCCAGTGGTGCTAGTGACTAAAAATAGACCGAATGGACTCTCGATTTAGACATGACTCCTGATTTAGACATATGACCAAATTGGACAAGGGAGGATTAATAATCCTAACACCCCCCCTGAATGCTAACTTGGACAATCTGTGGGCCTTGGTAACTAAGACCATAGGTCACCCATTACATCAAGTAAAGTAAAGTAACTGCTCAAAAACAAGGTGTTGGGGAAAAAACCACATGGGAAAAGAGCCCCCCCCTCTAATTAAGCAGGTAGAATCAGGATCAATCTGGTTCTTCTGTGCACAAGTATCTTGGGGCCTGGCATGTGAACCTCTCCATCATTATGTTTGGAGGAATCTTCCTCTTTGGAAGAAGAATGATATGCTCAACTAAATCAGAAATATAGACAGCTGTTGGATGAAGACTATACCCATGTAGAGCAACTAAAGTCAACTGATAAGTGAGAAAAGGTTCTTAAGGATTCAGAACATGTGAGAAACACTCTAGAAACTAATATGTTGCAACCACAAACAACAAACCATGAGTGGTAAGAACAACCCCAAGTGTTAGGAGCAAGTGTCCAGGCGGATGCAGAAAATCTTTCTCTTTACCAGTTCTGTGAGGAGATGAGCATGTGATCAATGGTAGAGAAGCACTGGGACTGGTGAGAGCGAATGCTTGAGCTCCATAGTCTGATATAGCTTCTGAAATAGCTAATGAATCACATAATAAAATATCAACAAAATCATAAGAGAAAACTAACACCAAATCCCATCAGCAGTTTTGAAGAGAAAGTGTGGTACTTGATTTTTCACACTGAAATTGGTGAGAGCAGCTACAAGCATGATTGAAGGCTCTTGGATTTTAAAATTTGAACCAAATAATATCAGATCGGAAAGTAAATCAGATCTAAATAAGTTCACAACAGATCCAAAACTGTGAAATGAAATCAAATCCCCAGCAGCAGTTTTGTAGGAGACTTGCGGTACTTGTTTCTTCACACTGTTGATGAGAACATCTACAAGCAGTACTGAAAGATTATGAATTTGAAATATTAAACCAAGCAATATCAGATCAGATCTAAATAAGATCATATCAGATCCAATAAGGTTAATATCAGATTCAAAGAAATGGTCAACTGAGACAATGGATCCACAACTTTCTTCTTCTTTAAAATTCTAAATTTTGGTGCATGCAATCCTGCAGGAATTTACTGGAAGATCTAGATCATGGGGAGCGAATGGATCACTCTGGTAATCTGATATTTCTTCCAAAATATCCAAGGTATTACATATTTGCACACCAGCAGCAACATTAGAGGGAGAAAAATCAAATTTCTCTTTACTTTCGGAAGCAATTACTAGCAAATTTTGCACAGAATTCAAAGGAAAATCACTAGTGAATGTTTGCATGGAAGTGCAACAGCATTTTTCTTCAATATCAGAGATTCGAATGTCTTCTTCTGTTTCATCCATATGAGGAGGTGAGATACCAGAGATCTCATAAACTTCTGGAGCATCAAGAGAAGGAGTCACTGCAAGGAGACTGTCTTCAATTTGAATTGACTGTGTAGAAGCTTCTGCTTCTTCTTCATCTTGAACAACTTCATCAGAGAGGGTGGAGGCCAAGATTTCTGGATCAGGGATGCTTATGGTGCTGAATGTGCTCTCCAAAGTGCTATTATGATCCTCATCAATCATTCCAAAGGTTCTGTCCAATCTTGTCCAGAGTTCCTGTGGATCTTTAATAGATCTACTGAGGTAGCACAAGCTAGGAGAAAGAGCCAGTTTCATTATTTCAAAAGTTACATCCTTTGCATTTAGCCAGCCATTCTCACTCTCAAATCCATCAGACACCCAATAGAGATCTTGTCTATTCATAAATACAAACATCTTCACCTTCCATACAAAATAGTCTGAGGATTGGGTGACAAGAGGAACTGATGAATTCATTTCGAAGTTGTACCTGCAAAACAAAACAAAAACGGAACTATAAGGTCGGACAACCTGCACATTTCAAGTTTTCATCACCCAACATAGTTGATCAAGCTTGATCAACAATTCCTTAACTTGGGGTATTAAGTGGTAAACCTTATGCTTCTGGTGCAGAGCTGGAAGGAGCAATTTTGCTAAAAAATGATCCAGTAGGAGACCTGAGGAGGAGAAGTGCTTTGTCTGTCGAGGCTCTGATACCATATTAAATTGAGCACATAGATATGTGGACAAATACACAACTCACAGGATAGATCACACAATTTACTCAGTTATTGAAGAATGAAATAGTGCAAAAATGGCTTGCAGCTGTGAATGCTTTTCATTAATCAAAGAGTAATTAGATGAAATAATTACAATGAAGTATAATGGCTTAAATAGCCACATGCAATTCGAATCCACATGAGGAAATTTGAATTGATTAGACTCTACTTGACTGTAGGTAACTAAGACCTTGTCTAAATCACTATCGGAGGACTCAATAGTTAACTGACCTTGTCTAAACCATTACCGGTGTTCAACGAAGTTCTAAAGCACAACTCAAGTGTCTACTTCAGTGTTGACTGAGGCTAACTGATTGTGGTAGGTGAGAAATGCACCTCTCCTGTGTGCAGCCATGCAAACCTAGCACTAACTGAATATAGAGGACTAGAACTGAATGTACCTGACTCCTAACTCAGCTTGACTAGTCACTAACTGAACTCAACTGCTGAAGGTTGGTGTCGGCACTCCTAGTGGCTCCTAAATTGTAGGAATTGATCTAGGAGGCTCCCAAACTGATGCATGCAAGTGCAATCAGTGGCAGTAGGCCTCAATTAGTGTTCCCCACGTTTTAGTAACTGGAACATGTGCCCCAATTAGGCCAAGTGGACCCAATGGTGCTAGTGACTAAAAATAGACTAGATGGACTCCCGATTTAGACATGACTCTCGATTTAGACATATGACTCCCGATTTAGACATATGACCAAATTGGACAAGGGAGGATTAATAATCCTAAAACCAATAGACCTTGGAATTGAATTGAATTCCTTTACTGCCTCCCTTTCTCATGCAGGCATTTTTATCAGTGAGTGTGTTGACTCTTTGGTCTGGGAGCAAAATGTTTCGTCTGGTGTGGTTACTGCGAAACTTGCTTATGAAGTTTTAGTGTCTCGAAAAAGTTTCCCTCTTCCTAGATGGTGGGTCAAGGGGATATGGAAAGGCTCTATGCCTCTAAAAGTCAAATGTTTTAGCCAGTTACTCCTTCACAACAAAATTATGGTTTGGGAAAATCTTCAAAGAAGAGGATATATTGGTCCGAGTTTTTTTTTCTTGTGCAGATATGACTTAGAATCAGTCGAACGTCTTTACCTGCATTGCTCTTATTTCAAGGCAGTATGGAGAGAGGCTTGCAATCACTTTTCTATCTCCTTTAATTGGGATCTGGGACCTATTGAAGACAGTTTGCTCTCTTGGTTCGGTAGCATGAAGAATAGGAAAGTATTTCCTTTTTTTGTGTTTTGGGAAATATGGAAGACTAGAAACATATGCATTTTCCAAAATATTTCTCTTTGTATTCTCAACATTGTTTCTAAGATTGTGGCAGGTTTTCTTGAATGGAATAGAGATAGTGCCTTAAAATCTCAAAAGGTACATATCAGACCTGTGTTGGATTCTGATACCATTTGTGGTTTCTTTGATGGGGCTCAACAGATCATAAATTGTGGTACTGGCATGATCCTCCATTTAAGTGGCAGCAGTTTCAAGCTAAGGATGGGTGTTGGCAGTGGTACTAATACTTTTATTGAACTATTAGCTTTGTGGGGTCTTTTATGGTTCGCAAAAAAAGAAATCTCCTCTAGCATACTATTTTTGGCGACTCAAAGGTCGTTGTTGACTAGGCAAGTGGATTAACTACTTTGCAATCCCTGAGTTATGGTTGTTGGTTGAAAAGGATAGGGATCCTGAAAGATTGTTTTCAATCCTTATCTTTCAAGCACTTGTACAGGGTGTTCAATTCTGAAACGAACAATCTATCAAAGCATGCGATAGGTGACTATCCTGGTATCTTCACTTTTCAAAGTTTTCAGACGAAATCTTGATAGCTGAAGGATGTGTTTCATGTTTTTAGTTCTCCCCTCGGATTCATTAAAATGTTTCAGGTAGACTGGTTTTGTAGCTCTTTGGAGTCTTATTGTTTTGATTCTTATGAATATCTTAAAAAGTAAACAATTTAGACTTGACCATTGGTTTTTCATGCTCTGCATGTGAAGAGGGAAGACTAAAGTTGCAAATCTTCATGCTATGCATGTGAAGACCGAAGGCACGTTGCAAAAATATAAAATAATAAAACAAAATTTAGCATGGTAAAGCATTAGCCTTTGTAGTTTTCAATTCGTTTTATTGTTTGTTTTTCTAACTCCAACATTAAATTCCCACTATAAATTAAAAAAATTAGGTGGTGTAGGAGTTTGTAATTTTGCAATTTCTTCCTAACATAACTTCCGAGGGAAGCATGGCACCAAGTACACACTGTTTCGATTTCATCATGCAAACGTTACTTTGTGTATCAAGAAAGTGCCATGTGGCAACGTCACATTAACCTAATAATAATAATAACTCCTTGACCGATTCGGCGACTAGTGAACCTTAATAATTAAAATTCCAATTCTTTTATACAACTCCAACCACGCCACGTATGTCAACGAAGTTTTTATTTTTCAAAATTAACAGTTTAGTCTTTTTTTTATTTATTTAAAATTATTGTTTAACGATTCCTCCACTCGTCAAACCACAAATAATAATAAAAATTTGAATAATTCATCAATTCCTCCCCCTCCGTATTAAAAATTAAATAAATAATGGTAAATCATGCCGTGGAGAAAAAGCAAACGCGTACATAGTTTGGGTGGCCTAACACATGAAAAACTGAAGATGTTAGTCCGGTCACGCAATGTCGATATTTAATGCGTTCTTAACGATAATTATCAATTGGTCTCTGGACTGAATTAATCAGTATTAAACCTCTATTTTGGGATTTTTTTTAAAGATGGGCATAGATTCAAATTTGGGCAAGTTTCTAGTATACATGGTTTAGACTATGGTTGAATTTATTTTTTTTGAATTTTTATCAAATTTGTAAGTAGAAAAAGTGTCTATGTGTTATAAGATTAGCTTACTTTTACATAGATATTTATTATTATAGATAATTTCATATTTCTGTGTTGTATTTGGGAATGGAATTTCACTAGCATAGATCCATCTAAAAGGAGATTTATCAAGTGTTGAGAGGGATCAAATCTTTTACGGTGTAAAACCCCTTTTTAAAGTGAAAATGTTACGAAGTGTGTAATGCAATGTTTATGGGTTTAATTTATCTATTTTGTGTGGTTTTATATATTTGCAATTCTAAATAATTTAAATTTAATTTGAGCACACGTGTTATTTTTAATAATATTTTATTATTTTCTTAAAAGGACATGTGTCCGCTCTAAGATGAGCACGGAAGGAGTTACACATCTCCCCCTATTGGGTTGTAGAATGCGCCTCTTCGACGCAACAATCAAATTGCTTGTTGTAAGGTAGTTTGCCTATAAGTATACTAAAAAATCTCACATATCCATTATCAAAATTAGCTTAAATATATGATACAATTAATAAAATTGTTGAAACCATCAAATTTGACAAATAAGTTTGTTTTTAACTCCCAACCCTAGTTGCAGTTGGCCACCCCTATATTGTATTCATATATTCAAATGTCATCACTCACCTCATGCACATGTCCTATTAGTTGCATAATGTGTGCTCCTACATCTCATCCACATTAACGAATCACCTTATTCACATATCTTCTCATGGCCTTAACATACAAACTAATTTCCATATCCACATTATATCAATTGTCCATTTGCAGTCCTTTGCGACACCTAAATGTTGTTGATGGATCAGAGTGTTGATCTTGCCTCACCCCTTGATATTCTATTTTGCTCATTACTTTTCCACCAGGTTGAAAGCTTCAAACTAAATCAGACCCTCTACAACAATATACCTTATTGTTGCTCATTACTTATTTGTTACCAAAGTTCAAAGCTTAAGGGACTTTATCTTTCTCTCTATACCATCTTCTTCGTTGTTTATGGATTTGCTGTTGAGCTATGTTAATGGTGATAATAATCATATGTTTGAGTCAGGGTTCAATAACTAGAATAAAGAGGAGGTAAGTTTCTCACTCTTCCCACCCATGTTCAAATCCCTAATGAGACATTGGCATGTTGTAATAAGGCCAGAAGGATAAGCATTTGCATTTTCACGTGAAATTTGATGGTGACATATTGTTACCAAAATAAGGTGACATAAAAGACTTTTTAGTATTCTAAACTCTCCATGTTGCAAGGATAGTAAGGGTGGTAAATCATCGACCTTCAAAGAAAAAGCCTAGCCCCGAAAAACTCAACACTCAAACTCGTAGTCTCTAGAAAAGTATGTAGAAAAGTATGTGCACACCTTACCAATTGAACTATCCCTTTTAGACTAAAAATTTTTCATCAAATAAAGTAAAAACATAACTTCTCACCGAATATTGTAAAAAGTTCGAAAAAATTTCAAATATTTTTTAAATACCTTTTTGCATCCTAATCATAACACAGACCCCAACTAAAAGTTTAAAAGGTATGTTAAAAGGTTCGAAATTTTTTCAAATATTTTTTAAAATACCTTTTTGCGTCCCAATCATAACACAAACCCCAACTAAAAGTTTAAAAGAGGTGTTAAAGGGAAAAGATACACAAAGAAATTTTCAAACCATTTTAAGAAATAGGAAGGGGATAAAAAATGGGAAGCCTTTGAGATATTTTAAAAAGATTCAACTTGACATGAAACTTTCATACTTCTCGCGTTTACTTGGTATTACGCAAGATAATTTTTTTTATAGAGTTAAACTTATTATATTGATATAAAGTCTGAATGGTATTAATTAAAAGGATTAGGAAATTTAAAAGATAATTAATTATATAATAATGTATTTAATAAAGAAGAAAAAAATATAAAAGTTGATAAGTTAAATTAAAAAATATAGATATCAATGCAACGAAAATATATAAATTAATTAAATAATAATAATTGAATTCAATAAGTTAAATTTTGGTTTACAATTGTAAATATTATTTGAAGAAAAATGATATACATATTTAAAAATTCAATAAAAATAGATGTATAAGATTCAACAATATTTGATAGGAAATATACGAAACTCTTACCCATTCAATTAACAATTGAATAAAAATCAAGTGAAGATTGATTTATCGTCGATGCATTATCTATTCACAATACAACACTTACAAATCCACTTACAGTTGAAGGAAATATGTAGCCACTAAGGAAGTCATATCTTAACCTAAAAGTATCAATGTAGGAATAAATACTAACAAAATTATGTCTCACCCTAGACATCAAAATGATGTTCAAATATTAAATCTTATCATCACTTAAATCTCAATATCATTTGAGCAATACTCATCGTACATTTCTAAATATCAAGATGTCAATTCAACCTGTTTTTAAAGGTATACAGGGAATTGTAGTTGAAGAAGTCCCACTAAAATATCACATCATACAATTCTGCAAAGAATCCATAATAGGGTGATTGATCCTTTCAAAATACAATAGTTGTGTTCAATGCTTTGAAGATTGTAATATCTCATTTCTTCAATAACGATAACATACATAATAATAAAACGATCATTAAGTGAGGCAAACAATATGGACCCCGCATCAAAGTGATTAATGTTTTTGTGGGATTTTGACAATCTGACACCATTTGTAACATGCATCCCATCATCATTATAGGTAGAAATCCACCCATACCATTCATTCTCTATTTTCTAACACTCCTCAACATATATCTAAACATGATCTTGAAACCACTTCTTCCAACACTTAAGGAAAATATGTAACTTGGAAATGTTGGCAAATAGTGTGATATATGCCACTATTTTTTTTTGTAACCTAATCCAATTATATTAAATAGAAAACAAAATACAGAATTTTAGATCACTAGTCGATCACATGGGAAACCTGACCATTCACAAATCAAGAGATCATCATTTAGGAACCTCAAGTTTACGTTGAAAATGTTTTTGAGGAACCTATATGAATTTCTTCTAAACCTACGATCGCAAACAAAACAATAATATATAATTAGGAAGAAGATTGTGGTAATAGTTGCTTGAAAAACAAACATTGATCCTAAGAAGACTAAGAGAAATTCTCTTCGTCATTAGAAATTGATATTAAAGGCACTTCTTGAGTTAAAGATGGTGGTTGATCCTTAATAGCTCCAACTTTCTTTGCAAACTCAAATCCTATGGTTTCCTTTTCTATCAAATTGATCTTTGCATTTAGTCTTCTATTTTGTTCCTACAGCTCGTCAAGGTGAAGGAGGATTTCCTTGTGCTCCTCAATATTGTCCAAGAGATCCTTCCCCAGTAAGGATTTCATCTGCTAGTATAACTAAACCAACTTGAAGTATTGATCATCTCAAGTTCTAGAAGTCCCTACATTAGGAAGCCACTGTACTATTTCATGTTGAATCTCCTCCTCCCCAACTTCATATTGCTCTTGCTTGACCCACTTCTTTGCATTCTCTATCTCTTCTTGAATGCGAGAAAGAGTATACCTTTTATATGAAGCTATTGAAGTCACCACCTCTTGCATTACCTACAACTTGTGATTGGACCCCTACGCTAAACAACTCTTGCTTCCTCCAGTGTCACAACCCTTCCCTACCATTTTCAATCATAGAATTATTAGTGTTGAGTTTGAAATTGAGAGGGTTTGGCGAGACTACCCAAAGGTTAACCCATCATAATGACCCCAAGTTGAGAGTGAACCAAACATGGGGATGAAATTTGCATAGATTGTAGTCGTGAGGGAAGTTAGTCCTTACCTCGCTCGAATGGAACAAAATGGAAAACCTGGTGGGTTTCACAACAATTCTCATTCAAAAATTGCCATATATAAACCGAGGACATCCACTATCAAAACCTGCAAAAAAATGTGGGGAAATACTACTCTTTCCCATGCCATTCTCAACCATCATATTCCAAGCACCACACAGATCCATTAATGACCTCATGTCCCTCATTGGCGCCTGAAGAGAGGAGCTCGTCTTGTCACTGGGATGGTGAATTATGACATTAACTCGATTAAGACCATGAACCATATCCAACTACATGTAAATCATATCTATCCCATTAGGCACATGCTCGGATTCCACCTATCTAATCCTCATGTTGTGTAAGTGTAGTGACGAAGGGGGTCTCAATGTCCTCGAACGTGGCCCCCTCCACCACTCATTCATCTGGATAATGCACACAAATTGAGGTAATAGAATCCCCTCTAGATATTTTTAGATAATCCCCAATCAAGGTGGAGGGAGCTTTCTAATAAGCCTATGCAAAACCAATAGCTTCCTTCTTGATCCTTCACCAAACCTAATCTTTACTCAGAGAAGTGTCTTTAAAGGTTCTATGATTTCTCTCCTTCCAGGTCTTTTATAAGAGAATACCTAGGAATAATTGCTAGGTTCTATTGCGAATGATGTTTTCAAAGGCATTCTATCACTAGTGCTCAATCATGTCCCTTACACTTTCCGTGTTTTTGTCCATTTGGAAAAAAATGAGTGAGCTACTTCATCCCCGAGGGATTTGATGAAGAGACATTGGTTAAGGAGGTGTTCCAATGTTTTTGCTACCTTATTGGATAAAGAACATCTTGAAGGGCCCTTAGAGCCTCTTCCTATAATTTTGTCTTGAGTGAGGGTTTTCCCTCTAGCCACCAACTATAAAAAAAGTAGAGATCTTCGACCAAAACTTTTGTTTTCAAATCTACTCCCATATGTGTTCCCTTTGATCATTTGTAGAATTCATCAAGATGGAGTAGTCTTCTTTTATGGAGAATTTCCCCCGCCTTTGAGCCCCTAGTGAAGCTTATTAAAACATGTTATAACTGATATTCTTCTTTTCTACAATCATTCCCATAACTCCTCTAGTTGAAGTTATTTAGGAGGTTTGGCTAAAGCTCTTTTGGAAGCCAAGTTCGCTAGTTGCGGTTTTCATTGCTTGTGTCCCCATATTGATTAACCTTAGTCATATTCTAAGCGTGGAGAAGAATTTGGATGGGTTGCATGGCAGGGCATTTATTGAGCTTAGAAATTGTTAACAATCATCTTCCCAAAATAAGGTTGAATGTCCATAACATATTTCCGAAAAGCAATGGTTCTATACAACTTCCCTATTTTGCCAAATTGTGTTTCGTTTTGGAGATCCAATTCTCTCACCATCTAATCTAACCAACTCTTGGTCCCAGTATACTATTAAAAGAGGTTGTTGGTAGATCTCAAACAACAAAATGGAAAAAATTACCGGCTATGTGCTAGAAACTGTGTTTTAAAGGGTGTAACAAAATCGACATTAGCAATGTATCTACCAATCCACCTAACATTCTTTATGAAAAAATATATTCCCCTTATATTGTTAAGTCCTATAAAACTAGCTTAATACATACAAACATTTAAAAAACATAGCATATAAAAAACTTAAATGACCCTACTGGTTCTAATATGGTCCATGTTGAGCATTGGTGTATTTGTCCATGGCTATGTCCACCGAAGGAGGAGGAGTCAAGCCCTAATGTCTAGAAGTGGTCGTAGTTGCATTACTGAGAGTCTTTTCTGAGTCTAAGACCTAGAGGTGTGCGTTGAGGTCTTCTTCCAACCTTGTTGTTATATTTCCTTGACCCTCCACCATTCCTTTTATCTCTTCAATTGCATGTTGTACTTCCAGTATTTGGTCTCGTTGATTGCCTAAAATGCTTGAGAGAACCCTATGTAAGTCGTTAACCTCCTCGCGAAGAGCCCAAATTTCCCTGCATAGATCCTAACTGTCACAAGAGAGATAGCGAGAACAAGCCATTTCCACTAGCTGGCCTGGGTTTTTTGTCACACAAAGGTGTTCCAATTGAGAGCCAACCTGGCTAACGTTTCCCCTATCTCTCCAACGAGCTTGCAATCTCTCTTTAGGAACCCACCAGTGAAGGCATGAGCTACTTACCAAGTTAGATGTCAAACATGACATTTCGAATCTTCCAACGAACTGCCTTCGCCAAGGAATGAATTGTCGAGAATCGCAATGTGGTTTTAGCTCCGAGTTGAAGCTTGCATTAACCTTCCTACATGCGCTAGCTATCTTTCCCCTCATTCAATCTATCCTTCATTACCTACGTTGTCCAATATCTGTCATAGATTCACACCTTGAGAGTTTCGCCTTAAGACAAGAGCTCTGTGATGTAAGATCATGGCAATGGTAAGTGCAATAGGACTCCTCCTTTGATTCAAGGTCCCCTTGAGTTAAAACAAACCCCCTGTTTGCTACTCCATCTGCTCTCCCATTATTATGCCTTAGAACCTGGAAGAAGGTTATTGAGGTGAAGGATTGGACTGTTAAAAGCGTTCTTCTAGTAGTTTTCCCAAGACGTGTAGAGTCATCCTTAACTCCCCATGCACATTCTTTAAAATAATCATAATTAAACCCTCAATTACTATCATTAAGTTTATTCCTCTTTCTTTGATGAGGCAAATACCTAAATAAAGGATGAAAGCTTCTGCCGTATCCTTTCCAAGTCCCAAGCATAATTTTTCTCTTCTTATCCCTCGAAGTCGTAGATGACCACATGCACCTGCTACCACTCTACTCATATATATATAGATGTTAATAAATAGATTTGTATATATACTAGCCCATATATATACAAAGAAATTAACACATGTGACTATTAAATATCAATTTAGGCCAAATATTTTGCTTAAGCAATCGAATAGGTGGTTTCTATCTCTAGTAAAAAACACACTCAAAAGGAGGGAATGAATGGTATGATAGTATGCATGTCCATAATGATGAAAGGATGAATAGGATCTAGTAAAAAACACACTAAAAAAGTATGATAGGATGCAGGTCCATAATGATGAAGGGATGAATTTTATAGAAGTAATAAACAATAATCACTTTGTTTTGGAAGATATATTGTTTGTCATCAAGTGATTACATTATAAATCATATCAAAAACATCACAATTTCTATATTATAACAGGGAAACAAAATATTTAAAATCATAGTTTATTGAAACATGAAATGAACATGTGAAATACTCTTATTTGTCAATGTCAAGAAAGACTTAATGCTCCTTGAAAAACATGAGGTCACTACACCCCATTATTGCACTAATCTGCATTATTAGTGGATAAAATGATTAACACAAGTCTTCAAAATCTAATAAAATACAGCTACATGAAAAAACATAAACAATATTTTATCCTCACCCAAGACAAGACTTAGTCATTCCAATGATAAGAACATTAGAAATGAAAGTGAAACATACGGGAATCCTTTGCAAGTTGTAGATAAGGACTATTTCTATTTCTTCCATTATGAAATTGCCACGTGGACACGTCATCCCAAATTTCAGACTCAAGTGGCATTTCTTCCATCATGAAAATGCCACGTGGACACGTCATCCCAAATTTCAGACTCAAGTGGCCAAAGTTATAATAATGCGCACTCGCTTTCTGAAAAAGCAAAGCGTCTTTTCCAATAACCATTGACCAAGCTTAGTCAATAGTGAAACGTAATAATTTTATTTAAAATATCAACTCTCTCTGACAATGGCAGGTATGTACAACCATATTTATATTTTTTTAAATAAAAAGGTTATAAAAAGTTTGGTTGGTTTAAAAAAAAACATATTGTTCACCCACACCCAAATACCCAAAGGAATAAGCTATTTACTCTATGATTTGCACTCGGTCTCACTCTATGTGGTCGAATGACAGCTTACTCCATTACCCTTTTGTTACAGTGCTATGGAGATGTTTCCAACCGCTCATGGACTAGAATTGCAGAGGATTTCTATGGAGTACAATGGTCTCCACACCATGAAACATTGTATTGGAGGAGATAGGGTTCATGTTCCAAAGAAAACTCAGTTTTCAAATAAATGTGATATGCACAGCTCAACAGAGGGTCTTCGCGCAGCAAGAGAATGATTTCAAGTCATAGCAGATTAGAGAGAGGTCTTCACGTGATCAGACATGCTGAGAGATCTTTGTTAGGGTTGAGGAGAGATCACCATATTGCAATAGTCTTCAACTAAAATAATACGCAGATATATCATACAGATGAGGGCTTTAGTGAAATTCAAGTCATAGCAGATTAGAGAGAGATCTTCATGTGATCAGACATGCTGAGAGATCTTTGTTAGGGTTGAGGAGAGATCACCATATTGCAATAGTCTTCAACTAAAATAATATGCAGCAATTTCATACAGATTAGGGCTTTAGTGAAAAGCGTCTCCACCAAAAGCGAAAACATTTTCACCACGATTCTTCATGTGTTTTCATGGGCTAGGCAGAAGCAACAATGTTCTGCTCCATAAAATGATTCCAATCTTCAAACAGTGGTTGTGGCCTCCTGTACTTGTCTCGCAGGTATCAACATTTAATTTGTTCCTATATAGTCAAAGATATGATAAACAACCATTAAAACACGAAGTAAGCTATCTCTAGTAGGTAAAGGAGTAAATTATCACTTGATCCTATGGGATGTGGCATAGGCCCCGGTGCAAATCCTATGGTAGATAGCTTACTCCAATACCCAACAGTCCTAACCCACAAATAACCATAAAATAATAAAAAAATTAATAGTCCTACCGGTTCTGCCCCCTTTCAAATTAAAAAAACACCAACCCACAAATAATAATAAAATGTAATAAGTTCTATGGGTTCTACCCCTTTCTAGTTTAAAAAAACACACTATTACCGACTAAAGAAGCAAGTGTGTGCATAGTTTGGGTGCCTATACACATGTGTGAAAGCTTAGTCCAAGTCGGTACACGTAATCTCACCTACCACATTGCCCACGTTGTCATTGTAAAAAAGACTTATCATGAATCCACGTGTCAACCATACAGGGATGAAGAGTACCGTGCCCGGAAATTCCCCGTCGGGTCGGGAAGCTTCCCGGTATTGAACGAATCCGCGTCAAATCTTTATTTATAAGAACCTTGCTTCTTAGCAAGGAATTTCAACTCTCGGATCTTGATTTCGAGGTCAGAAGATCGAATCGCGCTACTGTCAAAGGGCAACTTAATCCTCGACTCGTCTTTTCTTTATCTGTACCGAAGCGCAGTGAGTATCTTTGGCTGTGTGTTTTCTGATTCTGCCTTGGCTCTGTTCTTCAAAAATGGTTCGTTTTAGCAACAACATCATTGGAATACTCAACTTCGTCACATTTGTGCTGTCGATCCCAATCCTGGGAGCCGGCATATGGCTGGCCAACAGGGGAAGCACAGACTGTGAGAAGTTTCTTGAAAAGCCTGTTATAGCGATCGGGGTTTTCCTTATGGTTGTCTCCATCGCTGGCCTTATAGGGGCCTGCTGTAGGGTCTCATGGCTGCTTTGGGTGTATTTGTTGGCCATGTTCTTGCTCATAGTTCTGCTCTTCTGCTTTACTGTCTTTGCGTTTGTGGTGACCAACAAGGGTGTGGGGGAGGTTGTTTCGAACCGGGGATACAAAGAATACCGCCTCGGAGACTATTCCCACTGGCTGCAGAAGCGCGTTGAGAATACCGGCAACTGGAGAAAGATCAGGAGCTGCATTATGGACGCTAAGGTCTGCAAAAGCCTCGCCGACGACAGCGTTAACAAGGTTGCGGATACTTTCTACCAGGAAAACTTATCGCCGATCCAGGTCTCCATTCTACCCTTTCAGACATTGTTTTCCTTGTTTTATGTTGTATTTAGGCGAATTTCATGTTTGGGTAGTCAGATTTTGTATATTTTTGGCGTCTTTTCTGTAATTTAGCGGGATTTTGCATTCATTGAAACAATCTTTGTGATTTTTTTAGGATGTTTCCTTTATTTGTGTTTTTAGGCAGGTTTCTATTAATGTTGCCGGTTTTTCTTCTATAGTTGAACGGATTTCATATTTATGCGGGCGTTTTTGCTCATTTATTTTGACTGATTTCATATGTAATTAGGCTTGTTTTCTCTTTCATTCAAGCGGATTTCCGGAGTATATTTGGCTGTTTTCCAAATTTATTCAGCTGTTTTAGCCTGTCAAGCGATTTCCATGTTTCTTTTCGAAGTGCCTTCATTTTTTTAGGCAGCTTTCTCCCATATTTAGGCAGTTTCTGTCATTTAAAAGCGATTTGTACTTATGTAACTTTTTTTTTAAAATTTACTTTGCAAGTTATTACTCTTTGGTGGTTTTCACATTTACTTTCTCAGTTTTTTTCTTTTTCTTTTCTTTGTAACATTTGTTTTTAAAATTTACTTTGCTAGTTACTACTCTTTGGTGGTTTTCATATTTACTTTCGCAGTTTTTTTTTTTTTTTTGTTTCTTTACTCATTTAGTTCACTGTGAGTATTTTTGAACATTGTTTGGGAAACTTCAAGGTATTTTTTTTATTTTTTAATGAGGTAACCTGGCATTGATTACTGACTTGGTTTTCATATTTACTTTCGTAGTTTTTTTAAATTATTTATTTTCTTGTTTTTTTTCTTGACTTATTATTTTTGAACATTGTTTGGAAACCTTCCTTCAAACGTTTCCTTTTTTTTTTCCTTTTCTTTTTGAGGTAACCCTGGCCTTGATTATGATTACCGAGCCTAACCCTAGCCTTGATTATTGGGCCTAACCCTGGGGGACTTACACTGAGGCTTTGATTACTGGGTCTAACCCTGGCCTTGATTACTGGGCCTAACCCTACAGAGACATCCAATAAGGCCTTGGCATAGCTCTCCCTGGCATGCTCTGGGACATGAGTGAGGCCTTGGCATAGCTCTGGCACAGCCACCCTGGGATTTGACAGCTCTCACCCTGGGATTTGACAGCTCTCAACCACTTGAGCCAATCCACAACTAGCATAAACAGCTCTCAACCACTGAGTTAACCCACTGGGCTAAGCTGTTTTTTTATTATGCTGATAGGTGTTAATATCTCATATTTAAGGTTTCATTGATAGTAGTTGGTTTTATTGAGCTGATTAACAAAATTAATCTAAATGTACAACCAGAATTCATTTAAAATTAGTCACATCTTGTTATATGCTTAAATACATGAAAATTTAAATATACTTAGTTAAATAGCTAACTGAAACATTTACTCAAGCTTTACATTCTCATGTTTACTATACTTTTTGTTTATTTAATTAATGATTTCATTGATTTGGCAGTTTTAAAAATTAGTATTTATTTCCATCTTCTTGCTAGTATTCATTTTCCTCTCATTGCTTCTGAATTGACTGGATTTGGTGTTTCTGCTTGTGTAGTCTGGCTGCTGCAAACCCCCGACCTCGTGCGGCTTCACCTACGTGAGCCCAATCAATTGGAAGGGTGTGGCGAACACGACGTCGGATCCCGACTGTAGTACGTGGAACAACACCGAGACACAGCTGTGCTATGACTGCAACTCGTGCAAGGCTGGGGTTCTTGCAAACTTGAAGCACGACTGGAGAAAGGTGGCGGTTGTGAATATCGTGATGCTTATTTTCCTTGTTGTCGTCTACAGCGTCGGCTGCTGTGCCTTCAGAAACAATAGGGCCGACAACAACAGTTATGGGAAGGGGCGATATCCCTAAACATGCCGATCATTTTTCATAGACATGGGCACATAGAGAGATATACAGACGATCGTTTCATGTTTAGATCGGATTTTCCTGTATAGTATGCTATTTTTTCATGTTTTATATATTCATTTATGTTATTATTATAGTTTAGGACGAGGGTAGTATGGGAGATGTATTATCTCAGCCTTTGGATATTAAATCAATCCTGTTATGGGTTTTGTTTACAAATTTGCATATTGCTGATTTCACTATTTTTTTTCTTGAATGTTTTATTTAGAACACATGGATGGCCTTTTATATGCATTCTGACATATGAGATTCTGAAGAAAATGTTATGAAAATTGGAGACTGTGAATGCATTAAGATTTTTATTATATGCATTCTCACAAATGAGATTCTCAAGAAAATGTTATGAAAATTGGAGATTGTGAATGCATTATCTGCTGTGAAATCAGTTTTAATAAGCACAGAATATTGGAGACCACTAGTAAGTTTATTGTCCAAATCAGATCACAACATCAGCTGAGAACTTGTAATGTGAATGAAGTCCAGAGCATTGTAAAGCCTATTGTCCAAAATCAAAGGGCAACATAAATAACAAAGAAAGGCTTGCAATGCTAGTGCAAAAATAGACATTTATATTAGCATGAACTGCAAAGGAAAGTGTAATTGATTTTGTTTACTTAAAATAGGTGTAATATCCTAGGCCCTTCTTGCTTCGCTCTCACAATTATATGAAAGTTTTCTTGTAGAGAAGTTCTCTCTACTAATCTGCTGTATAGTTGTGATGTATAGATATGATGCAATTTCTTTCTTTGTTTTTGTTATGTGAAAACAGAAAAACTAAAGATCCTTCTTGTTCATAGGCTTACTTTTCTTTGTTTTTGTTATGTGAAAACAGAAAAACTAAAGATCCTTCTTGTTCATAGGCTTACTTTTCTTTTTATATAATTGAATGATTCAATGTAGATGGAGGTTCAATGAACTGTAATTCAAATGCCTTTTCTTGATTCAGTAGGAAATTGTTTTCTTTTTTATTCTTAGTTTGTTGATGTATGTCGTCACCTTGCACTATCTTTTTAGAATTTGTCAGTTTTATGAATTTACAAATGATGAGTTGGCTCTTTGGTATGACTTTAGTCCATATATTTGGTGGAGATTCCACTTAAACCATTATTATCCACCTTTTTCGAATTAGTGTGTTTGGTGAAGATTCCCATGGAAGCTGTTATCCACTTTTTCGCTCTCTGTTTCTGTTAGAGATGTCTTCTATTTTTCTCTTGTATGATTTTGTAATGTCTTCATCTTAGAGTCATTGTCAAATGTATTTCATCCTAGAGTCATTGTCATTTGTATTTCATTGCTAAAACTGCTTTGAACATAAATTTTCCATGTTACAAATTGAGTGAGAACTAAATACTTCGACATTAATTTGGTCCTACCTGGGATTATAAATTTTTATTTTTATTTTTGGAATAAGAAGAAATGAAGCATCCTTTTGAAATATATATTTTTGGTAACATATATTTTGGGATATTTTTTTGATATATATATATTTGGAAGATATTTTTTAAAATCATTTTGAGTGATCTTTTAAAATATTTTTTTTAGTTGAAGATTTAATTTGAAAGACTCGAGGCTTAGTGACTTGCGGGTCTCCGGTCTTGCTCGTTAAGGTAATGAGCAAACCCTTGGGGTTAGAGTTTCTATTACTATATAAATGTGATGAATAACAACTTTAATGTAATGCTTTACAAATAAATTTTAATACTATTGAATAATGTTGATTTCCAAATTAGTTGATTAAAATCCAAATGAATCAAGAATTAAGTGTCTTTTAAGTGTAAATTGGTGGTATTGAGGACAACATTGGATGAATACAAATCAAGAAAAATATAAGTTTTATAGTAAAAAGTTCACATTGTATCATATGTTGTGATTAAACTTATAGGTGGTTACAATATTTAAACCTTCTTAAGATGGGACTAAACTTTTTTTAGCTAGATGGTAAATGTGACTTGTATGTCACAACTAAATGAAGGAATTTTAAAACTTGTAAATGCACTAGTAAGTTCATGAAAATTAGAGCATAAAACCATACTAGTAAATTCATGAACACAAAAATCATAGATAACCAAACTTCATGGTTGGTGCCCCACCATTGAAAGGAAGAATTTGAAATGTGGTAAACATGGTGTTGACCTAAACCATCAAAAAAACAATTCATCAATGCAACCAAGGCAAAGCCACATAGTGGCCTTCCTAATGGAAACATTACTAATAATATGCATCATTTTCATCTCATTGTCCTCCATAAACTACACTCTACCTACACTCACTTATCAATGAGATATCTCGAAGTGCCTTTCAATTGTGCCACTTCTTAAGTATCTCATTTACACCTCTCATATCTCCTATATTTCTCAAATTCATTTTCTGAACATGATGGCATGGCCTTGTTTCCATGCCAATTAATGTCCCTTTATATCTTGACACAACACTTTCTATAGAAGCAATTGGAGGAAAATGATAAAATTGCTTTAAGTATAAACTACACAAGTAACAGCTTAATCACTTCAAGCATGCTTAAATCGTCAATACTAGTAGAAGGTGGGGATGACTAATATTCATGCATTTAGGGTTAGAGACAATGGTCTATTTACCGAGGAAGGATGGAAGGAAGTTGTAGAGGGAGATGGAGGATGGCTATGGGATGGATAATACAACAGCTGAATCACCTAATATCAAGGATAGGGTGAGGATTTATGACAAAGAGTAACATTGAAAGAAAAATGTATGTGTAGTCTAAATGGACTTCATTGAGAATAGGTCAAGTGGGTGCTACATAATGGAAGGGGGGACTTGGGAAGGGTTGATTTTAAAAAAAAGTGGGAGGGGCACATGACATTGAGAGATGCACCTTGGATATTGAGAGATGCTCACTATCCTTACCATACTTGAATGTTGAATTAAAATGAAGCTTTTGAGAGTGTTATGTGAGTGTTTTCTCTCTTCCCAAGGGAGTTGTTCCCCTTGTATTTTGGTATCTTTCTTAATTCCATATATGTTGTTCTCTATCTCTATGCTTCTTTCTTTCTCTCTCATTTGTCGTACAATCAACTCTAGTGTTGATCTAGAACATGGTGGAACTACACACTAAGAATTTGGAGTTCCCTACATGGTCAATGTTGAAGGTATGTTGAAATCCATTTTCAATCCCTAGTACACTCGCAACTTTTTTTATGTTGTTGGTTTCTTTGACTAGGCCCTAGGGATATTCTCTTATAAAAATATTTTGGGTTATAGATCTATTTTTGCTCCTACTTCTCCAAGATTTTCTTTCAAGACCCCATCAAAGAAGAGTGAGAGGTAGGTAAGACCCCTTCCATTCTTTTGAGCTAGAAGCTGATTATTTCTTTCTCCATAATTTATCTTTCATTTTTCAAATGATTACTTCTCCCCATCTATATATATTCCTCTTCTCTAGCTATGTAGTTTGATGGGACACACACCAAGGCATAGAATCATTGAACTTGTTTTGCTAAAGGGGGTTTTTGATTTCCATTAAATATGGCTTTATTTATTGCAAGCTAAATCTTTGAGAGATTATTCTAAGAAGTTTTTCTCAAATATTGGATATGGGACCTTTTTTTTCTAATTTTTCTCGGCATTTTTTTATTCCAATGGAAAAAACATTATCCCCTAGATGACAACCCAACAATAGACGTGATATGTTCAATTCAACTCACTAGTGGCCAATATTCTTTAGTGCCACATTGCAGGAATATATGAGAAGATAGGATGTAGATTCTATGGTCTAGAAGTAATATCTTGGCACCACCATTTCACATGAATCCATTATATGAACTCAAGAAGAATGGAATTGGATTGGATCTTCAACCACAGAGAATTTTTTGGGACCTCTACCTTGACCTAATCTTGCTGTGCACTATGTTATGTTTCATTTTTATGAGTTGATTGCATGCATATTCAACCTTTTGTGACTAGTGGCTCCACCTCTACCAAATTATTTATACTAGAGTTTCAGGTTAATTTCTTTTCCACCTTTAGCACCAACTAGTATTCTTTTCCTAAACATATATTTTGCAAACTAATTTCATTTTAAATTATAGTTTCTAGGTTTTTGACATATGTTGACACTCATTGGTCTTCCTTCTTCTTTTGTCCAATTTGAATAGAGATTTTTTTAACTCCTTAATATATTCATATACACTCAAGTCCTTTTTTATGTTATTCTCTAACTCCTCTACAATGTTTTCCTATAATCGATAAGCAACTATTTGCCGTACAACTTCATGCCATCTTGTTCCAAATCTCAATGTTTTATTTATCCTTGTGAATGTGCTTACATGCACAAAATCCTACAAAATTGTATCATGTCCCTTCAACTTGGCACTAATGATTTTTTTTCCTTTGGGGGCTTTCCATTCTCTTAAACTCAAAGCACCTCTCCATTTCACTCCATGAATGTATAGATTCTTATAACTTCAAGCTTCCTAGAAAGCAAGAAATCAAATTGTGTGTCACCTTCTTGTTCTTCAACAATATCACGATAGATCATGCAACATCTCCATATTCGACTTCAATTTATTCTTGTTCTTATAGTTCTATGACACTTTCTTTGGGTTCTTTAATTTGTTATTTGTCTCTCGAGTTCTTGTATTCTTCTTCTTAACACTTTGTTATATAGTCATCATTGATCTTCCTTTGATTCTTATCATTTATTCTTTAACAATCTCTTATCATTTTCTATGAGCCCTAGTCTTTCATAGAGCTTCTAATTGTATTATAAAACAAATGGCGTTGTCAGTAGCATGGAATGGTCAATTCAACTAAACTCATATGCAACTATTTCCTACCAACGATTAAAAAAAATGTGATAATGCTAGTAACCAAGTTGAGAACAATGCATAATCATATTACATATTCGATGAGATAAATAGAGTACATAGGTATAAATGTATAATCTACACGCTTAGCACTTTGTTGTCTTAGCTCTAGACTAACTGACTAACAACTCTAAAACCTGTCAAATAACTAGCTAAGCAACTCGTATCCCTCCCATCTAATTTATTTTTTGTCCTCGATAGACCTTGAACCTTAGGGGTTGAGGACCGTCCAATTTTTTTAAAGTCTCGTCAATTGCCCTTAGTATCTTTCCAACTTAAGATTTTGATGCAATTGGTGCTCTCAAATGATTTTCAATTTCTTTTACTTTGTTTGTTTGACTTTCTCTAATACTTGAATTGCAATTCAATGCTTATGACTAGATGTCTTGCTTGATCTCTAATTGAGTTTAACTAAATGACTAGCTTGGGATTATCTACATTGGTGATAAATGAACTCTTATTATTTTGATCTACATGGATAATTCATTTTGGGTTTCGCCTTCTCCGATTGTGTCTTATTACTTCATTGCGCTCTTTGGAATAACGATGAAGGTCATCCTTACTCATTGCTTCATGTGATTATGCTTTTCTTGGGTGAAGTTCATTTAGTAGCTACATAATATTTACTTTCAATGGATGTACCAATTCCCTTGTTTGGCTAAGCATTTAAAAATATACCACAGGTTCAAAATTTTAAAGTAACATTTAATTTTCATTGTAAGTATCTTGAAACATATATCAAATTTGAAATATTATAACATAAAATTATTCTTGTGAAACTAAAATTATTTTTGTGAAATATAACATAACTAAATTTGAAATATAACAAGTGAAACTAAAATTATTCTTGTGTTTTGTGTGTCTAATTTTGACTTTTCTTTGCTTTGCAAAATCACTCTTGCTTATGTGATTTGAGTTTATATTTATTATATCAAAAAGTATATAGGTTGAAGATAATGAAGTTACAAATAGTATGATACTTTAGTTTTTTTCAAATAGGAAAAAACCATTTTCCTGATATTTTCCATTAGAATTCTAGGAAAATATTCCAATACAAGAGTGCAACAATGCAGTGTCCCAATACTGTGCAGCAATATACTAAGTATACAGAAAAATCCTAACTTCTATCTACATGTTCATAGTCCATACATAGTATGATACTTTAGTTATCATTGGTTATGTTATTATTCTAATTCTGCTTTTATGTTAATAATTTAGGTGTTTATATTTTACAATTTGGGATTCTTTTACATGGGATAACTGGTAGATGAGGTATAGAAAAGCCACAATTCATGGCACCTAACTTGTGACTTACAATATAAGCATTTATCAACTCCATGAAGATTCAATAACAAAAAGAGAAATATTCCAAAGAAATTAGATAAGAAAGAGAATATGAGAATGGAAACCAACACTATTTATAGCTAGTTAAACAACCTGTAATAGAAATATGCAGGTGCATGTTTATTTTATTTTATGTTTGTTAAAACATTTCATTCAAACGATGATATCTTTTCGCCTACAAGACTTTATTACTAAGAAGTCTCCCATATTCCCAGACCGACTTTCTAACCGTCTCTACTGTGTTAATATTGGCGAACTACGTAACACAACCGTCTCCACAGTCAATCCCGGGCCAAAGCCAAACAAAACTCCCCACTCCAATCCTTCCCCCGTAGTGCTCCTCCCCCTCTCTTCAGACTTTCGACGCATGTTGTCCATAATGAAAAGCACGCAAGCGCTCGACATGTTGCCATACTCAGCCAACACACTGCGAGTGCACTCTAATTTGCTCGGATCCAACTCGAGTTTGGCCTCGATTTGATCCAAAATCGCAGGCCCCCCTGGATGCGCCATCCAGAATAAGTCGTCCCAGTCCGAGACGCCAAATTGATCAAAAGCTTCTTTGAGGATCTTCTCAATATTCTTCGAAATCAGTCCGGGAACATCCCTGAAAGAGAAACAGAAAGGAAATTATTCTCATGGTCATTGCATCCAGAGGAGAGCCAAGTGTTCTACCTAAAAGGGAGATGTTGTTACTTAAGTTAATGTAAAGTGATAATACCAAAAATAAAACGCAATTAAATAAATTTATTTGTTTTTTAAGCTTCTCAAGCAAGAAGCTTACAAATAAGATCAAATTTTTAGAAATGTAATTTTTTTTCAAGACTGTAAAAGTTAATAAAAGACTTACAGCTCAAGAAATTGATCCCCTCCATACACAAATCCAACCTAAATTCAGTTGAGAATACAAATACCTGAGAAGGTGAAATGTAAGACCCACTTCTCTAAGGTGCCCGTCTATGGCTCCTTCACTTTCTGGCAATATGTTTTCACCGGTCCACCAAATCTCGAACAATGCGTTCTCAGAGCCTTTGATAGGATCCGCGCCCACTATGACCGCAGCTGCCCCGTCGGCAAAAAGCGCCTGGCCGACGAGGCTGTCCAGATGGTTTTCGTTCGGCCCTCTGAACGTCACCGCCGTTATTTCACTGCACACCACCAGGATTCGGGCTCCTCTGTTGTTCTCAGCCAGATCCTTGGCTACTCTCAGCACCGTCCCGCCTGCAAAGCAGCCCTGCTGATATAGCATCACTCGTTTTACGGTTTGCCGGAGTCCTAATAGCTTTGTCAGGGCGTAATCAGCGCCGGGCATGTCGACGCCACTGGTTGTGCAGAATAGGAGGTGGGTGATCTTGGACTTGGGCTGCCCCCACTCTTTGATCGCCTTGCTGGCTGCTTCTTTGCCTAGCTTTGGGACTTCAACTACCACCATATCTTGCCTGGCGTCCAAGGATGGGGCCGAGTGGGCTGTGATGTTTGGATTGGCTTTCAGTATTTCTTCTGTCAGATACATGTGCCTTTTCTTTATTCCAGATTTGTCACCTGTCACACAAATAAAACTTACTTACTGAGTAGAGTGGAAAGACTTACTGTCTATGTTTTTGGATTTTCATTGTGTTGAAGTTTGAGTGCATGAATAAATAAATCATTGTGCAGAAGTCTTCATACTTTCTTGTTCCATAAATAAAAAGGTTTTATACATCAAATTGGTGTTTTGCTTGAGAGTGATTTTAAAAATAAATAATTATTATTATTACTACTTTATCCATGTATATCTATAAGAAATCATAGATAAAGATAGACAAACCTATACTCAACTTTTTTCATAGATAAAGATAGACAACCCACCTATACTCGGCTTCTTTCTCTCTGATTTTCATTAATGTCTACTTTAAAATATCAACTCCTACACTTCAACACAGAAAATCCAAAAACTCCGATACAATTAAAAAAAAAACTTACTCCTAAAGTTACAAAGATCAAAACATTTTCATACCTTAACTAGTTCTGATCTTTAAATAGGTGATGAGTGAGAAGAGGATATCACAACTTCCCATCAGTTTAGGGGCTCAGTTTTAAGGATTTCAAATCCAGTAGCAGTATTTACAAAAAAATCTATGGATTTTGTAGGTGATGGAATACATAGTTAATTACAATAATAGAAAATTGATTAAAGAGGTATGCTTATACTTGGGATCGTACTTGATTTGAAACCAAAAGGAGTGAGCTAAACTCTATACCATTTACACCATTTTTCAGGTGAAAATTTTGACTAAAATTTGGTAAAATTTGTAAGAATTGTTGAAATTGTAGTTCAATTTGTTCAAATTGCATAATTGGGATCGGAAGAAATTGAATCCATTTTTGCAACCAAAATTGCAATGCAGAAATTCCCTCCCCAAATTCTGCTAAATTTGGATCCCAAAAATGTAAAGATGCAAATGGTCTAGAGTTTCGCTCACTCCAAACCAAAGGAGTTCAGTGAAAAATGAAATAACGATGTGCATTGTAAGGTAAAATCAAACAACAACATTAAGCTAGAGAAAAACAATTCTGAAAATGATTCTAAATAACAGAGATATCCATGTCTAGATTTTATATTGAGTTATTTATACTGAATCTGCTTGCTTCCTTCTTTCACTAGTCTCAGAGAATTAGAAAAATAAATCCTTGGACGCAAAGAACGATGATGAAAATGGAAACAAATTAAGACATGCTCTTACACATGCGCTTGAACTTTTCTTTGAGTTCAGTCTTATGGCTGGAGTTGGTGATATCGAAATAAAACTCCGGATACGAGCTCTGTAAAAATATCCCTGGAGGATTAGCAGTCCCAATGGCCAGAACACTTGCAGGCCCCTCAGCTCTCTGCGCCTTCCTGAACCCAGCTAGCTCATGGCCCTTAACATCCCCACCGTTCTCAGACATAGGCATTGTTGCTGCAATTCAATTAACAAGGCACCAAGAACTCGAGTATAATCGATTACAGAATAGTAACAAAAACATACATATGAACATACAAGCTTGAGAAGCTATATATGTATAGAAAACGCCTCATATTCATATTTATATAATATCAGATCATGGTGGTGGCAGGTGCATGATCGTGCGGATACCATTGCTGACATTCCGAGCTCATGATTCCTTCCATTAAAGTTTTTAATTCAACTGAGATATACTCATGACCAATTTGGCAGGAGAGTGGCCATAATCTCTTAGTAAACAATTTGAGTTGGTTTTACTCTCAGGTATACAATGGTGGGTTATTGTACTTTTTTAAGATTATAAGTCATACCAGGGAAAGATTACAAGTAATTCCACGGGAGTAGATATATATAATTATAAGGCAAAGATTATAAGTAGTTAGGGAATAGATATATATAATTATAATAGATATATATAATTAGCTTATTCATTAGTAATGTGGTTGAGGCATAATAAAAAAAATCTATATGAAAAAACAAAAAGAAATTGTTTTCCATATCTTTATCATCTTTGCTGTACATTTGTTACACTTAGGTCAATGTTGTTGATATACTCAAGCAATGTTGTTGATATACTCAAGCAAATCCAAAATATAAGATAATATCTAAATGCCTATAGACATAATTATAATAGATATATATAATTATAAGAATATAATTTAGATAAAAAAAGAACACTTAATTTAACAATATTCAAATTAAGATTCAATGAAAACACTAAAAAATCTCAATCTACGACATTATAGATTTCCACTGTAAAATCATGTATAACCCTTTTGAACATAGAATAGTTTGAATAAAGTATATGAAGGTAGCTTGAATGTATGAACGAGAAGCCCTTTTGAACATAGAATAGTTTGAATAAAGTATATGAAGGTAGCATGAATGTATGAATGAGAAGCGTTGCTCCACCTACTTTCCATGCACACAACCAAAACGCTTACAAATCAGTCAAAGAATTGTGCGTTTGCTGCGCCGTTGTGGAAGCAGATGACTTGTATAAAAAATAATTACACCAAACAAACATGTTCTGTAAGCATGAGATCACAGTAAGAGTACTTTACAGCCATTTGGTGCAAAATAATTTCAAAAAACTGGAAATTGTAACTTTATGTTTTTAAATGGTGATATTCCAAATCGTCTTCCCTGCAACAAATCTCTCATACACACAAATAGTATTTTGGCCAACTTTCAGTTACATTAGATGATTTAACATTCTTCTTAGTTAATAAATACTATCATATTCATACCTCTAATGGATGTAAATTATAAACACAAATTACAAAATAGTCTCTTTGAAACTAAACAATTATTAAAAACATAAATAAAGCATTCATATTTAATAATATACCAATATATTAAGTATCACTTCTTTATAAAGTTTGAAAATAAGACTGCAATGATAATGAATCATTCATCATATTAAATTAAAATATTATAATTTTAAAATATTATAAAAAAATTATAAGTATTTTTATTAATTTAGAAATATGGTGTATTGAATGAAGTTGTCATTACCTATGTAGAAAACTAACATCATTTTTTTAACTTGTGAAACTTGCTTTTTGAGGTGACAAGTGTCACTGGATTTTCTTAGATTTAGATGGACACAAAGTATTGACTTATGAATGCCTCATGGGAGTGGCCACAAACAATAAGTGCAAAAACTATGCTCTTTTTATGGGCCTTGGAATTATAGTCTCTCTAGTTATTCAAAATGTTATCATCTTGGAGACTCATTGATCGTCATCTCGCAAAGAAGGAAGAAAGTTTGCAATCTAGACATGATTATAGAGAGGTTGTATACTCGAATCGTGGATCTTCTGAGAAGAATTCTAGCCCCAAATCTATTGCATGTTAGCTTACTAGGCCACCTACCTAGATCGTGGAAGCTTGGTTAGAAATGTGGGCCACCACCACCATTAATGGCTCCCTTGTGATTTAATTTGGATGACATTTTGAAATATTTTCAAATTGCATTGCATGTGTGCTAGCTACTATAGTAATTCCATCATCAATATGGGATCCATTGAGCATTTACATTCCTGTGTGAGTGAGTTCTCCCCTCAGTTCTCTTATTATGCAGTAAGCATGACTCTGCTCTTATGTTATAAGATGTCTCTTGGTTCACTGCTTGTTTATTGTGGGATATTGTTGGAGGTCAACAACAAATTTGTGTTCTATGAAAATTATGGGGTAGTCATCTGAGGACGTCTGGAGATTCAGTGGGGGAATGAGTTTCATCTCCCACATACGGGCTTGCAACTCATTATAACTGGAAGTATGCTACAAGATTCTGACAACAGGTTGGTCTGGGAGGTTCTTGTGGTGGGCCTTCCTACCTCAATCATGAAATTGTTAGAAGGTGTAGTCATGGAGGAGTCAAGACGTGGTGGGAGTCTAGGACAAGTCAAATATGATATCATGGACCTAAAGATCATCACATAAAGAGTTAATTCATAGCTTGAAGGGGCCGTTTCCAGTATTGAGAAAGTGACTAGTCAGGTTTCTCATTTGGATGCTGAGTTTTATGACTTAGAAGCGCACATACAAGTTTAGGTTGCACAGTTGGAAAGGCTCGCTATTTTTATGGATATTTGTCAAGACATGATGATTGGGGAACAATTCAGGGACACTCGGTATACACGCTCAAAGGCCATGGATGAAGATTTTGTGCAATAGCCAACTAATGCAATGGGGAACATTTCTAACTCCCACAGAACTTGTGATTATATCTCCCTTTCAACTCTCTTTGTTATATGGTCTTCTTCTGTCATTTTTTGCTAGGCCAATATGTTAAAGTTTACAACTTTCAAGTTGTCGGCATATATGATGTAATAGTCTATAAGTCTTTGGTAGTTTGTAGGCTTCATTGCACTATTTTATTTGCCATTAAACACTCAGTTTTTAGAAGAAACACATTTGCAACTTTTGGACTGGTATAATATCAAAGTTTTACCTATTTTCATTATATATATATATTTGCACCAATAACGACTTTCGAGGCAATCCAATTCCTCACTAAAAAGAATTTCTAAACCAAAGATTTCTAGATGATGGAAGCATTATTGATTTTTTTTTTGGATAATGGAACCATTCCTCTATAGATAAAGGCTTAATATATTTATGAAAAAATACTTCTCTCCACAACCCTAAACCAATCATCAACTTCCAAACACTCTTGGCATCAAAGACCTTAGCCAAAATGAAATATGTTCTTAAGGTCCCATCCACCACACTTTTTTCAAAGGGAAAATTTTAATTGCCAAATTTTGCCTCTAGTTTTGCATTGTTTTTTCAAAAAATGATTTGCAAACTTCCTTCTTTTCTTTAATGATAAATTAAAAGGTTAGTAATGTCAATTTTGTAACAAATGTTTTGAACTTACAGTCTAATGTGGGTGTATGTAGGTTAGTCTAAGAGAAAGTGATTTTTTTATCCTCGGATCTCTTACGTCACAAAGATGACAAAATATTTTGTCCCGTGATATTTTAGGGATTGTTCAACACATGTTTCACTATGGAGCTCATGAAAGTTTGTTCTTATTTTAGCAATGTTTATTTTCTTCTTTATGAACATAGAGAAGTGTTTTATCTTGTAAATTATGGTTGATCATCTTCCTATAATATCTTAATTTTCTCTTATCCTCTAATTCTTTACCGCAACACAACTTCTCTTTAAGTTTAAATAAAATAATATTTTTGATATTATTACTATTTTGCAGAGTGACATCCTCCTCAATTTCCCAATAATTTAGCAAAAATGACATCTTTATGTCAACCTCACTTGAGTTGCAAGTGATTTTGACTAAATTTTGAAGCAATTTTAAAAGTCTATTGTCTCCCATGTTGGTTATCTTGTTCTTGTACATTAGACACGCAGTCATAACCACACTTTCTATGGGGATAGACTAAGAAAGGGAGTATTGCCTTTAATTTTGAGATTATAAGTTATAAAATTCTTTTTGGATTTGTTATATCTTTCTCCACAAATCTCTAGAGACGTTGTCACCCCAAACTTCACAACCATATAAGATAACATGAGTGACAAGAGTCTCAAAGAGGAGTTAAATGTGACCACCATTATATTATTATTATATATTATATTTATTTAATATATAACTATTATTATTATATAATTAATGTTGACCATTAAGATATTAATATTATATAGTTAAAGAGATCATCATTATATTATTATTATCATCATTATTATTATTCATTTGTAGTTCACCTACCCCCAGTAGGGCTTGCTATGTCCACGAGAACAAGTCATAGGGGGCCCACCTGAAGGGGCCTCACCGCATTCGCTCTGATTACAGAGCTAACCTGATGGGGACATCAAGTGAGGCCCTTATATAGCAATGTATAGCCACCCGAGGATTTCACCCCGAGACCTTCTACTCGTAACTTACAACACTCGACCACTTAACCTAGCCCACCAGGGTATTATTATTATTATTATTATTATTATTATTATTATATATTAATTGTACATTATTTATTGTATGATATCTATTATCATTTATTCTCTATGCAAAAGAATCTAAACTTATCATTATTATCTTCGTAATTATAGATTAACCTAAATTACATGGGAGTGTGTTGTGGCATACATGGCTCTAATGTAGCATACAAGGCTTATTATTTTATGACTTCTTTAGGAAACCCATTTTTTGACCAAATTTCCTCTAATGGTTGCAGATGGTTTTGACTTGAGTTTCAAGCAATCTTAGGAAGCATATTTTCTCCCATGTTGTTTATCTTGGTCTTATACATTAGGTGCCTAGTCATAGCCATGCTTATGTGGGGAAAGACCTGCTTTTAGGAGGAGGATAAGATAGGGTGTGTTGCCTTTAATTTTGAGATTATAAATGATAAAACCCTTTTGGATTTGCTTTATCCTTTTCTGTGATTCTCTAAATATGTTGTAATCACAAACTTCACAATAAAATAAGATAATTTAAGTAATGAGAGTCTCAAATACAAGTTTCTTCTTTTTCTTTAAAATAATTTTTATCTAATTTAAAAAGTCTCTTAATTAATTAATTAATATTATACATCATATATCATATGGGACATTACAAATATTGATGAGAGTGTAGCTGCAAAAGAAGGTTTCTGTGTTGTGGGAGTAGTCTTATGGATAAATAGTCTTCATGGGTTCAATTTTAAATTACAAAGTGGTACATGTACAAACATGAAAGCAAAATTATTAGCCCTTTGGTGCTTATGTAAGGTGGCTAAATTTTTTGGCATTGTGACCTTGCAAGTATTTGGGGACTCCTGGGTTACTATTAAATGGACAAAAGAAGATTTCAATTTAAATGTGATTTGTTTACTACCATGGTGTAACAAAATTCGAATGAAGCAAAAGTTCTTCAACAAAATCAGCTTTTGCCATATTTTCAGGGAACATAATCAACTGGGTGATGAACTCTCCAAATATGCTCTGGAAGGAAAGGAAGGCCTCCTTTATTGGGAAGAAATGGAAGAAAATATTCAATTAGATTCTGGTTCCATTTACATTTTTTATTACTAATCCTTCAAGGTCATCTACTATGACTTGTTTTTTTTGGTACTTTTGGCTCTTAGGCCACTGGTTTTTCTTTCTGCTTGATTCGTTGAAGTTGTTGGTGATGTATTTTGAAATTATGTTTTCTTTGATCTTGTTTAGAATGTTCTGGAATATTCAGACTTCGATGTTTTGAATAGTCTTATACTAGACTTTGAGAAGCTATGTACTTTTTTATTCTTTTCGAATAGCAAAATTTTGATTTTTTCCGCTGAAAAAAAAATATTGATGAGTTGGGCAAAACCATGAATTAGCTATTGACCTTATGATTAAGAGTGTTTTTTAAACTTCGATATAAAAAAAATTGTATTAGGCATTTATTTATACGAATGAATTGGTTGGAAGTCTATATGGTCAAAAATTATGTTTGAATGATGATAAGCTCCAAGTTAATATAGGAGTTAAAAGATATATGTCGGATGTGTGTAATAAAGGTAGTTATTGAGACAAATAATATCTCAATACACCGATATCCATCTTGTCTGAATTTCATAATGTACTTCTTGGATAAGATTTTCTTCCCATTCAAAACTTATGGCAATAGAGTAACTCAACCATGAATAGTTATATATGTACCCTTACGAATTACTAAAATATTGTGGATAAAGATTGTGGTGAAAGTGGAGATTGAATTGCATTACATCCATGATCCAAGATAATATCTTATGGATTTCCAAAAGCAACTTCCACGGGTTAGACCATTTCAATTTAGTGCTTGCTCGTTCTACATAGTACTCTATGGAATATGTATTTTGATGCAAGAGAATCCAAGTGAAATGAACATACCCTTTAGTAAAGAAAAACTTTGGAAAATTACACATTATGAAAACACATGATTATGGAGTGATGACATGGTGAATGGAAAATGGACATGATGGATACATGGGAGGTGGTAATTGGATAATAGAGGAGTTTGAGGACCAAACCTCTTTAATCGAGGACAGAGTTTATTTATTTATTAAAAACTAACTATTAAAAATAGGCTTTGCATATGCAAAGAAAGAGGTGATGTGGAGGAGGCTTGATGCTCTGCATTTCTCCATTGTATTACCTGTGGCATTTTCCTTTCCTACATAAATATGTATGAGGATGCCAAGGAGGAGGTTGTTGCAAAGAAAAGAATGCATGCAGATAAATATGAGTTGTTATGCACCCGTGCACTCTATATTTCTTTGTTGCAAAGTTTAAAACAAAAGAAGGAAACCCTTCCCTCCACATCAAGTTATGTGTAGAAAGATGTGAGTGTGGAGCAAGAAAAGGCTTAGGAAACATGGTATGGCAATAAGGTATGCATCTCAACCTGATCCGTAATTGCTCAGCCTGGCCAAGTCAAATCACTAGCACATACCTTGAGAATTAAAAAGATTTTGCATCTCTAGTTACTATTTTGCTTTGCGTTAACGTTGATTGTACAATACTCACATATTGTAATTAAATGTAGAAAAAAATGATGGATATATCAATCATAAACACAATAATAACACAAAGATTTTACCCTAGAAATCCATTTGGTAAAGCCAATGAGAAATGGCCTTTATTTAGCACTTTACATGCTCAAGAATTATTACAAATGGCAGTGATGCACTCTCCAACAAAAGATATTTTATATTTTCTCCTTGGCTATGCTTTGCAAACTGCATCTTAGCCCCTAGATAATATTTACTTCTCACAAACATGATCATATGCTTTTATTTGTCCTCCGGATCCATGTGCCTGGTCTTCCTCTGTCTACTTATGCAACATTAATGTCACAATCTTTCAATTTCCATGTCTCCATCAATTCAACCAATGTTCAAGCAAATCCCTTTTTGTGTCTTGGTTAGGCATCTATATTGCCTACCTCAATTAGTTTGTTTCTTCTTGGAAGGCGAGGAGACTCCAAGCCCATTCAACTACCTTCTCAAACTGCCTCATAGACCCCCAAATGTTTCCAACGAAACCCAACTATCTAACCATCCCCTCTAACAGAGTTTGGTGTTACATTTCTTCTCTTAAAGTTACTTTTGCAACATGAATGTCAAGTGGAAAAGTTCCTATTTGTTGGTTATACAATTGTCGCCCAGCGATGTGGCCACATCGTCTACTGGTAGGCTAGATCTTCTTTGTCTTCAACTCTTCTTTTCCTTTCATTCTACAAGTGGATTCCCTCTCTTTAGCAATGTGGAGCCTATGGTTATGGAGGTCGACAAGTCCTTTGCTTTGCATGCCTTGCCCACATCCACTACTCCCTTCATCACATAGTCCAATCTCCACACAACCTAACCTTTGCAAAGTGTGGGGTGTGGAGTGTGGATTAGGCTCCACTTTTCCTTGCAGACACCTATGCATGCCTTTACATCGCATCTCCACATTGACTTTGCATTAGTTTACTTTACACCATCATTTTTCTTAGTCTTTGACTTTGATGCAAAGGGAAGAGCTAGGAAGATTATTTTGACTTATCCATAACTCTATATAACCAAAACTTCCGCATGCATACAACTTTCGAAGGTGTGAAAATAGGGATTTGGCCAAGGTTTTGATGAAGGGATTAAGACCATTAACATGTAACTTGAGCATTAAACATAAACATTGAAAAAAAAAACACATTTTTTTGTCAATGATCCATTTCAAATCACACCCCCCCATAAGTAAGCTTTTGGTTGCCAAAAGCTCAACGCGACCAAAAGCTCAACAATGGAGAAGATGAAAGCACATGGCCTCCACTTGTTTCTTCAAGTCCACTACTCCATCAAATATGAAGGTTACTTTATTTTTCCATGTCTCAATAAGTTTTTATGTATACCCCTTGTTTTGACACCACCAAGGAGATTTTGTTTCTGCTTTTGTGCTTTGAAGAGGTAGGAATTACCACTTTTGGACAAACAACATTTGTTTTTAGTGAATCTCATGGCAGATTTCTCTTGTACCATTTCAATGAACATGATTCAACTAGATCATAAATCCCTAAACCAAGCTCATCAACTAAGGTCAAATTGCATTCAAACCCACTATCAAGCCAAAGGATTTGCCTTTCAGTTCTTCACTTGAGCTTAGATTTGGAGAGTGTGATTTTATCTCCACTTGTCTTTGGTTGTTGCACTACAATGCATATTAGATTTTCATCCACACCAGAGGTGTTATATACTAGTGCTTACTTGATAGTTTCCAATTCTCTTTTCATGGACTTGTACCATTTTGGACACAATTATGAATGAAGCTTTTTATATTTCTCATATGTGCACCCATCTACATCATGGTGCTTGAAATGATGAGGATCTTTCCCTCTTTAGGTTGTGGTTGCAATCTTTTTTCCTTTATTTTCACTATTCTCTTCTTTGATTTTAAGTTGTTGCCTCTTCTTGAAGTACAATTCAATGTCAAAAGATTAATTCCTTTCATCGTCTATGCTTTCCATATTCATCAATGACAATTGCTTTCAAATATCACTAAATATGCTTCCAAGGCATTTCACTATTACCCCAGGTTCTTCCAAAGAGATACCCAAAATGATGTTTGCTTTTAAAATTTGTATTATTGTACACTTTGTCCTTGTTCTTTCCAAAAGTATTGCCACTTCATGAGTTGTTCCTCATCATAGCCTATGGCGTAGAACTATGATTTCAACAATTCTTTGAAATTCTCCAATTTTCTAACCATGGACCTCTTGCCTAGCCTCAAGGCATCTGCGTAGCTTTCCCACCATAACAGAGCACATCGAAATATTTTCAACCATGAAAAAAGAAATCCTTTGGACTTCATTTATCTAATAAAGGTGGAAATAAACCTCTACTTGTTTCAACCAATGATTGAGTTTCTCATCATCATTAACTTGACCATCATATGTATTTAATTTAAGTTTTGCTTCAACATCGATGGAGTATTTGTAGACAAAAGACAAGAGCCAGTATACCTGAATCATCAAGCAATCCAATATTTTTTCGAACATATATATCTTCACCCCTCACTATCAGCAACTATGCCATTGTATTAGTTAGTACAAGAGTACTCTTTTCCAGTCAAGTAAACTTGACTTCAAGGTCTTCCTTGTGTTGTTCTTCATTAAAAGTAACGTCATTTTCCAAGACCTTGCAGCAATGTCTTTTTACTCTTCTCGTATCTATTGTGGGTGTTTACCATACAAGTTGTCCAACAAATGTTTTTGAATATGGGCTCTAATACCAATATGATATGTAATTGCTCAACCTATGGCCAAGACAAATCACCAACACGAACCTTAATTAACTTTGCAAAATTAAATTGCTCTTACCTATGCTTGTTATTTCAATGTGCATTAATTTTGGTCGTATAATATTTATATATTGTAATTAAATGCAAGGAACATTATTGAAAAAATCAATCATGAACAGAATAATAACACAAAGATTTTACAATGGAAACCCATTTGGGAAAACTAACAAGAAATTATCTTTCTTTGGCTCTTTATTTCCTCAGAAGTTACTACAAATGTAAGCTATACACTCCAACATAGATTTTGTGTATTCTTACCCGTTGGCTATGTTTTAAAGGTTGCATCTTGGCTCTGACATAATCCTTCATCCTTAGGCTTCACGTTCTCAATCTTCCTCTATTTACTTTCATGCCATTAACATCCTGAGATTTCAATTTCCAACTCTCCAGCTATTTGACCAATGTTTGAGCAAATCCCCTTTTCGTGTCTTGGTTCTGCCTCTTTATTGCATCCCTATGTTAATTTCTTTCCACCTAGAGGTCCAAATGAGTCCCAAACCTATTCAATTGCTTCCTCCATCTGTCTCGCAGATTCCTCAATGTTGCCAGCAGAACCCATCCAACACCGCCTCTTGTAACAAATTTTCACAATACATCTATTTTCATAAGGTTACTTTTGTCAATGCAGATGCCATGTGGCATCTTCCTATTTGTTGGGATGCACATGTGTCACTAACCTATGTGTCCACATCCTCTGCCAGATAGGCCAAGGTCTTCTTTGTCTTGGACTCTTCTTTTTCTTCCATTATGTGGGTAAAGGCCCTCTATTTAGCAATGCATAGGTTGGTGAGTCCTTTGCTCTACATAGCTTGCCCAAATGCATTTCATCTTGGTTACTTTATGTGAACTCTGAAGCACAGAGTGCAATCTCCTCTCTTCCCTTCCTCTGCATAGTCCTATATCCACATGCTAAGATCTCTGCATAGCACAACCTTTGTGGAGTGTGGACTTTGAAGTGTGGAGCAGGCTCCACTTCACCTTGCCCACACCATTGTGTGCCATTATTCCATGTCGTCACATAGACTCAGCCTTAGTCTATTTTCCACCATCTTTTGCCTTAGTCTCTATCATTGACATCAAGCATGGAGCTAACAAGCTCCTTCCAAGTTGTCCATAACTGAAACAACCGCATGCATAAAACCTTCTAAGGCATGAAAACAAGGCTTTGACCATGGTTTTGATGAAGGCTTTAAGTCTAACATTGTTAAACCTGCAACTTGAGCATTAAACCTAAACATAAAAGACCATTAAAACAAACCGTTTCTTTGTCAATGATCCATTTTGGATCACCGCCTCCACATTAGTACTGATGGAGAGGTCTATGACAAACCACATGGAGAGGTCTTTTAAAGACACATGGAATAAATAAAGAAGGTGGAGGATAGGGTTGCGCACCATAAGTTGGATGGTGTCAATGAATGAGGTAGAGCCATGAAGTGGATGAAGGAATGAAGGATTCGTTACAATATGGAATGCGATAGAATGTGAAGATGACTAATGTCAATGAAGTTACAGAACAGTCAATGTGGACAATCCATGAAGATAAAGGGGCAACCTACCATGAGGACAGATACAAATAGAAGAAGGATAAATACAAGACAACAATGAAGATGAAGAGAGGGGCACTCTAGAGGTGAAATTTACAAGTAAAAACTACCATGGCCTGCAACCTGATAGCCAAACCAACTTGTAATGAGTGGCCCGATATAGAGTAGAGAGAAGGTTGAGAGCCTTATCATTAATATTATGTCAATTTGAATAAGAAAGAAGATGATCAGCCATTGAAGGTGGTTTTCCCCTTCGGGTTTTACTTGTTAAATTTGTGTGTAATATGTTAATTGTTATGTGTAGAGCTCTCAAGGAGTTTATGAGCAAGATATCATCAGGCAAACCAACCTCCTAGCAAATTCATTCAATGGGACAATACCAAGGCACATTTAGACATGATACATGAGCACATCTTCTGGGAACTCATAGATGGCAAATCGGCAGAATTTTGGGATGATTCACAGCAACGACTCCCCTCCCTAAATAAGGAACCCTTCCAAAACCCCTCAGGCCTATTTTTCATGCAGTTGCTTGGACAAAAGTCCAGGACTTCTGGAGGGACCAAAATCCAGACAGCTTATCCCTGCATAAATACTGAAAAAACCCAGATTCATGGCCGAAGGAATTCAGATACAGGACCGAGAGGGCCTCTAAACTCTCTTGCCGTCAAGAAGAATAAGGATACAATAAGGGTCAGATACATCACAGTGGATTGATAATTTGATATATGCGGACCTAATTGGTAATTTTGAGCTAATCTATGTGGATCACAATTCAGAGTATGATTTGAAAGGACCACCAAACAGTGAACTTTTCAAATGTGTGTATTTATTCAGTCTAATCAAGAAACCGTAAATAGGATCGTTACAAACAGAAACATGGTCAAAACGGGATGGTTCAAAAGATGAGGGAAAGTAAAATCTCATGCACTGATCAAAGCTGTATCTTTATGACTATTATACCAAAAAACATTGGCAATTTCAGATTTCAATGCCAAGCTGAAATTCAGCATGATTCATGAATCCCAATAAGATCTTAGTGTGGAGGTTTTCACAGTGGTTAATCATTGCATTGAATCTTGTGGAATTTCACTGTGTTGGAGTTTTGGAAATGCCCAACGTTTCGAGTGGACACTCCACCCATCATCAGGGGATCAGAATGAAGCTGTAAAAGATAGATTAGTGCAGTGTCTATTCCAGACGTCGGGCGTTTCCAAAACTCCAACACAGTGAAATTCCACAAGCTTCAATACAATCCTAAAAAAATCCCTCAAGCACCATACTATACATTGCTGGCAATATCGTATCTATTTAAAGAATTTTGGTTTGGGCATCAAATCCATTCTAGACACTCTGAAAGTTTCAGACATGTTTACATTAAACTACATTAACACCAATGCTTGATGCCTTAAGCAAACCAATCTACTCCAAAGGTTTTTTTCAACCTTGGATGTTAGGAGAGGAGGCTGTTAGTCCATTCCACTTGGTTGGACTTATAGTGCTGCTTGGGTTCCCTTTTGCTTATTTCTTCAGACAGTACTTTGTGATTATCTGGTCTTTTCATTTTGGGTTTCATTTTATAATGGGGATGTCCCACATACTTCCTCGTCTTTTGATGCAAGTGTGATACCTCAAACCCCACAAATTGTTAATGATTTTTAGTGGACATTAAAAAAAAGTTCAGTTCAATTCATTTCCTGTCGTAAACTTGCAGACACAAGTAGTACATCAAATCATGCTCTCTTAAACACCAATCTGTTATACAGATAGTAATAACCAGAATAACAAAAGCGAATGCCCTTCTTCAATACTTATAAATTCCCTCCTCAATTTGCATGCACTGAAATAAAATAAAAAACAAAAATGCATTATAAGTGCCTTTAAAAGCAATTCTATAGATACAACCTTATTGAGATAGAAAATAGCTCATAACAGCCTCTAACGAGAATATTCATCTATACAAAAGTGTTCATGGAAATAGATTGATGATGGCATGACATTATAAGTACACCTATTATGTTTTAAGATTCTGTAAGGCCCTCAGCAGTAGTGACTGGTCTCACATTAAACCTTTTGGAATGCCAACATAAGCAGATCATGTGTGAAACAGCCTTATCAAACAGTAGCAATACAATCATGAAAAGTCGAGTGAATAGAAATAGTTACCAATATCAGCTACCAAATTCATAATTCTTAAAGAAAGCATTGACTTGTATCAGAGATAAGCTTATCCAGCCTATAATAGCAACTTGCAGACTTATAAATGATATTAGTGAAAAATGCCATCCACTTCTCTGATACTTCTCTAAGAACACTGGATATCATAGCAGCAGCTAGTCTTTACAAAGACCATCAAACCTCAACCTTGGGGCCCACATATTGTCCGCCTCTAACAACAAAGTCAGTGGGATAATCTACCTCCAGCCATGCATAACCTTGATCTTCATCAGTCTTCTTGATCAAATTTCCTGGCAAAACATTATATATCTCATTAAACACAACCATCCATGCAGACACTAGACGTTTAACAAGTTAAACAGGTTTACAGGATATAAAAGAAGTTTTTGAAGTAAACTTTCCAAGTTTCGAGCAAGGCACTGCCTGATTGACTTACCTGGAAAAGCTGCATATGGACAATCACGATAATATGTACAATGCCTGCCAGATTTATCTGAGTAAGGCGGTGCAAGGACATCAAGGATTGCACAAGATGTCACTGCTGTGAAAGAATGTAAATTGCCTCCAGTTGTTGGATATAATACAGATGTCTCACATGGAGCTGTGATAACAGTGTCTACCTTCAGTTTGGCTAATCTTGCTGCAGCAAAGAACAAGTACTTTGCTTATGGTTGGACTCTCAATAACATTACAAATGCAACAACTCTTTGGACCTAAAACAAACATATTTTAGAATTATGGTGATGAGATTGCAGGCAATATAAAAATAGTCATTAGTGAGGGCTTACGCTGTGATATTTCGGTGGCTTTCGGTATGTTCAACGGATCAACCCAGTCATAGGCTTTAACATGCATTGACCCATAAAGAAGCTTGCTCAAGACGGTCATTCCAGGGTGATCGTGGAGTGGGATAACAGCTGAGGTTGGCAGGCAAAATATACCTATCTACACAAGAGTTAAAAAACTCAGTTTAGATATTTTTATAATCACTCAAATCTCTAGGTTGTAACCTTTGGAAATATACCTTGAAAAGTCCAGGCCATTATACCCAAAAAATTGCATGTAAAAATATATAATTCTACAGGCCTTCCTACATGTCATAAATACCCAAAGTCCCTTCAGCATTGTATATTACATATAGAGTTTAATTATGATTATCCTAACTGTTAAATAAATATAATCCAAAAAAATGTCAATGTTCTTACACTTAATAAAATGTGTTTGCCAATAACAACTGCCCTCACACATATTATCTTTGTTCCATCCACCAGTGTCATGAATGTTTGTTGGTCTCATCAAAATGGATTTCACATCATAAGTTGTTGGCCATAATCAAGTCCCATTTGTTTTAGTCTGTGATTATTCAATTCAGAAATGTCTCTCAAGCTCTTTGCAATGCCTATTAATGCACAACCTAGCAGCCCCAAGATTGGCAAGTGAATCGGCTGCTAAACCAGTGCAACTATGGATTCCCAACCCAATGTGTCACTACCAGAAGGTAATCAACTTTTAGGTTTCCCAGGCCCAACAGTAAACGAGCCCAAACTAACCAAGCGAGAGACCCTAGCCAAGCCTTTTCTAAGGCTATAAAGATAATTTATCTTGCCCCAACTACCGGCATAGCTATATTTTATATTAGATGTGCCGCTTAAGTTATTCAATGAAATACAAAGACAAAACTTCAGTATTCAGTAACAATATGCCACGAACAATAAAATCAATTATACGATGAAATATAATACTTGCAATGAAATAAATAGACAATATGAACAACTTGAAGTAGATAAACCCAAAACCAAGGTTTATAGTCAAACGGGATTATCTGACTGCAATAGCCCTTCTAACCACCTGCGGAGTCCAACAATGATGCCCGACCCAATCTTTCAAAGCACCAACTAGGGAGGCTCAACCGTATCCCTGGCCACACCACCCAACCCCTCAGATGTATGAAGAGTAATCTTCTCGAATGTTGTTTTCGGTGCGCTGTAGCGATTGGATGGACAAGAGGTTGGTTTTGGGATTCCTATAGGGTCCCCGATATATGCAAGGCATAGTTGCACGGGTACCGCTCCTAGGATTTTTGCAACCCGTACCTGGCGTTTCCCCACTCCTGGGAGCTTGGGAGCTGGTACGAAATGCCCCTTTTTTGTTGGGAGCTTCTTTGGAAGCTTGGGAGCTTTTCGGGAGCTTTTTGGGAACTTGCTTTTGTCGCTCCCTTTTTATTGGGAACTTGTAGAAGCTCCATGTCTGTTTAGGAGCTTCCAACTAGGATTTTTGCAACCCGTACCTGGCGTTTCCCCACTCCTGGGAGCTTGGGAGCTGGTACGAAATGCCCCTTTTTTGTTGGGAGCTTCTTTGGAAGCTTGGGAGCTTTTCGGGAGCTTTTTGGGAACTTGCTTTTGTCGCTCCCTTTTTATTGGGAACTTGTAGAAGCTCCATGTCTGTTTAGGAGCTTCCAACTAGGATTTTTGCAACCCGTACCTGGCGTTTCCCCACTCCTGGGAGCTTGGGAGCTGGTACGAAATGCCCCTTTTTTGTTGGGAGCTTCTTTGGAAGCTTGGGAGCTTTTCGGGAGCTTTTTGGGAACTTGCTTTTGTCGCTCCCTTTTTATTGGGAACTTGTAGAAGCTCCATGTCTGTTTAGGAGCTTCCAACTAGGATTTTTGCAACCCGTACCTGGCGTTTCCCCACTCCTGGGAGCTTGGGAGCTGGTACGAAATGCCCCTTTTTTGTTGGGAGCTTCTTTGGAAGCTTGGGAGCTTTTCGGGAGCTTTTTGGGAACTTGCTTTTGTCGCTCCCTTTTTATTGGGAACTTGTAGAAGCTCCATGTCTGTTTAGGAGCTTCCAAAAGCTCCTAAACAGACAGGGAGCTTCTACAAGCTCTCGACCATGTGGAGGCCAAAATCTTAAGAAAAGTGATGAAAATCAATTGAAAGATTGTTGTTTATTGTGTCAATAAATCACCAATAATAAAAATTTTAATTGAATCTATCAATAATGCCATATTTTTATTTTCAAGGTTATATAAATAAAAAGGGCTCACACCTCTTAAATGTTTAGATCCATTCACACTCAAAATATAAGTTGCAAGTGTACTTAAGTGAATACAAATGGATCTTTCTAAAATACTAAGATATTGAACAACTTTAATTCATGTCTCAAATGTTTATAGCTAGCTTACATTATTCATACTGACTGATGTAGCAATTTAGGATCATAAACCACATCAAACTCAAAATACCAAAGAATTTGAAAGTTTGTTAGTTGAACTTAAAACAATCAAGTTCATTCACATTATAAGTAAGTAGTAGTTACCATAAAAAAATGCAAAGGCACCCAAATACTAAGCACTCATAGGAGCAATAATATAGATGGAAATGGAACAAGGAATTAAAAAGATTGAATCTTATGATTTATGAAGCTATTGGGGCTTCGTACACATATATGCAATCTGCCTTTACAAACTCGTACAATGGGATTTGTATAATGTGGACCTAGAGGAGTGAGCAAATTTAAAAGGATTGAATTTCACGACACTGCTAGAGGCTTAAGAGGATAAAATAGTTTAAGCTATGAAATTAATCATTTTTTTAACTCTTTATTTTTTTAAATATATTTTAAAAACTTAATATATTATTGCCGCTCCCAACCCTACGTTTCCTGCAAATTTGGGTGAAGCTTCTAGCCATACCGAATACTCATACCCACGTATCCAACGTACTCGTGTTCCACAAACTAGTGTAACATAGATGCAAGGTACATGGGATCCAAGTCCTTGCTTAGTACTTGATGAGCCTTGGAAATGTATCATTATGCTCATCTTCTTTTGACATTTTAATGAACATTTAACCCCTAAATATCCCATCTTGTGCCCTAAGCATTACATATGTTATCCTATTATAGCCATTTGGATATTATTTAGTAAATCCTTGTAAATTGATGTATTTGACAGTTTTTATGGAGTTTTGAATGGAATGCATGAGTTCTTGTAAATCATTATATGTTGGAGGCATTGATGATCTCTATTGCAAGGCAGTACTAGTGTTTATTCGTCCTTGCTGCAAAGAATTTGACATTTAGGAAGCCTTCTTGGTCCAAATAATTCATGTGCAACTGCTAAAGAATTTGTTGACAAGTCTACTAACAGATTTGTCAAAATCTTTCACTAACGTTCCTGGGAAGTTTTTCGGTAGCAGTTGCTGACAAGTTTTTCCATAACAATATCAAGACAACTAGGGGCGATGAAGCACAATCAACAACATGATGCCATCAGGAAATTAAAACGACTATAATAGTGATCATTACGTTGCTAGATCGTGCTCTTTTATTGATTATGTATTTTGCCACATTTGCCCTTTTTAAGGGCAGAAGGATCTCAATTTAAAAATTGTTAAGATCTCTTTTATTTCCTGCTTCCACGAAAGAGGGAATCCGCCCACTAAATAAGGACAATATGTGTATTAGAATAGAGCCAAAAACTAAAGAAGGAACTTGCACCGGTTTCCCATCATAATAGGGCCAAAAACATCAATTTCATATCTGATTGTTGCACCGGTTTTCCCATCTTGGGTTTTATTTGGGGGTTTCCATAACCAAAACACTGTGTCTATATTTATGTGATGTTGTGGATGATTCTCAGTATTTACTTTCCGCTACAATACTAGTAAAAGAATTTTGGGTTTGGAGGACATTACACAGGGAATGCCAAACAACTTGCCAACCACAATGTAATACAAGGGGTGAGGATGGCTAATTAGGACCCAAAAGTAATGGTCCCCCTCATGCAAAATATGACAAGTTCTTGAATCAGTATTTACCCCATATCAAACTCATCTATGTGATCAAATACATTAGGGTTTAGATTAGAGTTTTCGGTGCGAGAAGTGGGTACGGGTTGCGACTTGAGAATGCAATCAATATTCACTCTCTCAACAACAATTCCAAATGAGAGAGCGTCTAATTTATAGCGTTCTAGGCCCAACCACCTCAAAATAAAATAATATTATTACAAGGATCAAATTTGACATGTCAAAGTAATGCCCAAAATAGACATGTCAAACAAATAATAAAATATTACATGGATAAATGAATTGGTCTTCAAAATAGCTTTATCTCTCCACATAAGAGCTAACAAGAGAAAGGAATCAGTAGTTTGTAGTCACTTTTAACTCCTCAACAAGGTGAAATAAGGTGTGAACAAGGATTATTCCAAGGTGCATGTGGACTGTTGCCACCTAATACACACCTCCAAACGTGGAGAAGTCTCCAACCCACTCAGTGTGTCCTTGGGGACAAGCTATGAGTCGAGGATCCACTGTCACCTCGATTCCCAACTCCTCTGTTTAGGCCCAACTCCTAAAGGAGCCAAGGGGGGTAGTCCCTATTTGCTAAGTTTTTTCTTTTAGTTTTATTAGGATTGATTTTAGGAGTTAAATTTTAGTTAAGTTGTCTAAGGGGTAAAATGACAAGCAATCATGCAATATGCAACAAATATTAATGACAGTTAAACGTTACTAAAAATACACTAACCAAAGAATGCTAAAAGAATGAAACAATCAAATTAATAACTATGCGGGTGCCTTATCTATTGGGCTTAAATGTTATAATAAACCAATGCTTGTTTGACGTAAATAAATCGCACAAGATACACAAAAGAATTGCAATAACTTTACTTCCAAACTTTAAACATTCAAAAATGAAAGAAATAACTTGCTTGAAATGGAATGAACTTGAAACTTGGAACAACTTGCTTGGGAATGTAAAGGACTTGAATTAAAATGCTCCGAAAAGTAAATGTGGAAAAAGAAGAATGATTGTAGTGTTTTGCAAGTGGTCCTACAAATTTTAATTTATTTTAAGTCTCACTTTGCTTAGGGGATTTAGTGTTTGATACAAGAAAAGTAAATCTACCTAACGTCACTACCTCTAACACTTGTCCTTCAATTGAGAAAAATTGTTGGGTGGTCAACAAGAGAACACAAGGTTAACTTTTTGCTCCGCAAATCAGTCCCAAAGACAAGCAGGGTGCTCAACAGGAGGACACAAAGTGCCACAAGGGTCCCTTCAGCCTCTACCCCTCTTGCTCCACAACGAGTCCCTATTTTCTCAATTTCACAATAAGTTGTTAAAGTGCCTATTAAACTAGCCAACTCAAACGCTTGCCCTTTCTTTTCACCCAAGATCGAACGAACAGACAAGGGGAGGGAATATGAGGCAAGAGCAAGGCAAGGTTTATTAACTTGAAATAAAGAATTATAAACGAACTTTATGCAAAAGACTAGCCAACACGATATTGCAAGGATGGGCAGAGCCACTTCAGTTTCACTTGCAGGGTGTGGGAAAAAATAACAAATGAAAGAATGAAATGAACTTTTAATCTAGCCACTCAAACCTCTTTCTGAAAGGAAAGGGTGGGGTGAAAAAAAAAACATTTTTTAAGAAACAAATAAATGAAACTAGTCCTAGCCTTTCTTCTTTTGCAATGCAAGAGTGGGTGGAACCCTACTATCTTATGCAATGAGTGGCTTAAAATAAATAATTGAAACTAATTAAATCCTATCCCTTCCTCTCTTGCGATGCAAGGGTGGGAAAACTCAACTTCCTTTGCATGCAATTGGTAGCTTGAATAAAATTTAAAGATGAACTTGAAAATTATAAGAAATGGAAAATGGGCTCAAGAGACTCTCTTAGCCCTTACAATAAGCAAAAGAAATCTGCAGAAGAAAATTTTAAGAAAGAGAAGTGGAAAGGGGTTTTTGGACCCCTTTAGGCAATGCCCTTTGAAGCAGGGAATCTTGGGAGTCCATTGAACTCCTTTCTACCAAATTTTCGGCAGAGTTTCTCCTAATGCTGCTAAAAACCTGCACAAAACAGCAAGCAAATAAACAGTAAAAAGTGCCCAAAATCACTTTGGGACACTATGTATGTTAGTGTAAAATTCTGTAAATTTTGCAATTTAACCGACTTTAAATATCTTATGAAAATGAATATTTAAAACCAGATTTTTATGTGCTAATAGATGTAAAAAATATGCAGAAATTTTGATGGAAAGTGAGGAAAAAATACCAATGTTCCATGGGGATTCGCCCCCCTTGCTCCCCACGCCCTAAGGACTTGGGGACTCCTTTCAAAACGTTTCCCCACGTCCCCAATTTGGCAAAACTTGAGGAAATGCAGGGGGAAGCTCGCCCCCCTGTTTTGAAGCACGCACTGGTGAAATGGGGGGCTCCTAGGCACTCCAGTAGTAATGGCAATGTTAAATTCTTAGTGAAAGTGATATTTTCCATATCTTTACTTTTCTATCCTTTTACTTAAATTTTTAACATTACCATTAATTGTTCCAGGATGTTTGAGAGTGGTTCCAACCAATGAAGCACCACTCGCCTGGTACTCGCGAGTGGGCCCGAGTCAGACGCCAAGACGGGTAACCGCCGGAAACTCGGCTGACCACTCGCTGGAAACAGGTAACCGCCGAAACTCGCCGGAATCGTCGCTACTCGCTGGAATCGCGAGTACTCGCCGAAACTCATCGTGCGACTTGGGCCACAAAACAAACCCGCGAAAAACACCCGCGATTTTTGTGGTGTGACAGTCGGTTTTATTGGAGGGAAAAGGCACCTTAGCCTGCTATAAACAGACCACGCAGGTCGTTTCTTTCACCCATCAATTTCTTTTCATCCAGCATCCATTTCCGTTTTCGTTTTATCAGTTCTGAGTGTGGAGTGGAGTTCACGGCTTGCATCCATTTCCGTTTTCATTTTATCAGTTCTGAGTGTGGAGTGGAGTTCACGGCCTTCGCTACTGCTGGAGGTGGAGTTCACGGCCGTCACAGGTATTGCCGTTTTCATATTTTGTTTATTGTTTACGAGCACTCTTCAATGTGTGCATACATCTTTTAGATTGCCAATGCATTCGATATCTTCTAATGATAATATGTTGCCTTCTAGTTAGCTTCTTGAATTAAGTTTAATATATACAGATTACCTTCACTTTTCTATACAAACAGATGACTTACCGAGGTTTTCTTTCATGCAGAGGATCTAAAACTAACAATTGTTACTAAAGGTTTAAAGTATAAAGGTATGTTGTAATTAGAATGTATATTAAAATTATAAAAAGGTGTAAAGGTACATCGTAAATAGAATACATATTAAAATTACAAATAAAGTTGTAAAAATATGCTATGGTTATTAATAAAATGCATATTAAAATTATAATTAAAGGTGCAAAGTATACCAGTGGTAGAATGTATAAAATAAAATGATTATATTAAAATGGACATATAGTAAATTTTAATGGTAAATATACATTTGTATACCAATAATCAAGAAAATATTATAATTGGTAAAGGAAAGTTAAGAATAATTTTTGTACACATTTGTATTTAGATATTGCATAGATTTAATTTTTCAACGAGCTTATGTATGTTTTCTTGAGATAGACATCTTTAAGTAACTCACTCTGATAAAAATATTGTTGGAATAAAAACAAGCATTTTATCTTTTTGATCACTAGGCAAATTGACCACAAGAAGATGGTTATCTACAACGCTCCTCGCCTTAGTTCTAAATATGTGCCCTCCTCATATTTTCCAACACCTTTTTACAATGCAATCCTTTACAATGTTGTAAAAGGAGTTGATGTGAAAACCAACTCATGTGGTCTTTGTAAATCCTTTCA
>LPNX010639383.1:332049-346047 GCA_001517045.1 Pseudotsuga menziesii
AACAAATTTTTGCATACAGAATTTGATTATGTTTATGAGATAATGCACCATATTTTATCTTTTTCCTAATTGCCGAGTCTGGCCGAGTCTGGCCCGAGTCTTTCCCGAGTCGGCGAGTCATATGCCAGCCAAGTCTTTGTCGAGTCCGAGTCGTGCAACATTGGTTCCAACCTCATCGGAGTTCATATGCAAAAAGTAGAATTTTAGATCCCATTAAGAATTCAACAGACTTGACAGTTTTTCTGATTTCAGGATTTCAGGATTGCAACATTTCCACTGGATTTTATCATGTATGAGGTGAAGGGATTGTCATTTAATCAAGCACATCAACCTCTCTATGTACCTTGATGTTGGTGGTGCCAATTGTTAAACTCATCTATCATGACCTTAATCTAAATGTACCCTTTAGTCAAGCAAAATCACTTATTAAGCATGATTTTTTTTTTTAATTTTACCTTATTTTAATGCTTGGGCTATGAGGTTTCATCAAAATTGTAGGGTGTTGAGTAATGTCCTTCGAGGATCAACTTCGAGATTCAAGGTAGAGGTAAGGGCTAAAAGCCAATAGGAGGTAGGCACATGCTGCTATTGATGAATAGGATCCCAATATAGGATTAATAGTTCACTCTTGTATAATTGTATGTCAGATTTGAAATCCTCAAATAATGTGATGCCCTCTGGAATCATGAAGAAATAGGGTCCGCTGGTCACATTTCCCCATTACAACATCTATACCATGGATTTACACAATGTTGAAGTGTGTTGAATCATTGAAGAATTAGATTGTATTTACAAGGAGCAAATTAAACTATATTTATTTTTATTGTCGAGATTTATAATATTAATATATATTTTTATAATTTTAATGACCTTGAAGCCCCCACCCCCCTGAATTTCCCTACAATTTGGGGGTGGTCTCCACACGTCCCCAACGTGCGTTTCCCCGCTCCCACGCTCCCACGTCCCAGAAACGTGGGGGAACATTGAAAAATACCTTTTGCACTTGAGGATTTGAAGTAATGGGGCATCCAACCAAGGAATCCCACTCTCCAAATTTTGGTAACCTACAACTTGATAGATTTTGCTACACACTACAAAAAGGTGAGTTTCAAACAATGAATTAAGAAATCATGTTATTCAACCAAGAAAGCATGAACTTCTTAACTACAAAATTCAAAAACTCATGAAATCTAAACAAAATTGTGTAGATCTCACCAAGGCAAAGAAATTTTCCTCTTTGGCCTCCAATAGCTTGAGCAACAATGGAGCACAAGACCAAACCACCATGAAACACAAATATACACTAGCTTTCCTCCAAAGATTTTTATTAGAGAGCCAAAATGGGTGGAAATTACAATGGCTCACAAAAATGAGAGCAAGAAAATGAGAGAGCATGAGAGCTTGACAGAGCCAAGAGATTGTAACCCAAATGAGGAGGAGAAACCTCCTTATAAAGAAAAGAGAGAGAGGAGTGGCCCCTTTGCATGCCCTCCACTTGTCAAATGGAAAAAAGGGGAGCTCACGAAGGTGGAATGCACTTCTTTGAGGGGGCGCTTCATTGGGTAATAGAACAAATAAATGGGGGGGGGGGACCCCTCCCATGCTTTAAAACTCATTGCTACGTCCAAAGAGGGGGAACCATGAAGGTGGGACCCCTCTCTTGACTTACTTCCTTTTAATTTTCATTCCCATGGTTGGAGAGGGCGCCCCCCTAGGGATGCAACTTCAAAACACATGAGACTTTACATGGGGGCAGGGCTTTTTTTGTCTTTGACATAACTTTAGGAAACTTAATTTCCCCTTTCCAAGCGACTTTAGACACTTTACAAAATTTGTCATTTTTAATTTTAGGCAAATTTTCCTGATTTTTTGACCGACTTGGACAAAGAGTGGTCTAGACTCAAAACGATCCACTATTAAGACTCCAAACTTGGTCCAAGGGTATAGGGGGTCTCATGCCAATGATTTTGAGTACCCATACCCCTATTTATGGGCACTAGGAGCCACTTATCCCTCTTTTATAATACAACATTTTATGCTAAGGGACATTTTTTAAATACAATTTTTTTTTTTTTAAACTAGGCAAAACTTAATGAAATTTCATGAGACTCTAGATAATGTTTAGCATGGTAATATACAACACTCCTAGACTTTAATCACCCCACAGGCTCAATCATAGAATGCCTTTCACCACTTTGGGGAAATTTTGAGTGAAAACCCCAAATAATTAAAGTTGCTAATAATTATCCAAGGAAAACAAATACTCGATGAAAAGACTTCCCTAATGATAAAGTCCTAGGCAACTAAGTTTTAAAAATTTGACCATCATGCTAACATATCCTTACAAAACCCTCGCAGGGGTGTGGCAATTTCATAGAGAAGAAGAAGAGAAAGGGGGGTAAAACTGCCTTGTTGAGTTTTTTGGAGAATGAAAAATTTTGCTAAGTACACTTCATGTTGTCTTCATGGTACATGGTAAATGTGCATGGTACATGGTTTCCCACCTAGTTGGTTAGGTGGTCAACATGGACCATTTAGTGGAGTGCACCACCTAGAGAAATGTGCCAAGAAGATAGGGTCAAAAGGTCAATGGACATGTGGATAAAGTTAAACAAATGAATAAAGTTGCTAATAATTAAACGATCCACTATTAAGACTCCAAACTTGGTCCAAGGGTATAGGGGGTCTCGTGCCAATGATTTTGAGTACCCATACCCCTATTTATGGGCACTAGGAGCCACTTATCCCTCTTTTATAATACAACATTTTATGCTAAGGGACATTTTTTAATTACAATTTTTTTTTTTAAAAACTAGGCAAAACTTAATGAAATTCCGTGAGACTCTAGATAATGTTTAGCATGGTAATATACAACACTCCTAGACTTTAATCACCCCATGGGCTCAATCATAGAATGCCTTCCACCACTTTGGGGAAATTTTGAGTGAAAACCCCAAATAATTAAAGTTGCTAATAATTATCCAAACAAATACTCGATGAAAAGACCATTTAGTGGAGTGCACCACCTAGAGAAATGTGCCAAGAAGATAGGGTCAAAAGGTGAATGGACATGTGGATAAAGTTAAACAAATGAATAAATGTGAATGGGTGGATGTGATAAAAAAGCCTAGGGTGCATGCATAACTAACCTCTCAAAACAAGTGCAAGCTCAACCACTACATCAACATGTCTGCCAAGAGGCAAGGAGGGCCCAAAAAGATGCCAAACGAATTTATATAGGGGGAAAACATTAAATAAATTGATTTTTCTTTTGGGGGGGGGGTTACCTCAACATGTGTGTCGATGGGGGAGCACTACCCTCGTTTGTTGTACAAAATAAAAATAAAGTTACATTCTCTAGTGAATGATTGAAACATTTTAAAATGAAATTGAAGAATGGGGTCTTGATGAAGGTTTATAACATATGAATACTAATAAGTCAATAATGTATCAATCATGCTAAGGTTTGGATTTATTCAATCAGAGACAAAAAATATCCCAAACCACTTTGACATGTTCCAAAATGGAAAAGGTGAAATAATGAAACATGTCAAATGAAAGGTTAATTATAAAGGGAAAACTGTATGAAAATGGATTAAAAGACTCATGATCCCTCTAACTTCTAAGAATAAGAATATAATGCAATATAGGTGTAATATGTGTCATGCCTAGGTACAAAGTGAAAATGTGATGAAATGTGGGTAATATCAAGGCAAGACACTAAGAAAGTACACCACCATGCTGGAGGACACAAACAACTAGGAAAAGACATGAACCCACCATGCAATGACTAAGTGAGTAGAAACTAGAACATCAAGAGCAAGAAGAGATAACAAGGAGATCTCTCACACAATGATCCAATATGACAAGAATGCCTCCATTAACTTGAAAAATACATGACGTACAACTAAAACAACCTCTACCAATCGTACAAACATGGCCAATCCAAGCTGATGAGAGTGAAAGGGCATGACAAATTGATTGTGCAAAGTCTCCATGAATACCAAATATTAGGGTGGCACCAAGGAAAACATGGGCACCATAATAATGCCCATGATCTGAAACTGATCCATAGAAAGTCCATAGTGTCATCCTATCACGTGTCATACAATATGGTCCTCTGACACCTCATACAAAATATGGCGTAACAGGTACTAACTACAAATCCCCATCAATGTGAGGTGTAACACATTTATTGGAAGAAAAATCAGGTTCTAAGTCAATCGTAGGTGGGCTGAAATTTTCAGCCAACATTGACTCCAATCCAACAACTGAGTCAATTGATGATCAATGGTTGGTGTATTGGCATGCTCATGATCAGCCATGCCCGATACATGCCTTGCAGTCAGCATTATCTTATGTTGTGACAGCATCAAAATCTGATTTTGGTGTACAGTTGAGAGAGGTACATGGTGCATATGCCATAGAGAAGACATTGAGATATGGAGTTGTGAACCATGCTCAGTTGTTGATTGATTGCACTACTCAGAGGCAGGCAGCAAACATCTACAAAACGCTTTGTCCAGATAAGTGTGTTATGCTTTGGGACAAACAGTTGTGTAGAGCGTATTTTATAATGGTCATATCATGTAATATTACATAACTTAGGACTTCAAGTTATGTTTAGGAGTTTTATGCCATGCAGACTCAATAAAGTAGTGACTTAAACGTTGACCAAGTCACATATCATTTATGGCCAAGTTGAGGAGGTTAAATAATGTACTCAAGGCTCATGATTATGTAATGTGTTTTCCACTTTGTATAACATATCAAATCTCTCTCATCTCTTTCTGCATATTTCAATTTTCTACTACTGGGTATTTGCATATTTAAAATGCCACATGGCATATATTAGGTATATGGCGAGAGGACTTTGGCAGCCATGCACATAAGCTCCAAAAGTCTGCTATCAATGTGATGAGCCAGACTTGTAGTGCTTATGGATGCAAATATAATTAAAAAATGTTTGAGGACATGCACTCTAAAACACGCACTTGGTTGGCACAAATGAATGAGTTAGTGTTTGTGCACTACAATCTTTGACTCAATAACTAATAATTGAAAGGAAGTTAGAACTAGGGATACCGAAGCCATAAAACTAGACGAGACAGATCCAACTTCAGATTGGATTGTTGAGACAAAGGAGCTTACATTTAGAGATGAGGACCCAAGTTAGCTAGACTGTAACGTCCCCGACCCTCCGACCGACGAAGAGGACGCTACCATACCATTAACTATCCAGGCAACTAGCCCCATGAACATGTACATACATAAAAACTGAAATGCTTTGAAGTAAAACATGCAGAGATGCATAATTATTCAGCATACAGCGGAAGCAAAACATACATTCAGGAATTCAACATGTTCATTATAATTCATTAAACATCAAATATGATTGCAGAGATTGAACACAAGAATACTTATCTTATGAAGAACTTGTCCCGCAACCAACTAAGTCGCTGCAACGTTCCACCCAACCATAGGCGAGTGTGCTCCTTAATCTCTCAACAACACTGCCACCCCCGAGCTGGGCATGATTCCCCAAGGAATAAGGAACTAAGCAGGCTCACACATAACCAAAGGTACACAAATCAGCCAAGCCAACACAGTTGGGTTTATCAGGCCATCAGGGAGCTGGGAAAAACTGAATGCTAAGCTGGTGGGCTCATGAAGAGCTAAGGACACCTACACTAGAACTAGCCTGACTTCTAGGACACCCACACACACCCAACACAAGGAATCAGTCCCTTTTCTGCTACACAGTCCCTCAGGCCCTGACTTCCCTTCCAGTGCTATTCAGGGGTTGTGGAGAAGAAAGCCAGCCCTCTAGCTCTGTCTATGTGACTCCCAAACACACCAGGTTTATCAAGCATACCAATCCTTCATTCCCAGTCCAACACAATCCAAAGACCAACCATTGCATACACATAGCAAAACAAGCAATTCACAGCTCTGGGGAAGAAAATCAAACACCATAGAACAACCGAGGTGACAATTTGGGTAATACGCAGCTCTGACTGGGAAATTCGATTCCTGAGTCGTTCTTGGCCCTATCGTGGCCAAAACGACTCAATAAGAACCCACAGCAACCCAAAAACATAAATGAACTCACAACAAACCAAAAATCGTTGGGAAAACAACAGCCCCGATCTCACCACTGAAGCAACGGGAAATACACAGCCCGAAATTGGAAGAGGAGATCAGACTCTCAGCATGGACAGGGGAACGTATACACAAAGCCACAAATTCGGTAAGGAAAATGCACACACACAACCCAGAATTGGAAAACGAAGACTGAACTAGTCGCTGCATGCACGCGTGAAAACTGAGTGATTGGGTGAGGGAAAATCCCAAACCTACGCGTGAGGATGGGCAAGAATGCCCACGTGAGGGTGAAAGAGTCTGCTGGTGGAGTGTGCGTGTGTGCAAGGACTGACAGTCCTACCACACACCACTGCCCAACTAACATCAGAGGTTTTTAATTTGGTAGTTGACTGATTGAGACAAGGAAAGGTGAGTAAGTAAAAAAGGGTGGGTGACAACTAAATGGGTTTAACAACTGACACTTGGCTTTTCCCCATTGGCTCAAGGTTTAATAATTTCCCCTCATTATCCTTAGGAAAAATCATGCCCTTTTCATTATGGTTGCATTGACATAGTTGGTTGGGGTTCATTTTAATTAAAATGCATAATTACATGATGCCAGAATTAATATGTGCCGAATAGCACGATATACCATCGGCAACAATTTCAATCGCCGAAACATAAAACAACCAAATCGATGGTGGGGCTTTTGCCTTTAGCTCCACACCATGATTAATTACAATATATACATATTACATCATATACATTGTTAACACAAATGGGGTCAAAACCGGGGTGTTACATAGACACTGAAAGAGACATAGCTATTGAGTCAATAGCACCATGACTGTCAAAGGCAAGTTGTTCCCAGTCATGATTTTGGAAATTGTCATTGATTTTATTTAAATTTTTAACTACACACACTTCTATGCCATGGTCCATTGGGATTAATCTATTATTTTTGGACTCTAAATTATGTATAGGAAAAACTATTTAAAGTAATAAAATTTAAAGCCTTTCTACTAATTTTAAACTATTTAAAAGAAATAAAATTTGAAGCCTTTCTACTAAAAATCTATTTGAATTTATTGTTAATATTTAATTGGAATATTGATATCGTGTACATTGTAGACTTAAAGTCAGTGTTCGCGTCCCCCAGGGTGGGGAACACTTCCCCACGCTTCCTGGATGGGGAAACTCTCAGGGAAACGTTTCCCCATGTCCCCCTTTTGGGGGAAACTTGGGGAAACACGTTTCCCCAAGTTTCCCTAGGTGTGGAACTCGTTTCCCCCTAGGGGGGCTTCTGGGCGCCCAGAAGCCCTCCTCCATTTTAATCTTCTATAATAAAAATAAATGCAAATTAAGCTATTAAAAATGTTAAAAAAATTAAAACATAATTAAACCAAAATTAAATGAAATCCTAGTCTAACCTAAGAGTCTAACACCTTCCTAAAAGCTACCCTCTCACACCAATCAATGAGAACACTCCTTGATGCTTATTTGATTATGATGTTTATTCATTTCAGCTACTTTTCATTGATTTAGTTTTGACTCTAGATAGTAGATACTAAATACTAATGACAATCCTTGACTCTTTACTATTTAGTATTTTTTGAGAAATTTTAATCTACTATTAGACTTTTCACTTTTGTCTATTTCACTGTTCTAACGTCTTTGTGTTAACTGTTCAGTATCTATTTGACTATTTCAGACTTCAGAATTTGTTGCATTATCTTTTACAAATTTGAACTTTGAATTTAGATACACATTGCATAATGATAATAGTTTTTAGCTTTTACACAGTAATACCAACATAATTCAGTATCATTTACAAATTTGATTTGACATGGTAATAACTAATAGATGTACATTCCATGACGATGAATTTAATTTTTAGTTTTACTTTTTACATGGTAATAGTTATTGTTGGGATTTATCATTTTTATATTTTAAATTGATTTTTATGACTCCGACGTCCCACCGTTTCCCCAAAATTTCTCTAAAATTTGGGGTGGCTTCCACACGTCCCCTTGGTGCGTTTCCCCGCTCCCGCACTCCCCCATCCCAGAAACTCCATGGAACATTGCTTAAAGATTAATGACTCTGTCTCAATCCAATTTGATGTCTAAATTATTGATATTCGATAGAATGGAAAATCCCCATTCTTTTCTTATGAAATTCTGAACTTTTAGTGTACTTTTCAATTGTTGAGTTTTTTTGTGGATTTTTGCTGATTCACCAAGATGACTCTTTATTTTAGGTTTGTCAAGTCATTCCCAAGTCCAAATCGTGCCTCTGTTCAAAGCATTTCAAGTATTCAAGTTGTAGCAATTCTATAACCTTGTTAATGAGACCTTCTATAACCTTGTTAACGAGACCATTAAGAATTTAGAAAGTAACATATTGTTATGTCTTTCAGATTACTTGATTCCATTTCATGCACATTAATGAAACCTAAGGACCCTTTATCAAGTATTGCCCTGATGTCCTATAAAGACAACCAACTCTATCCAAATAGACTAATAATTTCAGAGATAATTTCCACACACACATTTTACTTTTCCAATAAAGCTCGTTGAAAAGAGATGGCATGTGCTATGGCAGGGCAAGCTTGAATGAAATTATGAAATTTCAAGAAATATTCATGTAATGCACTCTATTTTGAAGGTGACATTTTACTTTTCTTTTCTATGCAAGTGTAAAATATGTCTTTTAGCACAATTATGAACTATTTTTGCTATCTAAATAAGGCTTAATAAACAGCCTAGTTACAGAAGCATGGAAATAAGTTTTGCCACTCACTGTAAAGCTATCGCATTCATAAATGTGCAAGTATGTAACAGGTTGTGACCATCGAGCCCCCATTGTTGAGTGACGAATTCTTTGCATGTTTTGACCAAAAAAACCATACCCACGATCTTGTTCCAATGTATCTTCATTCAGCCCCACATCAGTAGGCCTAAATGTATCTGCAAAAAACAATTACATTCAACCATAGTTTACGATGCCAGATAATTGGCATTGCTTCCACCAGTTGAGATTGAAAAAACTAAATCATAACAATGTAAAACACAGATAAAGAATTCATCTTCTGCAATTATACTGAAAGAGCATCTATATTGCTTAAGCCTTAACCAGATCTGAGGTTGCTGACATTAACATCAATGTAGCTAAAATGGATCAAATATCTTTCACAAATTACTAAGTTCGAGAAATTATTGATCAAAATGCCACAAGAAATGAGGCAGATCATTTCAGCTAAAAAAATAGTAGTATCAATGCATCGCTATAAGCATGATAAGAAATAATAAAAATAATATAGTCATCTATGCCAATTGATTGTTAAGACTTCCCTTGTTTTAACATGGCAGCTGGACTGATTACAAAGATGCAAAGAAATTATGTTTGAAAGAAGAAACAAATGTGTGGCTAAGAACAAAACTAAAACTGGAGACAGACCAAAACATACAAAGAAATAGTAGTATCAATGCATCGCTATAAGCATGATAAGAAATAATAAAAATAATATAGTCATCTATGCCAATTGATTGTTAAGACTTCCCTTGTTTTAACATGGCAGCTGGACTGATTACAAAGATGCAAAGAAATTATGTTTGAAAGAAGAAACAAATGTGTGGCTAAGAACAAAACTAAAACTGGAGACAGACCAAAACATACAAAGAGGAAATATGGTATACATGGAATAGACAAAATTGATGGTGAAGAATCTTTTGTAGATCGTGTTGCCGCCTAATACACACTTTAGGGCACAGGAAAGTCAACAACCTGCTGTGTGTCCTTGGGGGCAAGTGAGAGGTGGGGACCACTGTCACCAGAATCCACAACTCCTCCGTTTAGGCCAAATCCTAACGTTTAGGCCAGATCCTAACGGAGCCAAGGGGCGTAGTCCCTACGGAAGACTATATTCCTAAGTTTATTAACAGTTGAGTTAAAAGGATCTTTATTATTAGGTGAAAGGCTTAGGTTTTACTATTTACTAAGGATGACAATCAGCCAATGCAAATGCAATATTTCTCAAATGACAATCAAGCCTTTATTCAGATATAACCAGTGCTTAAAGAGTGGAGTTAGAGAATGCAACCTTTAATGAGATGCAATCTAGGTTAATTATCTCACAGGTTAAATGTTATCTAACAGTGAGATGAATAAACAAATAGATGATACAGTTATAAATAGTAATGAATCAAGATATCTAAGCAATGTACAGATGATCTAAATTTATCAGTATAAACAAATGAACAAGTAAAATAGTTACAGTTTAAACAAATATGAACTAGATTTACAAGTTATAGACAAGAGATAGCAGAAGGAAAATGCCTTAAATGAAATTTATTAAACAATTCAGTAAATGAAAATGTAAAGACTTCAAGTTGAATTATTTGAAGCAGTTAAACAAATGTTATTGAGTTATTAAGCATTCACCACATAAACAATTGCAGAACTGAAAGTAAATGAAACTGAAAGTAAATGAGACTGAAAGTGAAGTGTTGGAGTGCAATGCTGGAGTGAAAATGTACTGGAGTGTAGAGCCTGTTTTGCAATGCTTCTTGTTCTTTTTAGTAAATTTTATTACAGTTTTTCTTCTTGTATTAGGTTTTCAAACAGTGGTGTGTCTACCCCTACCACGTATCCCCTTAATTCAAAGGTGGAGTGTTGTTGCGCTCAAAACAATGGGAACAAGCCCACCTGTAGCTCACAAATCAAACCCCCAGTGCCAGGCGCCCAACAAGGAAGGACGCGAACGCCGTGAGACCCCCCGTGGCTTCCAAAGGTCACCAGTTTTCAGTTGGATTAAAGCAATAATGTGATGGATGCCTATTACTAAAACTCCTCTACCCCCTGTCGTATCTCGTGAGTACCCCGAAAGGTGATAACTGAGTATAGGAACAACGGCTAAATTCGTTATTGGTTAATTTTAGGGGTAAATTTTAAATCTTGTAGTGGTTAAGCATGCAAGTAAACTTTTAAAACTATCAACAGGGCTCAACCAAGCGGTATCCCTTATGGGAGGTGCTGGTATTTGAACCCTGGACTGGTAAAGCAAATATGTTTGGTATAGAAATACGTAAAAAAACAAGACAGTGTTATCTAATTAAATCTAAGCCCCTGCCTTTCTGCTTTTCATACCCTGATCTGACCCTAAAGAGAGATAACGGATAGGGATAGAGGATACACCGAAAGGCAAGTTGTAAAATTACTTCTTTGCAATAGAAAGTAAATCTAACTAAGTGCTTGGAAATAAAAAGAATAGAAACGAAAGAACTACTCTAAACAATTAACCTAACCACACATCAATCCCTCTAACAGAGATGGTGGGTAAATAGAAAGCAAACGACTAGATCTACTTACAGAAAAGTAAATCTAACAACTAGTGTTCTACCCTATCACTACTCTAACTTCATATACAAGATTTACAAATGATAGAAAAGAGAGGAAAAAATGGGGTTTTGGACCCCTTTTTGCACCCAAAACTTTTAGGGCCTTTTTTCTGATGAAATTTTGGCAACACCTCCTTCTTTCCTATGTAAAAACCTGCAAAAAACAATGACCTACTTCATTGGATTTACAGCAGAAAACACTACAGAAAGTTTGTTAGAAGTTAGCCCCAAAAACTTAGAAAAAAACAGTGCAAAAATCTGAACTTGAAACTATGTAAAACTTGAACTTCCGGTGGCCTAAAAATGGGTTTTTAGGCCCTGAAATGATAAGTAAATTGCAGATTTATAATACCAAACTAATCTACTATGAATTAAAGCCCTAAAACAAGGATTTTATTCACTATACAGTGAATAAAACCTAGTTTTAAAACAGAGACAAAAATATGAGCGAAAATGCAAAATACAAAATGAAACCCTGGGTAAAGCCATGAAGTAGAACTAATCTACTATGAATGAAAGCCCTAAAACAAGAGTTTTATTCACTATACAGTGAATAAAACCTAGTTTTAAAACAGTGACAAAAATATGAGCGAAAATGCAAAATACAAAATGAAACCCTGGGTAGAGCCATGAAGTAGATGAAGAAATGAAGGATTCGTTACAATATGGAATGCGATAGAATGTGAAGATGACTAATGTCAATGAAGTTATAGAACAGTCAATGTGGACAATCCATGAAGATAAAGGGGCAACCTACCATGAGGACAGATACAAATAGAAGAAGGATAAATACAAGACAACAATGAAGATGAAGAGAGGGGCACTCTAGAGGTGAAATTTACAAGTAAAAACTACCATGGCTTGCAACCTGATAGCCAAACCAACTTGTAATGAGTGGTCCGATATAGAGTAGAGAGAAGGTTGAGAGCCTTATCATTAATATTATGTCAATTTGAATAAGAAAGAAGATGATCAGCCATTGAAGGTGGTTTTCCCCTTCGGGTTTTACTTGTTAAATTTGTGTGTAATATGTTAATTTTTATGTGTAGAGCTCTCAAGGAGTTTATGAGCAAGATATCATCAGGCAAACCAACCTCCTAGCAAATTCATTCAATGGGACAATACCAAGGCACATTTAGACATGATACATGAGCACATCTTTTGGGAACTCATAGATGGCAAATCAGCAGAATTTTGGGATGATTCACAACAACAACTCCCCTCCCTAAATAAGGAACCCTTCCACAACCCCTCAGGCCTATTTTTCATGCAGTTGCTTGGACAAAAGTCCAGGACTTCTGGAGGGACCAAAATCCAAACAGCTTATCCCTACATAAATACTGAAAAAACCCAGATTCATGGCCAAAGGAATTCAGATACAGGACAAAGAGGGCCTCTAAACTCTCTTGCCGTCAAGATGAATAAGGATACAATAAGGGTCAGATACATCACGATGGATTGATAATTTGATATATGCGGACCTAATTGGTATTTTTGAGCTAATCTATGTGGATCACAATTCAGAGTATGATTTGAAAGGACCACCAAACAGTGAACTTTTCAAATGTGTGTATTTATTCAGTCTAATCAAGAAACCGTAAATAGGATCGTTACAAACAGAAACATGGTCAAAACGGGATGGTTCAAAGATGAGGGAAAGTAAAATCTCATGCATAAAATGAATGGATCTTGAAGATAAAATGCAAGATAGGTGCTTGGCCTGGGAGGCCCTCTTCCAAACCCTTGGATCTGCAAAATAACTGTGAGAAATCTACAAAATACAGCAAGACGTGAGCAAAATAAAAAGATCCACAAAGACCTTTGTAGATCTAGCTAAAACTACTCACAAATAGATGTAAATAACCATTCACAACTAAATCCCCTTTGCAAGGGGCATCTATGCATGTATAATGAAAAATAAACTCACAAATGAAAATGTTATACTTTAGATTTGAAAATGGAAAGCCAACACCATGAGACAAGAGTTCCTCCAAAGATTTCACTTGATTATGGCCCAACTAAGGCAAAGCTTGATACAAAAGAACCTCTTAGGACTTAAGCAAAATAAGCAAGAGAAATGTGAGAGAAGAAGAGGAGAGAATTTGGTAGCATAACCTTAGCATGAGAAAACTGTGTGGAATGAGGGAGAGGAGCCCTCCTTTTATAGTTGAAGAGGTCCCAAACCCACTCCTAAATCAAGGGTCCAAAACATAGATCTAAGCTCTAGCTCTCCTCTACCCTTAGATCTAGGTTTGTTGACTTTGCAAGCCATCCACCAATCATAGACAAGGGGGCCTCTTCAAATCAATGGTAAAAAAGATAGATCCATGTCACACTGAATTTTAACCCTTAGATCTAGGGTTTCCATGACTCAAGTGGGGCCTGCTTTGACTCAAATTTTGATTTTATTATTTTTAATTTTTATATATTTTTTTTATAATCTTTTATTTTTAAGTTTTAATCTTATATTTAATCTTATATTTTTTTTTTATCTTTTTTTTTTTTTTTTTTTTTT
>LPNX010639383.1:346082-392030 GCA_001517045.1 Pseudotsuga menziesii
TTTTTTAGTTTTAATCTTATATTTTTTAATCTTTTATTTTATCTTTTATTTTTTATTTTTATCTTTCTATTTTTTAATCTTTTATTTTTTTATTTTTTATTTAATCTTTTATTTTTTAATCTTTTAATCTTTTATTTTTTATCTTTTATTCAGACAAGAGGGGCTAATCTTTTAATCTTTTATTTTTAAGTTTTAATCTTATATTTAATCTTATATTTTTTATTTTTATCTTTTTATTTTTTAATCTTTTATTTTTTATTTTTATCTTTTTATTTTTTAATCTTTTATTTTTTATTTTTTATCTTTTATTAAGACAAGAGAGGTGCCCCACTTAGGAGATCTTCAAAAATTTATTTTGACCATGGGGGGTGGTTTATTTAAATGAAATTTTGACTATGCTTAGCCACCCCCCAAACTTAATTACCATGGCCTTATTTGATTTTTTCCTTCAAAATCAAATAATCTAATTTTTCACCCTAGGAAAAAATACCTTGTCTTAACCAAAATTGGTCTAACTTCCTAACCCCTTGTCAGAATGACATGAGACTTGAACCAATGGCTTAGGGGGTGTCATAGCATTTTCATTTGCATTCATAGCCCCTATTACAAAATGTCAAGGTTCAAGAGATTACATTATTAATTTATTACATCAAAACTTAATTAATTAACCACCAAATGGTAAAGTTAATTAATTAGGAAAAAATCAAAATAAAATTTAAAATCCTAACGAAATTCCGCAAGACTACAAGATATGGCTAGCATGGTCATGCACAACAACTTGAAACCTTAGCCACCTCATGGGCTTGATTATCAAAACACCAATTCACCACTTTGGAGGATTGGTGAGTGAAAAACCTAACCAATTAAAATTGTTAAATGACAAAATCAACTGGAAGGGGAAAAAAACACTCTGTGAAGGGGACTTCCCTGATAATAAAGTCCATGGTGACATCCTTAGAGGAATGACCCATGCTGACATATAAAGTTACATTAATTATCCCACGCAAGGGAGCGGACATTTCGTGTACAAAAAGGGCAGAATTGCCTTGCTGAGTGAAAAATCCCTAGGATTTTTCCATGGTGCAAATTGTACAATATGTACATCTGCAATGTACATGACGTTGCCACCTAGTCTAAATAGGTAGGCAACAGATTGATATGATCATAACAAAAGCAAATGATCTTTGAAAGTAGAAAGAAACAAGGGGTCCCAATTAAAACCTGTCTATGATTTCATATCATCTGCAAATTATACTGAAAGTGGCATTTAATATCTTAAAAAAATATTTAATAAGTCAATCTTTTAAAAATTCCTATCAAGATCAAGTGTCATCACTACAGGTCAAACCTGCCAAAAGTGGAACTTAAATAATGTTGATTAATCTATTTCAAAGAGAAGAAAGGAAAAATAATGTATTACCTATGAAACCGGATTCGTCCAAAAGGGCCTGCGTGTCCCGTGTCCGCGTGTCGGACACGGACACGCTGACAAAACGTGTCCGACACGTCTTTGCAGCGTGTCCTGTTTTCGGACACGCGTGTCTGAGCGTGTCCTGTTTTCGGACACGTGTGTCCAAGGACTGTCAGTGCGTGTTCGAAAAACAGGACACTGTTTCCACTAAAAAAACGCCCAGAATTGCTTTAAATCAAAATTTTCACTTTCTTTTTATCATTTGCAAGTGTGGAGAGGGTTGTAAAGTGTGTTTGGTGTGCAGGTGAAGAAGATTTGAAGGATTTAAATGTGTAATTACTAATATTAAATGTGCATTGATTTTGATTTCTATTGAATATTTGTAAAAATTTGGATCTATATGTCTATATTTTTAATATATATATATATATATATATAACGTGTCCTGATTCCGGGGGTCACCGTGCCCGTGTCGGACACTCGAATCCCCGTGTCCTTCGTGTCCCGTGTCCCCGTGTCAGGTGACTTAATGTATTACATACCAATGTGAACCAGTGTTATCGGAACCGGACCAGAACCGACAAAACCGGTCGGTCTGACCGGTTTACAGGGTTGGCCGGTCCGATCAGCAAAAAAATTTGAAAAAACCGGAATTTTTTCCAGACCGGGTATGGAATCGGCCGATTTGGCCCAAAACCGACCGGTCTGGACTGGGGACTCTAAAAACTCAATTTAAAAAAAAAAAACCAGAAAATAAAACTTTGATGATGTACTTTGGAGCCTCTTTGTTAACGTACTTTGGTTCAGAACCTCAGAGATGTATTGCACTAGGTGCTATTTTGAATATTTGCACCCATATTTGCTATATATATGAGAAACTTTGCATATTTTTGTATTAATGGTCTGAATTCATATGTATGCACATGAATATATATATGTTTTTTACAAAATATGAATATTTTATGTATTTTTTAGTCAGCCGGTTTTTTACCCGGTTTTTTGCCGGTTCCGGTCCGGTTCACATTTTGGGCTTCGCCGGTTCGATGACCGGTCCGGTTCCGATAACATTGATGTGAACAATTGCTCTTTTGATAGATTATAGAAAGCAAACTATTGATCTCAAAAGTAAGATGGCAAAAAAAGCACAAGGGCATTTAAGGATAGCAATTGTAATCCTGAGAAAGTAGGTTACAGTGAGATGAAAGTTGGTTATACATCCAGAGAATTTTTCTTCTCAAATAAGATGACCAGAAATACTAAGGTATGATCAATAATATTTAGCCAGGGTAAAGTCATTGCTAAAGAATAACCACAATTACATATCTTGAAGAGTTATATGAAAGGATGAATACTTCATAATACAATCCCAGACTCAATCAAGAAGCAAGGTGCATGAGTGTATGCATGTGCATGCACTTAACTAGTTCTTGGCAAGCTGATCAGAACCACTTTCATGTTCCAGAATGACTTTCAAGATGAAGAATTACTTTGATTACTTAAATGTAGAAATTCCGGTTCCTTTACAATGAAGGCAAATTCAGAAATTTCACCTCAACCTTGAGGTTTCCTGTATCTATTTCCCATGCACTTTCAGCCTTAGGGCTGAATCTGAAATATTAAATTACAGCAACAAATACTTCTCCTCTTCAACCCAAATCCCAAGGCAATCCAAGAAAAAAATTACCAATCAAACATGTTTCAATGCAACAAAGTTTCAGCACTTCGGGAACACTTTCCAAGTAAATTAGATCTGACAATGACTTATTACAGCAGTAAATATGCCCCTCTAGCTTCTAGATGTTTGTTAAATAACTTAACGAATTCTGCTCAATGTTATGTTACATCAGCAAGCATAGCCAGCTCTAAAAAGCTGGAACACTTCAAAGTTCATCCATATATATATATATAAGATGAAGTACAAGTGCATACCACAGTTTAACACAAGCTGGCACAAGGGCATCCATCGAAATAGCAAACCCTAGCCGCCAACTCCTCTTAGCTAGGAACCTCCCCCAAATAAATCCGGTCACTCCACCAAAGATCCACAACAAACAAGTACAACACACCGGCAAGTCCTCCTTGGCAACTTCACTTGCATTATGCTAGTGTACAAGATACTCTTCCTTTACCTTTTCCACATCAAGCACTCCAAAGTACTACCAGTTTAGAAATACCACAAAACTCTAGTCTTCTTCTCTCACAAGAACTACAAGATCAAGTGCTGTCTTTGCTCCTCTAGGGTTTATCCCAAACCCTAGCTTCCCTAGTTTCTCAAGGCAAAACCCTAACCCTAGTCTTCCCTTGAATTCCTTAAAGAACCCTATTGCTCAAGACAAAGAGCAAATACAAACAAAAAACAGTACAAAGAGACCAGTTCACTCTAGCTCTCACATCTCTAACACAAGCATATGATTACAAAATTGAACAAGAATGAATATGATGGGAAGACTCTCTCCTCCCATTATATGGAAGGTAAGGGAGGCCAGTAATAACAAGGGAGCCTAGTCCACAACAAGCAACCTAACTAAACAATAGACAGGCCTATATGCACTCCAACTCCAAGTGACACATGTCAAGCTCCAAAGTGAGTATGTCTAACAAGCTAAGGTCCAAGGTACAACACGCCACAAGATGTGTTCAATGCTCTTCCTCTAATGGCCTCCAACGCTCCAACAATCCCTCCTAAGCAATGTGTACCTCCAAGTCCACCAACACCTACATGAACACTCAACCCAAGCTTCCTCAAGTCAAGCACAAGCCTCCATGCAAGCAACCAAGTCTCCCCATGACATCTAGGGCTCAACGCCCTCTTCCTAGATGCCCAATGCTACTCCTCCAAGTGGGTCATTATCCCAAGCAACCAACCAAGCTCTCCATATGCGCACCCCATGCAAAAAGTCACCAAGAAACATAGGTCTCCAACCTCCTAAGGAATTGTGCTACATTAGCATAAAGTCAAGGTCTAGCAATCCATAAGTAAGCTATCTCCAATGTGTATGTCCATCACAATACAATCAAGGGTACTCAACACAGCATGCAACCCGCATTACATGAAGCACCCTCAAGTATCGTGTAAACACTTTTGAAGTAACCCCAAAAGCTAACATTCCCTCTTTACAATGAAAGTGTTTTCACCAACTCTAGTTTTCTCCTCGTCTCAACCAAAACTACCATATAAAAATTTGAACCTGCTACAACCTCAAAATCAATCACTGGCCCATAGAAAGAAATTGTCACCCAAACATCACTCTCCTCCATCAAGGCATCACACCTCACCTCCACAAAACAAATAGAAGGCCCACAAATGGAAGTAGCCATATGGCTAGCATATCTCCTAGGAGGTATACTTTCCATCATCAAAGATCTGAGCACTCCTACATGCTCTTGTGCATCCTGCAATGTCTGAGTAAACCATCTCAACTTCCTACATGCCAAAGTAGAGGGTAAAGGCATCTCCTCTTGCCTCTAAATCAATCTCTAGAACAACAACATCCTAACTCCCTCCAATCACTGAAGGAGATACCTATAATTTAGAGGACCACACATCCTCATCAAATTTCACATCTCAACACACCACAATCTTCCATTGTGTTGGAATGTAGATCAAGTAAGTTTTAGAAGTGTCACTATATCAAACAAAACAAGATATTATCACAACATCTTGAACCACCCCTTTGTTAGGGGCTTGACCACTTATGAATCACAAGAAAGATAATCCTAGACCTACGTTGTTGGGACCAGGGAGCGAGAACGAAGCGAAAAGCGAAATTTTCAAAAGCTTCTGGGGTGGGAGTCTTTTTATATAATATATATTTTTATATATTTTGATGCATATATGTCAACAAAACCATGTAGAATGTTGAATTAGTTACAAAAAGAATAAAACCATGGATTAAACCATATAACATCAATCATTTAGTAGTTATAACCTATAATTTATTGCATTGTCATCAAATGATCAACCTTAACATCAACCATTTTGAATATAAAATGTTTGTCATGACTCATCAAACTCATAACTAAAGTTGTACTTGTAACCAAACTATAACAAAGAACATCAACCATGAAATGAAACAGTTCACGAAGAACATATTCATTACTAATTACCAAACAGTTATAATATGCTATTATGCAGTCAATAGTGCAAAGTTGCAAGCAGTGAACTTCAAAGGTAGGTTTAACTTCAAACATCAAACTTAAATTGCCATATAATGTTTTCAAAATAGACCATAATAAATATTAAAGAGTCAATAGTTATAATTTGCAAAGTACTGAAAACTAGAAAAAGGAAAGCACTAATATTTCCTCTTGCCACGGGAAACTTCTAATTTCCTTTCCCGTGATCTATGAGCAGTGGGAGTAGGAGTTTCATCATCCTGAGTGGGTGGAAGTGGTTGCAAACTACATCCAACAGCTACACGACCTCCACCCAACGATGGAGGTTGTGAAGCTAGAGGCAAAGTTGATGTATCTGGGACTAGAACACTGCTAGTGGATGGGGGTGGCACCTTTATTGATGCATGGTCACCAACATTATCGCCCAAAGGTTCATCCTCCAAGCACTCTAAAGCCATGGCTCCATCCTCCAAATTATTCTCCTCCGGGTTGTTGTCTCTAGTGATATATGTTCTATCACTTTTGGCTTGTTCACAATAATGAGAAAACAACCTCAAGTTGTAGTGTACAAAAACCAAGTTTTCAACCCGGTTTTGATTAAGGTTGTTTCTTTTCACATTGTGGATGTAGCTATAGGTGCTCCAACACCTCTCTGCAAAATAACTGTTAACCACCTGTGAAAGCACTCTAATGGCCAATTTATGCAATTGTGTGGTGGAGGAGCCATACATGTTCCACAACTCGATAGGATACAACCTATCTCAATCTTTGTTTGCTTACAAATTAGCAAAAACTCCAGGTTGACTAAGGTATTTGCTCAATTCACCACGCAATATGGCAACACTCCTCTTCTTCAGGGACCAACTCGTCTAATGATAACATGTACTCATTTTGTACCTCTAGATCTATGTGGGGTTCTTTTATCACCCCACCCCTAGGAGCTAGTTTGGCCAACCAAAATGGAGAATAATATTTTGGTGTAAGGACGTAGGCTAAGGCATGGAGTGGAACATTAAGATTATCCCACCTTTTGACCACATGCTTGTGAATATGACCATACAAGATAGCATCTTTTGGCTCAACAATATCTTTTATTTGGCCTAGCATGCTATCCATTTGCTCATACACCTCCCCAATTATTGGTCGATCAATATCTACAAATCAAATCATGTTATAAACGGGCTAGGTGAATTGCAACACATACCTAACATGTGCCCAAAACTTACCATCAAGAACGATGTCCACCTCCTGAAAATCATGTCTATCAGATGTGGATGTAACTATGTCTTTCAAAATCTGCCATGATTCACTTGAAACCATACTAGCCAATGCCTCTCTTACCTTCAAAAGGCGCCTGAAGGTGAGGTAATAGCTAGCAAATCTAGTCTTTGCAATCTTCAATAGCTCCAACCTTGAGTGACTACGGAAAAGGGCATTACTATATTGGTGATGAATCTTATCATGTGCTTGCATGTCTTGTACAATGAACCAATCCATCTATAATCATGGCCCTTCATCTTAATAATGTCATGCATCAAAAGGTATAATGTGGGAACCAAACATGCGGACCAAAACATGTTGGGGTATCTATCCTCAATGAATGCTCCCATTGCCTTAAATTAGCAACATTATCGGTAATGACTTGGATGACATTGTATGGCCCGATAGATTCAATGGTTTTAACCAAGGGTTATGCAATATTGATGTCGGTCTTGAACCGATGTGAGTAGTCATGGGATGAAAGGATGATTGCAACACTAGCAGACACCCCAAGAACATTTATCAACGGCTTTCCCTTTACATTTGTCCAACCATTAGATACAATGGATACCCGATATTTGTTCCAAGCATTTGTGAATTGTCCCAACGCATTTTGGATCTTGGCTTTTTCCTTGTCAAGTCCCACGGTTCTAGCTTTGTCATACCCAAGACTCCTATATCCTTTCGAGGCACAACAGATGGTTCCATTTCTTGCCAACAGGGTAAGTGAAGAACATTGAATGGTATGCCACATGCATAGAAAAACTAGAACACTTTTGCATCCACGTCATCCCTACCACCTTGTTCAAGGAAATCTGACATTGTTCTATGCCCTGAATGCGTGGTCGAGAATCCACTACCATGAGTGGATGGGGATCGAGCACTAAATGTTCTATGTGAGCTTGAGGTCTCATGTTCAACCTTTGTTTTTTTGGATATGTATTGTGCTTCCTCCACTTCCCTCTTATATATGGCTCTGTCTTTTGCTAACACTTCCATACAAGCTTTGACTCCTATAGTCTTCTTTTTCTCCCATGGCATAACCCCACATAAATGCTTTCTCACATGGGTATATGAACCTGTGTAAGTAATTCTACAATGGGGATATGCAAATGTAGTGGGTTCACCCCCTTTCCCTTCTTGAAGCTTTGTGACATATTTCCACAAGGGTGTTGGGTTCTCTTTGGTTTTCTTTCCATCACTATCATTCTCCTCCTCCTCCTCTTTCTCTCCCTCCTCTCCATGATATATGTCACTACCCACTTCTTCATCCTCTCCATCACTTCTCCTCTAGTTTCCAATCACCACCATCTTAATAAACAATGGAACCAAAAGGACAAACCACAATGAAATACCCATCTTGCTTGTAGAGAATAACCCTTTGCTTCCAATCGAATGAGGGAGAAGGAATGTGAAAGAATAGGAGAAGAAAACACACAAGCGTTCAAGCCATAAAAATATACAAGTTTATATGGGAAAAAAATACAAGAATGAGTTTAGAGCCTACCTCTTTGCCTCTCCACTGGTGGTTGAACCCTATGGCAGCCTTCAATCTCCCCCCCAAGCTCTCACAAATGGCAGCCTTCAATCTCCCTTCCAAGCTCTCCAAGTTCCTCACCAAATCTCCAAATGTACTCCAAGCTCCACAAACCCTTGCAAAGATGAATGAAATGGCAAAAATGAGAAGAAAAGAAGTAGGGGAGTGCTTTATAGCCCAAGCAAACTACCCCCAAAAGAGAAAAACAAGATCCCTCTCTTCAAAACGTGGGTTTGACTGGGAGCTTTCATGGAGCCCTAGTGGGAGTGAAGCAGGAAGCGAACAAGAGCGCTAAAGGAATGCTCAGGGACGCACACTCCCTTAGCGTTCCCAGACATATGCTAGGAGCAATTTTTTAAGGCTAGGAGCACACTTCTCAAAAACAATTCCATACAAGATCATTTTGGGAGTGCACTTTTTGGGGACTTTCTCGATGACCTACTCGAAAGTGAGCTTCAGAAGGGGAGGCGAGGGGGGTAGTCCCATGTAGCGTAGCCCTAGACCATCAACAACCTACCAAACTCTAACATCCTCCATACCAACTTCACATGCCAAAATCTTCAGACACCAAATCATGAGTTGTTTAGGACATCCACAAAGATGATCACATCTCTATACAAGACCAAGACAAGTGGGTCAAATCTATCAAAATCACAAAGATAGAAATCTACACAAATCTCATCCATCCTTAATTACCAAAGCTCGTAGTGGAAACAACAACCCACACCATGCCTCCAACAAACTGTAAACATGGGTATCTCACCCATGCATCTCTAAACCTCCAACAACAAAAGCAAAACCATCAACAAGGTCAACTCCCTCTTTCCTAGAAAATCCTCTCATAACTAGAACAGGAATCTCATCAAGGTCAACTCCCTCTTTCTAAGAGAATCCAACAACCTATCCCAATACTCTTCAACACTCCCATCAACTGCAAACTTGGAATCAATCATTGATTCTACAATAGGTTGTGAACCTATCTCCATGGCATCCCGCCATACATGCTTTGCATGTCAATGTTTTAAAAGTCAAAATCAAACTTGGAACCAATCGAGGGTCAAATCAAACTCGGATCAAAATCGGCCAATGACTCTGTTTATTAACCGATTTACTAAAAATACATAAAATAAAAAATTTCATATATATATATATATATATATATATGTATGTATGTATGTATGTATGTATTTCCATCTACATCAATGTAGATCCAAGATTCCAAAACATGTTTCTAAACCACTAGAAACTAAATATCAAAGTCTACTTGTGTATATACCATATAAGGGACCAGGGTGAGTACAGCAAAATGGCACTGACTACAATACATATATAAAACAAAATGCATAAACAACAAGGCTCTAAATGGTCTCTAGAGTCCAAAATACACCATGCAACAAGCTAGCAGCCTTTCTATTACTATGATTTAGGGTTTAGGGGGGAGGGTAGAATTTGGTTTGCTTACATTAATTTTTTAATTTTTTGGACCCCAAGCCCCACACAACCATACCTAAACCAATTTAGGATAGAATCAATCGAGCTAGCCAATTCAGGCTGATTTTATACTAAACTAACCAATTCAAACAACAAATTCATTGGTTCAGTACAGAACCGATCCTTGAACAAGTTCCATGTTTAGACGAATCCAATCGATAGATTCAAAGAGTTTTATGGTTAGAACGGTCCAACAAATCGATTCAAAGTTTCATGGTCAAACCAACTAGTTTTAGTTCTAGTTCCAATTCAATCAATTTTAAAAACATTACAACATATGCCTCCTCAAAACTAGAAGGCTCACCCATCTTCCCATTGTTATGTACAAGTGCCACAAGATGAACAAGTAACCTACAAAGGCCACTATCTTGCACACCTCTACCCAATGTCCTTGGACTTGATAGACTAAAATCATTGATAGTACATTGTTGTCCTTCAAAAGCAACTCTACACTGATGATCTGCCATATAACACTGAAAGAAAATTTTCTTCAAACCAGGAACAAACAAAACATCGTTCAACTCAAGAACATCACCTAATGGCATCCGAAAGGAAATGGAACCCACTCCTTTCACTAGATATGTAGCATCATCACCCAATTGGACTCTCTTTCCTCCCTCTTGCTCCTAAAGCCTGCTAAAGAATTTCCTATCGTAATCATATGTCTTGATTCCCCATTATCCAAATACCTCCCATCACTTGACATATTGTTGGAATATAAACAAGAGACCATGGAGAAGGTTGTCTTATGCTAGAGGATGATAACTCCTTCTATGGTACCTCCACTTCATACACCTTGTTTATATTGTATGGCCTTCCATTTCTTTTTCTTCAAATATTAGCTAGCATAATGTCCCTTATAATGACACCTCTAACATTTCACCTTACTCGTATCTTTCTTACCTTGCCATGATTCTTCCCTCTTACCCTTCTTACCTTGCCATGATTCTTCCCTCTTTCTTCCCTTCCTCATCCTCACAACAAGGGTTGGGTTTTCTACTTCCTTTTGCTTCCTTGAACAAGACCCCAACCTGATCTCTTCATGCACACAGTTAACCCAAAGTTTCTCATAATTAGGTAACTACTCACAAGCACAAACACCTTCCATAAAAGGTTTCCCAAATGGGGCAAGTCCATTCAAGTCAATGGACACCAATTCCTTATCCTCCACTTTTGTCCTGTGGTAGCCAACTGATCTCACGAGTATGTGAGCTTGGCCAAGTAGCTCACCACTATATCTATATTACTCATGCGAATGGATGTAAGCTTGCTTAAGAGCATTTGTCTGGAAACACCAAAACTCTAATATAAACCAACCAAAATGCCTTATATTAACTTATCGTTTATCTTCTGTACAATGTGGGTGATCAAGTGGTCCTTCACCAAATCAAGAATGGTTCTCTTTGCCTTGGCCTCCTTAACATGAGCAGTGAACAATTTTGGATCAATAGACGCAACGATCTCTTTCTCAACATGCTCCCAAATCTCAAACCCACCCTCAGCTCTTGCCCCAATGATGAATGCAAATCCCTCCACAAGCAACTCCATTTCACTATCATGCATGAACCCTCATCCTCCACCCACTTCCACACAGCTTACCGTAAACTACTTCACCGTAAAAAGCAAATGTTTATTTCCCAAAGGAGACGTGAACTTTGTGCAACCCTAAGCCACTCCCTAAAGGCTTTCTAGTGTGCCCTTTTTCCTCAACACCAGGCTATCCTCCCTGACCTTGACCTCCAAGCCTTGTTTTCCCATACCACCTTCCTCTATGACATTCTAGGACAGCCTCCAACACACATTCCCTCTCCTCCTTCCTCTTCTCACTTCTTCTCGGAAAGGAATATCAAGAAGGCAGTCGAAGTCATGAGTAACAACAAAGCAGCAGATGAAAGACTTTAGGCTGAATTCCTTAAACATGGTATCCAATCACTTGAGTCCTACATTGCTAACCTCTTTAATCAAGTGGTTTGTTCTAGTTTCCCCCCTGCCTAGGCGAGACACGTTATTCATCTAATCCACAAATTAGGGAGCAATTCGGATTTGAACTACAGGACGATCATGGTGGGCCATACCTTCTCTAAGCTTTACACCACAATCTTACACTAAAGGATTTTAGCGAAGCTACAAAGACGACATCTCAGGGCTAGAGGACAAGCAAGTTTTTGCCTCGGCTATCAAACAATCGAACACATTTTTACACTTCAAGCCATTATTGAGGAGGCACGTCGTCACTCTTCGTAAGTCTATTGTTACTTTGTAGATTTCCAGAATGTGTTCGATACAGTACCAAGGGAGGCATTGTTTCAAAGGCTTTGTGATATTGGCATATATGAGGCCCTTTTGGTAGTCATCATGAGACTGTACGAGTCGATTTTGGGTCACCTCAGGATTGCGCATGGCCTTTCCGACTTCATCCAGAGCACCATTGGGGTATAACAAGGGTGCCCCCTCTCTCCAACCCTCTTCGGGATCTACATTGATGAGTTGGAGTATTTTCTCCATGAGCACATCCAGAAGGGAGATGGTTGCCTTCTACATCATGTATTGATCTCCTTGCTCCTATTTGCAGATGAATTGGTCTTTTTGGCTTCCATGCCCAAGGGCCTACAACGACAAATTGATACCGTGGCTAGTTTTGTGACCTTCGACAGTTGACAGTCAACCTTAGTAAAACTAAGGTTATGATCTTCAATGCATCGAAGAAAGTCCTGGTAGACACACATTCTACTTTCAAGGGGCAACGATTGAGATCACCAATTCATACATTTATTTGGGAGTTCAGTTTACAGGGCCTCGTTTTGGCATGCAACAAGCCCTCCAACCTTGGCTCAGCAAAGGATATGGCTCCCTCGCCCTCATCGAGGGACGACAACTCCAGAGTTAGTTTCAAGACATCTCGTCCAAACTCTACCTCATGGAGGAAATTGTCAGGCCCATCGTCCTCGATGGCTCCGAGATTTGGGGACCAAGTTTGATACAGACGGATTCGGCCCAAAGAGAGAGAGAGTCCAAACCTTGCTTCTCAGGCGCATCATCCGATGCAAGCGCACCGTTTTGCATCCCATTATTCAAGCAAAGTTTGGTGTCCACCCCTTTCGACTCAAAGTCATTTTTTGCCCGGTCTCCTTCCTTCACAGAGTTAGATCCTTCATAGATTCAACCAATGAGAGGGCCAAGTACCCCTATCTTGTACTGTGCTCCTTGGACACCATCGCATCAACTCACTCCATGGGTCGAACTTGTGGTTGGTACTTAGAGGTGTCTTGGCTTCTCTAGTCAATGACCATCTCACCTGAGTGCCTCTCCCCTATTAGATTCTACCTTGATGCGTTAAGTCATACTTTGCCACCCAGACAAGTATTGAACCAATCTATCAGCTATGTTTCTAGGGTACCCGTACCCGGGGGTAGGGTACATGTACCTGTACCAGGTACACATACCAGGTACTTGTGTGCTCGTAGGGTACATCTCCTGCTATACCCCATACTAGTCCACGTACCCGAGACTCCGTTATAAAAAAATGGTGTAATGTCCTCTTCTACTTGGGCATTGAGGACCAAACCGCTAACCTATGTGATTCCTGTGGGTTCGAGCGATTACTGACAGTTAGGGAATCAACTGAAGACTGATGCCATCTACAGAAAATCTAGGGCATCAATATTATATCACCATTGGGTCGAAGAGGGCCACCGGCATGCATGTCATCTAAGCATTATTTAATGATGCATGCACCCAATTAAGTCTCCATGCGCATGCATGCAAATCAACTGCAAATTAGAAGTTAAAGTGACCTAATTAGGTCAAAAGTTAGGGTTTTCGCAGTAGAAAGTTATAAAAGAAAGATAAAGTGAATGGAGACTTTACTTTTTGATGATTATTGATTTTGGAGCTCTTGAGTCGCAGCACAGCGTGCGGCCACAGCAGTTGGGGTTGGAGACGGCGTCTTCAGCTAACGGGATTTCGGCAGTGAGATATCTGCCCTGGTCTCCTTCAGGATAAACCATTTAGGTTTGTCATCGTGTCTATTGCATTCATCATTATCCAGTATTCCAGTATAAGTCCGAAGGTTATTGCAGATTCATCCGTACAGCTGGGGGCATTTAGTTGGGAAACCCTAGTTATTCACCAGGACTCTGGATCACCATATTTCTTCAGCATGCGGCCTGCATCCTCACTGATAGGATCACTCTTCTGCATTGGGTGATTATCAGCCATCAAATCGTCCATCCGAGGCAGCTAGCAACAGTTTACAAGGTTGTGGGGCCGTGAGCAGCAGATTGGTAGACCAATTCGCTAAGGCATCTAGAGGAGTCAAAACTCTTGCATGCTCTGGCCATCCTCTCCAGCACGGGCACACCTTCCTTCCGACTTATTTCCAGTTGAAACTGACCATCCCTTCAGCAAAAAAATCACTTGTTCGATTCAGCCAACCGGGGTATTGCAGCAGAAAACCAGGTTATTTCTTCATCAGCTCAGCTCATCTTGCATGTGTATTCTCTCTGGAGCATATTCAATCGGCTTGTCAGTGGTAAGTGTTCATTCTATCCTGCAAACCCTAACCCTAATTTCAGCTATAAAATAGGGAAATTTTGCATGGCAATTTGCATGCCCGGCTATTTCAGTAAATTTGTATAGAAATAGAAAATATCAGTATTTGGGATATTACAAATGGGTACTTATAGGCGAAATGGTACGTCGTACCCCGTGTTTGGGTACGACAGGGGTATGATCGACTAAATAAAATGCAATTCATTGGGGAAAATGTAATGACCCCCCACCAAATCTGAACTAATTATTTTTTGCTAACTACGTATGGAGTCTGATTCAGGACTTATGTCAAACACTTTGCAACACTGTTCAAATTCCATTGAATATTGTCCAAATCTAGTAGATTGATTTTACATTGATTTACAATGACAACTTTTATGGTTTTGTGTTCAGCACTCATGGAACATAATTTGACTACCAAATGTGCACATAAAAAATATACATATGTATTTAATATTGAGAAATACACTCACATCAATGCAGGAATATATTTGGCAATTTTCAATTTTTTATTGCTTGTAACTACAGTACAAATAGGTGTTTAAAATAAAATTTTAAGTGTACTTTCATGTCTGAGTTTCATTCTCTGTTACAGCTGCATGGTATAATGATTTAACAAATTTTATGTAACTTCCATTCTTCTAATTGATATCTACTGAGTCTATGATTTATCAAATTTTATGTTTCAAATTTTCCATCTAAATGTTCACTGTTCAAATAATTAGCGAATTTATAATTATGAATCATGTTTCATAATTTATGAAGAAATCTATATGCATGTATGATGTGACTATGACATATATATATATATATATATATATATATATACAGTACCCTCGACATACCCAAGTACCCTTTTTCAAAAAGTGGTGTCCCCATATGCGTACCTGTACCCGTCCCCATACCCAAGTTTCCTGGCAACTTAGTCTATCAAAGAAGATATCTACAGATTGTACATTCAAGTCACTTGGACCTCACCTTCGATGAGCCTGGGACCGAAGATGTCCTTCTATCTTGAGCACTTCTTAGAGTTACAAGATGGCATTATCGTACGTCCACTATACACACGCAAACATTGAATGCATGCACTCAGGATTCCCTTGGGGCAGCTTCGGGTTGGATCACATCGACTTTGAGTGGAGACTGACCATCATATACCACGATTTGATAGGATATGTCAGTTGTGTCACCTACAGGAGCCAAAGAAGGAGATCCACCTCATCTTTAAGAGCCCCATATATTATGAAATCAAAGGACGATACCATTGCCTCTATAGAGACTCGGGAGGTTCTCTTTCTACTTTCTTCTAGTATCACGACCAGAGATGCCTAGCCCTCTTCATCAGAGTGATTTTTAGTCACAGATCTCAACCCCTACATACCCCACCTATCCTTGAGATCAACAGGAGGATCACCTCTTTCTTTCATGTTGATCCGGTTGACCAAAGCAACAACCAGTAAGCTGAGGTTCAGAGTACTTCAGGCAGTAGGGTGGCGAGGCCCCGAGTCTCCCCTCAACCTCCCCCTCTAGAACAAGATCGATTCCATTGAGACAGGCTCAGAGAAGCCATGCTGCACATCAAGCCATACATCCCCAGGGCATCAGAGCGTTTAGTTCTCGATAGGTTTGAGGCAAGGCGCTCCCACCGATCGGATTTCGTCCCAGCCCCAGCAGAGCAGTCAAAGATCTATTTGGAATTTCTTCTCTTCGTCCTCGCATATTAGGAGTATCTCTTGATCTTACTTTTCCCCCAGGATCATACAACCAAACACCTTGGATGTCCGAGAGGAACCTATTATTAGGTCAGTGCCTCATTCACCCCCCTCGCCATTGACTATTAGACTCGGACATTCTTGACATCCTCATGTTTCTACATGATGGTGCCTTCGTTATGTTTTTATACATGTTTACAAGGCAATCCCACTAATTGTATTTTTTTCTTTTATTATTTTATCCTAGTTTTGATTCCAACATTATATAGTTGTGTTTGCACTCCCACATTGTATTCATACTGGTTGTGCCCTTTAGTCCCATTGACCTACTTTTTTGGTCATTTGCCGGACATTAATAAAACTATCTTATCTTATCTTATCTGGAAACATTTGCAACCTGCACTTCCAAGGTATGAAATTGGAAGCACACTCCAACCTGTCGCACACTCTGAGGCTGCAGTTTCTTCTCTTCGTCCTCGCATGTTATGAGTATCTCTCGATCTTACTTTTCCCCCAGGATCATACAACTAAACACCTTGGATGTCCGAGAGGAACCTGTTATTAAGTCAGTGCCTCATTCACCCCCCTCGCCATTGACTATTAGACTAAGACATTCTTGACACCCTCATGTTTCTACATGATGGTGCCTTCGTTATGTTTTTAGACATGTTTACAAGGCAATCCCACTAATTGTACTTTTTTCTTTTATTATTTTATCCTAGTTTTGATTCCAACATTATATAGTTGTGTTTGCACTCACACATTGTATCCATACTGGTTGTACCCTTTAGTCCCATTAACCTACTTTTTTGGTCATTTGTCGGACATTAATAAAACTATCTTATCTTATCTTATCTGGAAACATTTGCAACCTACACTTCCAAGGTATGAAATTGGAAGCACACTCCAACCTGTCACACACTCTGAGGCTGAGTAGTCATCCTGCAAATTTGTAGTACACCCTAAAGCAAAATCAGCAAAGAATGAAGTAGAATAACCCTTCCAGGGTTCAAGTGCTTCTCCCAAGTACACTAGAGTTTCTCACCCAATAGCATATAATAGGTCAAGCACTTCTCCCAAGTAAGGAACAACTTAAATATCCAACTCCCTCTTCACTAACAGAACAAGGTCAATAAAATCAACTGCGATACCATGTAGAAATTTGGTTCCTTTACAATTAATGCAAATTCATAAATTTCCTCTCAACCTTGAGGTTCTGCAAATCTATTTCTTATGAACTTTCAGACTTGGGGTTGAATCTGAAATATTAAATTACAGCAGCAAATATTTCTCCTTTTCACCCAAATCACAAGGCAGCAAAATAAAATAATACCAATCTAATGTACTCCAATGCAACAATGTTTCAGCCCTTAGGACACACTTCCCAACCAAATTACGGATCTCAAAATGACTTCCTACAACAACAAATCTGCCCTTTAGCTTCTAGATGTTTGTTAAATCACTTAACAAAAACTGACCAAGTTATTTTAAATCAGCAAGAATAACCAGCACTAGAAACCACTAACTAATCCATATGCTGAAATTCAAATCTACAAATTCACAAAGTTTGGACAGCTGGAACACTTCATATATAGATAGATAGATAGATAGATAAAATGAAGTACAAGTACATATCATAGTCGAACAAGCTGGTAAAAGTCAAGCTCTACAAACCCTAGCAAGAGTATCCACGAAAATCGCAAACCCTAGACACCAACTCCTAGCTAGACATTATTCTCATCCATGACCCTTCCTATCGACCTGCTGGAATGTCCGTGGGCATGTCCCCCTACCCACGCCCCTCTTCTCCTCCAACCCTCCTTTCTCCCCCCTCTATCCATCACACCTTTACTCTTTATCACTCCCTTTCCCTTCCTACACGTGCCCCCTCTCCACTCTCCCCTCCCCTTAACTCCCACAACTCTCCCCTCTTCACCCCTCACTCCCACATCCTCGACAATCCCTTATACCACAGATATTTCCCAAAGCCACATGTAACCAGCAAGTGACCACCCATTCGACACTAAGGCCGATCTTATTATTCCTCCAAACAACATAAGGACGGGGGCAGGGGATCAACATACTGAAGGTGTTTAGAAAATCCTCCAAAAGGTCGATAAGATGACCACACAACATAACTAGAATCTCCCATGCATAGAACAATTTCCGATAATTTGGTCTCCATCTATAGATCCAATTTTATTAGATACCCAAATTCGTAGTTTCGCTATATCGTTGGAACAAATAAAATAGGAAAAGCTCATTCTCTCAAATAAAGTTCCTTAGGTGGAATCGAAGAATCGATTCCTCGAGAAATTATTGAATGAAAACAAAGTGCAAGAAACTCTTTACGCCCTAAATGATGCATTGCATGTAAAAATTACCGACCTTAAAAGCAAACACGAGGAGAGAACCCAACAGGTCACCTTTAAACAAGAAACTGGGTTGCCCCCCTTCTTGAGGCAATTGAGGAAGTGATACAAGCTAAGCTCATTGAGGAGAGTACTAAACAAGCATGGGAGATGAATCTTAAGGTGAGGGTTTCTGCCATAAGAAACCCCTCTTCATCTCACAGATGAAACGTGATTTGCGAGCTTCCCTTATCCATTCCCCCAAGACCTTTTGGCACAAATCTTCCCCAACTATTCCCCCCGCTTGCCTGATCTAGATACATGCTCAATGTTTCTCATACCTCCACTCTACATGACGTCCCTGGGTAGCCTCCAATTCAAGTTTACCTCCCCCCCTCTCTTGCTACTTATTCTCATACCGAGATATCCAAGGGGCAACTTGGCTGATGAATACGAGTAAAATTGTTGATGAGGAAGGGTTCCAAGAATAGTTTTTCAAGCATAGTCTACATCCTCTGGATGATCACTTAGCTAACCTCTTTAACCATGTTGTACATACAAATTCTTCACAATCCTAATTGCACCACGTATTCACCCAATCCATAAACCAGGACCCAAACCAGATCCAAACATTTATAGAACAATCATGGTGGGCAAGACATTATCAAAACTCTATGCCACGATTCTTCATATGAAGCTTTCTAGGGAGCTCAAGAGGAGACACCTTAGAGCAAGGGGACAGGCAAGGTTCTAATCGACACATCAAACCACCAATCACATCCTCGCACTCCAGGCCATCATTAAGGCATGGCATTGCTTTTCGAAAGTTTAGTACTGCTTTGTAGACATTCGAAAAGCATTCAACTCCTCTGCAATGCACTTTTCCAGAGGCACAAAGACATCGGCATTTTTGAGACACTACTGACCACCATCATGCATCTGTACGAGTTTGTCCTTGGTCATCTCAACACTACATATGGGATGTTCAACTTTATTAGGAGTACTATTGGGGTCGAGCAGGGGTGCCTCATGTCCCCCACCTTCTCTGGTATATACATAGATGAGCTAGAGTCCTTTCTGCATGATCACATCTAACATGGCGATAGGTGCCTCCTCCACCAAGTCTTGATATCTCTATTTTTCTCTTTGCTAATGATGTGGTCCTCTTGGCCTCATCCCTAAAGGATCTACAGATATAGTTGTATGCTTTGGAACTTTTTTGTGGTCTTTGATAGTTGACATTCAACATGGGTAAAACCAAGGTTATGAGAGATGCCATGCCCAGGTCAAGAATTCGCTCTCCATAGTCCCAGGTCTTCTCTACCTTTCTATTTGATCACATGGTCATCTCCTCACAGAACTAATAAAGATGAAGACATTCTGCATTCGCCTGGACACTTGCTCCTAACACTTGGAGTTGATTTTACCTCACATGGTTTGATGTTCAAGGCTGCAATATATCAGTTGCTTGGGTTTTCCTCACATGGTTCGAATTCTCAAGCACTTTTGCTCTCTCATCAGTTGATCTCAGTTGCTCTACATGGGTCCAGTTTTCATCTTGCAGTTGTCTATGTTCCTGATTTAGTTGAGCATTTTCTTCTTCCAAAGAGGAAAATTCCTCTAGACATAGTCATTAGTTTGGAGAGGTTCACAAGCACAGCTTTAGGATGTTGCTACACAAAAGAACCATACTGTTGCACAGTGCTGCAAATTGCAGCAGAGTTTTTGCAAGTTATTTCCCAAAGAGGAAGATTTTTCTCCTAAGAATAGCTTGTGTTTCTTGTTCCTGCTTATCTTGAGGCGGGGGGTTTCCCATGAGGTTTTCCCTTGTTTCCTTGATTTATTACGCAGCTTTTAATTCTTTTAGATTGTAATGGGTGACTTTTAGCCTTTTTGCCAAGGCCCACAGTTGTCCAAGTTAGAATTAAGGGCGGGTGTTAGGATTTATAATCCTCCCTTGTCCATACTTAGTCTATTAGATTATATTTGCCTAACTTAGGAGTCATTAATTAATATTGGGTCCACTAGTACCATTGGGTCCACTTGGGCTATTGGTGCCACCAATATCTAGTCACTAGAGTGTGGGGAACACATATAGAGGTTAACTGCCACTGACTGCATGTTCATGTTCATGCGTCAGTTTATGTGCCTCTGAGACCAATCCCTACAATTTAGGAGCCACTAGGAGTGCCACCACCAACCCCCTTCAGTTGTTGGTAGTTGGTAACTAGTTAAGCTAAGTTATGCTCCAGTTACATTCAGTTAGATGTCCTCAAATTCAGTTAGCGGCAGTCTTGCATATGTTGTCGCATTTCACACACCTAGGGGGGGGCGTGGCAGAAATCTTCAAGCCACTCGGTGCGTCCTTGGGGGCAAGTCTCGAGTCAAGGCTATCACCTTGTTCTTGACTCCTTCGTTTAGGCCAACTCCTAACGAAGCCAAGGGGGGTAGACCCTATTAATTACTAAGGCTTTTAGGGCTTTAGTGTTTTAATGGTGATGAAATAGGTTACTTAGGACTTTCGATGAATGAATTTAACATAAGATGTTTGCAAGATTTGTTACACCACAACAACATAGAAATTAATACTTGATAAGCAAGAATGCGGAAACATATGTTGATATCAAAAATAGATTAGTGCCAATAATGGAGTCCACAAATAAAATTGTTGTTGAAATGCGAAAAGGATGTTGCAAGTGCTCTTGGTCAAATTTTAAGTTAATGTAAGTTGAGTTGATTACTTGGGGGCAAGGTGACTCCCAATATACCCGGGGGAACGGGGGGAGTATGTCCAAAACCCTTAACTGATACGGTGACCCACAAGGAATATGTAGGTTGGTTAGAGTATCAGAGACGGTGTTTAACACTACACCGCAAGGATGTAGTCTAACTGTGCCTCGAGCTCACTGCCCAGTTGTTCCTGCTTCCTTTGGGTAATTTTCCACCGCAACGGCTTAAATCGAGGCGTTGGATTTTCGCCTGGGGAGGTTTATTGAAAGATGTGAGATCTAGTTATTCTAGTCACCCACGCTGCTTTTGATGCAGCCGGCTGATCGAACGAACCACAGCCAGTGCAGAGCATACACAACGGAGTCTTGATAATTTTTAAGGATTTTAAATTGTGTTCGAGAAAGCGAGGAGGGATTGATTTTAGATAACAGAAAAAAATGCCAGAAACAACCACAGATTATCTAATTAGTCCTACCACACATCTCTTTCCCCTTTCGGGTCAATCGAGAAGTCATGGGGTGGGTAGTATGATTACTTTGAATTTGTGAATATTGAAAGTATGTAATGCAAATTCAAAGTATACAATGCTACAATATACGACTAAACTAAAAAAGGTGAAAAAGTGCAAAAAACCACAAAACACAGGATCCTCCCTAGGGGGATGGGGAGTGGGCTCTGCTCAAAAGAGCCCACTCTAGATCTTTTTTATTATGGTATGTACAATGCTTGAGATGGATGTCGATGGTCCTTACAGATCTGGATCCAAAGGCTTACAGGTTTTTAGAAAAAAGACAAGATCAAGAATGGTGCTCTGTGAGGTCTTTGAACAACTTCGAACTTTGATTTTCGGCAGCACTTCTCCTTGTCCTGGCAATAAAAGTGAAAAACCAGCCACCTGTAATGCACCAAATGTGCCAAATAAAGCATTAAGAACATAAAAATTTAAGTTCTTAAATTTTTAAGATTAGGATCTAGCAACGTACTTAAATAAATCAGCCTTTGAATAATCTTTTAAAAGAAACTAATTTACTTCAGCATTTTACAAAGTAACAGGAACCAAAGATAAAGTTTGATTTAAATTGAAGGAGAGAGAGAGGGAATGCTGGAAGCCTGGGAATATTTGGGCCATGGAGTCTGCAAGTGGAAAGCAGAGGGACTATGCTCTTCAAAATTTGCTTGACAAATGGAGGAGTCAACCTAGATCAACCATCCCTTCAAGCTAGATACCTGCATCAACTTAAAAAATCTTTGCACAAGAAAGGTTACAAGCAAAGGTGTTGTCGAAAGTAGAAACTTGGAAAGCATGCAATTAAACAAAATGTACATGCGAACTAAGAGATCTACAACCATCAAACAATAAGAGCATGAATCAAACTAGAACAATCTCTTATCCTACCGGGAGATAGCTCCCCTTGTAGGCCCACAGCAACACAAAGAAATGCACAACAAAAAGAAGCTAATACTGGTTACCTCATAAACCATGCAATACTCATCCACACACAATGATGCTCGACACAAGAGGTTTTCCTCCAAAGCTTTCTTTTATTCCATAAAATACTACGATATTACAAGTAAACAGCTCAACATCCTTTCGGTCCGCTCTAACCATCCCAAAATGAGGATAGGAACCCTGCTTAAATAGCAGAAATGAGCCAAGGGGGTGCTACCAACACTGAAGAGAGAGTCCAGTTGAACTGAGCTTGAAGTGAAGAGGAAGTGAAGAGGTGAATGACACATCTAACGCTTAGCTTACCGTCAGCGTGCCAACACACCCAATCAATGCCAAATCACCAATCAACCACCTATCAAGATCAAATCGGCGTCAATCTTCACATGCGCGAGCTCATGAGGTTGGTGAGAATTTGGTGAGGGTGATGTCACCCCACACATGCATGCACAACATCCCAAAGGAATGAACCAAGGTTAGTATCAACACATGCTTCCAATAATAAAAGGGTGGACCCCTCACTCCCTCACGTGAATGTGACATGAAGGGAGGGTCACGTTAGTTCAAAGTTACAACTTGGTCTCCCTTTGAAACTATACCAAAGTTTGAACATATATTAAAACAATGGATAAATGGGTTGTCCACCCACTTAGCTCCTCCAATCCTCACGCTAGCTTCCATGTGAATGTTGACGTCATACTCTCCATGTGATTTCTCATTTAACTCAAACAAAGTTTTAAAACAATGTTTTACCACAAACTTAAGTTGAAGAGGGTCGTAAGTTTCATGGGGGACCCATGCCATGTCACTCTTTTTAAATAATTTTTTTATTACTTTATGTTTTCAAACTTTGACTATGGTGCCAATTTGCCGAAATTTAGCATTGAAATGCTCTTCCAATGCATCTTTAGCTAAATAATGGCCTACGGGGTGTTCCATCTTCCCGACTGAAGTGGAAAGTACTCCCTAGGGTAAAGTGGGCGCTCTGGGTGTCAAAACGAGTGTCCCCGTGTCAAAAACGGACTCCGTATCTGACTTTTATTACAATTTGAAATTTTTTAATTAAACCATTAACAAATGGTTTAAAAAAAATTATTTATTTTCTCGAAAATTGACGAAATTGTAGGGGGACCTAGCACATGTCCATACAACTCAAAATCAATGCCTAGCATGTTGAAAAACACTGACACGAAGGCTCTAATAACCTCCTAAGGCCGAAACACCAAGACAACTACCCCAACTTTGGAGGTGTGAGTGAAAAACTCAGAAATTATTAGTCGTTTGTTCAACAACCAATAATAACCGAGGGAAAAAACACTCTGGGCTAGTCGGCTTGATGCTCAAGTCTGGGAAGTCGAGCCTTTTATAAAAAATTAAATGCTAGGACATTTTTTACAATTTCCCCAAGGGGGTATGAACATGTGTTACAAAAATTTCCAAACAAACTCCCAAAAAAAGGTCGGCGAACTTCTGAACTCCGATCATGAACAAGTGCACTTGTTCTACTTTGTCGGCTCGCTTGAAAAAACCACCAAGTACAACTTAGGTGGTAACAGGGTGCATGCGGGTAGGCACCTATTCTCACCTACTCCTCACTTGCCACATCAATTTAATTGGTTTAACTGATTGAGAGACTGAATTAGGCATCTGCAGTTAGACTAGTTAGCTCCGATAGTGATTTAGACACTTCTAGTTAGCCAGTCAGTCAATCTTGAGTTGGTAGATTCAAATCTTATCCACATGATTCGAATTCTCCTTTATGTAACATTCATGTATACAGCTGAGAATTAATGAAGTTTATACTGTAATTATACTAAGCAATTCTTATCCATTTCCTGTGAAATTTGTCTTGTTCAGTGTGTATTTTTCATTCCATTACACTACATAATAATACAATTCAATTGCCTTCATTGCCTAAAGATTAATGGCACAATAATTTAAACACCGACTTCACCTAGGAAGACTCAAAACAGTATTATATTATATTCATTGGGGTACTATTAACCTGACTTACAATGGAGACTTTACCTCATGACTCTATGATGACCAATTACAATAATAACATCCCGACGAAGGAAGAATAACATCTCCCTTGGGGTACATCAATAAAATACATTTAGAATATCCTTTGAAGTTACAATATTTCAGCACTCCCCCTTACCGACAAGGGTATTCTACTTACAACATCATCATCAACTATAGGAGTAATGAGAGAGAGTATCTTCAGCAGTATCGAGGTAATACATCTATACATCATAGGAAGTTTTCACAATCAGTAACTGGAACAGTTACTCTTCAATGTCTTCATCTTCTGTAGCAAACAATCACTTGATCCTTTTGCAGCAACACTTCGATCTTCTGATCCTTCGTAGCAGCACTTCGATCTTCTTGATCCTTTGCAGCAGCACTATGATCTTCTCAATCCTTTGCAGCAGCACTTTGATCTTCTGATCCTTTGCAGCAGCACTTTTGATCCTTTGCAGCAGCACTTCGATCTTCTCAATCCTTTGCAGCAGTACTTCGATCTTCTGATCCTTTACAGCAGCACTTTGATCTTCTTGATCCTTTGCAGCAGCACTTTGATCTTCTCGATCCTTTGCCGCCACACTACCTGCAATACACATGATCTCTTTGCGGGTGATCAATCCATGTCACTTTAGAACATAGGTCCAAGGATGATGCAATCCTCCTTTAGCCTACTCCCTCTTAACGATGAGGATCCATAGTATCGACCAACTGAATCGTCTACAACTGAGTGTAGATCTCATCCACATGTGAAAGCAGGACCAGTCGCTCGTAAGGACTAAACGTAAACCATCCTCAGTCTGTTAGAGCTAGGACCACTCCAAGCGAGTGTTATACTACGGCATATACATGTATATGTAGGCATACTCTTCATACAAGAGTATTGTCTGCAGCTGGAGATCTCAACCGCACCTAGATGTACGCCCTCATCACAGGACATCCTCAGCGTGAAAGCTAGGACCACTCCATGCGAGTGTTATACTACGACGTCCGTGATGACTCATCATAGAGCATCCTTAGCACTAAAGCTAGGACCACTCCCAAGCGAGTGTTATTCTATGGAATCTACATATAAATGTAGGTATACTCTCCATGCGAGAGTAACGTCTACAAGGCAGATCTCGACCGCACCTAAATGTTGGCCCTGACGTCTGTAAGGACTCATCGTAGAGCATCCTTAGCTTCAGAGCTAGGACCACTCCTAAGCGAGTGTTATTCTACGGTATCCACAAATGAATGTGGGTACTCTCTATGCGAGAGTAACATCTACAGGGCCATCCTTAGCTAGTAAGGACCACTCTCAGGAACAGAGTGTTATTTCCTGCAAGACCATCCTTAAGAGAGGATACTGTCGTCCACAAGTGAATGTCGGACCTTGTCAGCATCTTCATGCGTACTTAGCCTCTTTCATACTGGAGCTTCACTATCATCCCATCATCAATGACAATCTTGTCATCACTCCCCCTTTCCCGGGAGGATCCATATCATCAACCTGCTCCCCCTTTGTCTGAGGAGGGTTCATATCTTCGACCTAGTCTTCCTTTCCGAGGAGAGTCCATATCTTCGACTAGTTCCTCCTTTCCGAAGAGAGTCCATTTCTTCATCATTCCTTCTTACAAGGAAAGTTTGTCGTATCATCAATGTTCCTCCTTGCAAGAAAAGTCTTTTCTGACTACACCAAGCTTGTCACGGAAATATTCAAACTTTACTCGAGATAGAGGCTTGGTCAGTACATCAGCAACTTGCTCATCGGTACTCACATACTATAGCTCCCTTTTATATCATATCCCTTATATAAAAGTATCGGATTTCTATGTGCTTTGATTTATCATGGAATACAGGATTCTCTATCATCTTTATGCAACTTTGGTTGTCACAAAGAATCATTGTGGTATCCAACTCCATGTCAAATAGTCCTCACATCGGTTTCTGAAGCCATATCGCTTCACAACTAGCAGAGGAAGCTGCTATGCACTTTGCTTCAGGCTTTAGCTGTGTTGAGAGCAACACTGGACTGTTCCTTACTAAACCATGAAATCATGGCAGATCCTCGGCAATAACATCCACCTGAGGTGCTCTTTCTGTCTGCGACACTTCCTACCCAATCTGAATTTGTATATCCATATAATCTGTAGTCATGATCTCTAACATAGTAAAATGCCAATTCTATTGTACCTTTTAGGTACCTCATCACATGCTTTGCAGCTATCAAGTGAGCTTGTCTAGGTTTAACTAGATACTGACTTAAGGTAATCATAGCAAAGCATATATCTGGCCTTGTATTCGTCAGATACATCAATGACCCAATAATTTGTCTGTACTGAGTCATATCCACTAACTCTGATGATTCATCAAATAACAGCTTCAGGTTGGTGTCCATGGGTGTGGCCATGGCTTTACAATCCAACATATCAAATCTTTTCAAGATTTCTACTGCATACTTTCCCTGGTTCAGAAAGATTGCTTCTGGGGTCTACCACACTTCCAACCCGAGGAAATAATGCATCAATCGAAGATCTTTCATCTCGAATTCTTCAACTAGCTTCTTCTTGCAATTTGTAATTTGTTTCTCATTTCCTGTTAGAAATAGATCATCCACATACAATAATAGTATGACAGGTTCATCATCCATAATCTTCATGTAAAGGTTAGGATCAACTTTACTTTTGGTAAAGCCCAAGCTTGTCAAGAAGCTACCTATTCTACCATACCACGTTCTAGGAGTTTGCTTCAGTCCATACAGAGCCTTTTTCAACTTACATACATGAGTCACTCTGTCTTGGACTTCAAATCCTTGTGGTTGTTCGATGTAAACTTCTTCCTCAATCACACCATTCATGAAGGTTGTCTTTACATCCATCTAGTGTAGATCCCACTTCATCATGGAACCAAGTGCCATGATGGTTCTGATGGAAGTGTACCTTGCTACTACAGAAAATGTCTTTTCATAATCAATCCCCTCTTTCTGAGAGAATCCTCTAGCCAAAAATCTTGCCTTGTACTTTTCAATACTTCCATCAGCAGCATGTTTTATCTTGTAGATCCATTTCGAAGATACCACACTCTTGTTTTCAGGTTTGGGTACTGTATCCTAAACATCATTCTTCATTATTGACTGGTATTCTTTCGTCATTACTTCCACCCACTCTTTCTTCTAGACAGTTGCCTTGTAGTTGGTGGGTTCTTGATCTACAAGGTCACACATCAAAGCTACATAGCAGGAGTATGGCTTTGAACTTTTGCTTGTTCTTGTGGAGCCTTCTGGAGCTCCATATTTATCTGCTTCTTATATGATTTCTCTTACCCAAGCAGGTTTTCTCTTTCGAAAGATTTCCATAGTAGGGGGTTCCTGAGGTTCTAGCATATCATGATCTTCAGATGCTACTATTTCAGGAGAGGGTTCAACTTCTACTATTCTGGTAGGTACATCCTCTTCATGTACTTCTTCAAGCTGACACCTTCTGGATTTCTTAAGAGTTGTCTCTTCATCAAATGTTACATCCCTACTAATCTCTATATGACGGAATCCTGAAATGTATATCCTGAAGGCTTTGGAGACTTCACCGTATCCAAGAAATATTCCCTTCTTTCCAAAAGAATCCTACTTGGTTCTCTTCTCTTTCGGAATATGCACATATACTGGACATCCAAATATCTTGAGATGGCTCACTTCAGGTTTCTTTCCTGTATACATTTCTTCGGGAGTCTTGAATCCAAGAGCACTGTGAGATAAGCTATTTTGCACATACACAATTGTTCTTGTTGCTTCTTCTCACAGGTGCATGGGGAGGTCTTGGTCATGAATCATTGTTTTCACTGCTTTCATAATGGTTATATTATTTCTTTCCGCAACAGCATTCTGTTGGGGTTTGTAGGTAGTGGTTAGTTCCCTCTTGATTCCTGCCTCCTTGCAGAATGCTTCAAATTCTTTTGAAGTATATTCTTTACCATTATCCGATCTCAGAGTCTTGATTCTTCTTTCTAAATGGTTCTCTATCAAGGCTTTGAATTCCTTGAATTTCCCGAACGCTTCACTCTTGGTCTTCAAGAAATATTTCTATGTCTTTCTTGAATAGTCATCAATAAATGTGACATAATATTCATATCCACTTAACGATATGTAGGGCATAGGACCACATACATCATAATGAATTAATTCTAATGTACCTTTAGTCTTTATTTCACTTTTTGGAAAGGGATTCTCGATGTTCTTTCCTCTTGCACATCCTTTGCAAGTTCCCTCATGATCAATCTTCAAATCTGGTAACCTGTTACCACCTTGCTCACATAGGCTAGTGCTTTGCAGTTGATGTTAGCAAGCCTCCTATGCCACAGTTCACTTGAGCTAGTAGTCTCATGGACAAGGGTTGTCTCTGGATGTCCTTTGAGTTTGCATAGTCCTCCTTCTTCACCAATGACCACAGCATCTTCAAGTGTCTTTCCTTTGGACCACATAAGTACTTGTCCATCTATGAAAGCAACTCTATATCCTTTCTTATCTAGTGCTGAGATAAAAAGCAGGTTCTTTTTCAAACCTGGTACATATAGTACTTCATCTTCATGGAAGTCCCAGAGTCAAGCTTGTAGCTTGATTCACCAATACCTTTGATAAGATATTGATAGTCATCTCCCAATGATACTTTCTGAGGAGAGTTTTTTTCTTCAAGCCTTGACAAACTTTGCTTCTTGCCTGTCATGTGCTTTGAAGCACCACTATCAATAAGCCATGTATCTTTTCCAAGTGTTACAGACCCAAAGAGTGCAAAGAATAGTACATATTCTTCTACATCTTCTTCTTTTGTCAATCTCTTTGGAGGTCTTTCTTCCTCATCCTCATCTTCAGCTAGATGAGCATGATGTCTCTTATTGTTGTTATTATTTGATGATGGACACTCTCTGGCAAGGTGTCCTATCTTATGACAGTTATAGCATTGATACTTTGAGTAATCTTTCTTCTGATTGTTTCCTCTTTTCTTTTGAAACATCTTCTTTGAAGGTTTATGACTATCTTTCCTGAAGTTTGATTGTTTTCTTCCTTTAGAGCCTGATCATCTTCTCTAAGTAGAACTTCTCTATTATGTAAATTTTCCTTTAAAGCACAACTAGGGATAAAACAGTATATTTAAATTTAACTCAAATAACCAAACATGAACTTCTTTACAGTATGCAGCGAAATATAAAACTGAGAAGTTGAGAACCATTTACAACATCAATCACATCAATAGAAACGACACAATCTTTTTAGGTAGAAACCCTCGGACAAAACCCAAGATGGGAAAACCGGTGCAGCAGTATGAGAAGATATTTTTATCAAGATAATACAAAGCTTTTACACTATCAAAAAATTGATTTATGCCCTAGATGGCAAAATCGAAACACCCAAAAATCACTGAGAAAAACCTGTGAGATGGCACGGTTCCCAAGGCAGCTTGTCGATGTACGGTTGTACAGTGTTGTTGTTGTTGTTGTATGGTGTACCTCCGCCAAAGTCTCCTGTCTCTCTCCTCTGCAATTCAGGGTTGTCTTCCTGAGTTAGTGCTCCTCCGTCTTCTTCGCCAAAATTCTCTCTCTCACACTTCTTCCTCCGTCTTTGTCGAAATGCAACTATGTCATCTCCACTAATTGATCTCTATTTTATAACTTTAGGTAAAGCAAAAACCCTAATTCACTTTCACTTAAAGTCAATAAACAATTAGATCACTTTAATTACTTTTCAAAGTAAAATTAGGAAAAATAATTAAATACAATTGGCTTCCTAATTTAAGTCTTATGCATGCAAAGAAAACATGCATGCAGGAAGACCTTCCTTGCTACTGCTAGTTTAACATGTTAGCTACTCTAGCTTCTTCTTGAATGCAATCTTCCCATACAATGTCAAAATTCATACTTTCTTTTCTGACACACAGAGTCTATATGAATGAGTCCCAAGGTATAGTGAGACCATTGAGAGTAGTCATAACTAGTTCATCCTCATCAAGGGTGTCTCCAATAGCACTTAGTTGTTCCCTGAACTGGGAGACCCTTGTGAAGTAATCTTGAATTGATTCTCCTGTGCTCATCTTAGTGCCCTTTAGTTGAGTTATCAAATTCATCTTTCTGTTGATGTTCCTTCCCTCATGCATTCTGGAAAGTGCATCATACATTTGCTTTGGTGTCTTCTTAGGTGACACTTGAGGGATCAAGTGATCTTTGATAGAATCAGCAATGATCCTCATTGCCTTGATTAGGTCTTGTTCATGCTTCTCCTTAGCTTCATCTTCTTTAGATTCTCCAACTTCATCCTTGATGTACTTCTCAAGACCAATCCTATACTTCCATTCTAAGAAGTTTTCGATGCCTTCTAGATTGTCCTCAAGCTTAGTGCTTGGGGCCATCCTATCCAAGAGGTCACTAAAAATTGAAATTTCTCAAAATGAAAAGCTGACCTTACTAGGAGATGCGCTTGACTAAGGCGAGTTGGTTGGTCCACTTGGTTTCTAGAGATCCCAAATCTTTACCCTTCAAAACTTGCTTGCGAGGTTGCAACTTCTGCATAATTTCTGGTTCTGGTTTTCTGCAATTTTCTGGTTCGGGGCCAAACTACAGTTTGGCTTTCCCGAATATTCAACCCCCAAAAAACTTCGATCCTGGGCTCAATAGATGCGCTCTAGGGAGGCACAAATTTCTATGCAAGCAGATCTTCCAAATCCCAAACTTTGCAGAAACCCTAATTTCTTCCGAAGAGGAAGGAGAGAGAGTTTCACCTTGTGAAAGTTGTTCTATTCAAGCACGCTCTGAAACCATGTTAAGATTTCAAATGCTAAGCTAGATATCATCAGTGTTTGATCCAAATTCACAACAATAGCATATGCAGAATCACTGAAAGAAACACAATCACAAGATAGACACAACATTTATCCTAGGAAACGCTCAAGGGGAAGAAAACCCAGCAAAACTTCCTCTGTATAAAACCCCAAAACAGGTATTCTCCTCCTTGTTGATCTCTCTCTCTCTCTCTCTCTCCCCTATGCGCTACACGAGTGAGTGAGTATGTGTTATAATGAGGAACACAGCTCCTCTATTTATACACTTTAAGTCAATTGAATTTTACCCTAACAAGTCAGCCCCACTAAACTGACTAGGCCGACTTCACCTAGGAAGATTCAAAATAGTATTATATTATATTCATTGGGGTACTATTGACCCGACTTACAATGGAGGCTTTACCTCATGACTCTATGATGACCAATTACAATAATAACATCCCGACGGAGGAATAATAACATCTCCCTTAAAGTACATCAATAAAATACATTTAGAATATCCTTTGAAGTTACAATATTTCAACATTCACCGTGTCAATCAATTTGGCACCAAAGTTGGCGAGAAAGCCAACTCGCAAAACACATGAGTCAATCAAGGTATCTCATACAGTATAGTAACCTAGCTATGGTATCATTAATATCACCCTTTTCCCCTTGCATGGCCCAAAGTTTTTTCTTTTTCCCTAACTTTTCCTTTCATCGAGGAAAGATTCTCTAATTAGGACTAACTAGTCCATCACACGCCTATGTTTCTGCTTGGCAATCCCATAGCCAAATACAAGCTTCTTTCTATAACCTTTTGGGAGTCTACTCTCAATTCTTACCCCCATCCCAAGTGCAAGTCCACTTTTACTTGCTCTACTCCTGGATTTTGCCCCATGAACCAATAGCTCAACTAGGAATGCAAACTCTACCATAGGTACCTCAACTTTTCCTTCGAACATGACCCCCTCCTCATATCCCCACCTCCTAAAATCCTACCATCACCTCCTCCATTGTAAAAAGCGGGCTTTGATCTCTTTAAAGAGACACAAACTTTGGACATCCCTCCCCCATTCCCCAAAGCATTCTAACGCACTTGTTTCCCTGAGCACAACACACTCCCTGAAACCTCAAACCCCAAGCTATGTTTTCTAATATGATCTCTCTCTATGATGTCTCTGTGTAGGCCCCTACCTATATTTCTTGCCCCCCATTCATGTCAACTTTTCTCATAAGGTGACATCATCAAATTTGTCATGGCTATGAGCACTAGTAGGGTAGTTGATGAAGAAAGCTTCCACACCGAGTCCCTGAAACACGTATTCACTCCCTAAAGTCACATATTGTTGATTAGTTTACTCATGTTATTTGTTTGGGTTTCCCGCAAGCATGGTCCCAACATAGCATCTACCCAATCCTCAAATCGGTGACCAAATCAAGTCTAAGCAATTATCAAACAATTATGATTGAAAATACTTTCTCCAAGCTCTATGCCACAGTTCTTCGTCTATTGTTCTCTGACGAGATAAAAGAGAGGCAACTTAGAGCCCAAGGATAGGCAAGTTTTTGCCCAAATACCAAACCACTAATCATATTCTCATGCTCAGATATTATTGAGTAGGTTGGTTCATCATCGCTCTTCAAAAGACTTTTGTTGTGTTGTGGACTTTCTAAAGGAGTTTGACACAGTTATAAGGGAGGAAATGTTCTAGAGGCTCAGTGGACGTCGACATTTCAGAGAGCCTCTTGGTGACCATCAACCCACAATACGTCTAACTTCATCTAGAGCATCATTGGGGTTAAGCAAGGGTACCCCCTCTCGCCAACTCTATGTGGTATTTTCATTGATGAGCTGGAATATTTTCTCCTTGAGAATATCCAGGATGAGGATGGTTGTCTCCTACACCCTGTATTGATTTATTTGCTTCTTTGTGTAGATGACTTGATCTTTCTAGCCTCTTCACATCAAGGTTTGCACTATGCAAAGACAAATCGATGCCCTATCCCATTTTTGTGATCTTCACTAGTGGACGATTAAACTAGGTTGAACCAGGGCTATGATCTTTGATGCCTCGAAGTGATCTATCACCGATATCAACCTTTACTTCTGAGGAGAAGAGATTGAGATCACTATAGCGTACACTTGGAGGTTTAGTTTACAAGGCCTCATTTCAACATGTGACACACACTACAACCTCAGCTAAACAAGGGATATGGCACCCTAGGACTTCTTGAGAGACAGTGATTCCAAAACCGTTTCAAAAATATCTCAACTAGGATGCACCTCTCAAACATGATCATCAGATATTATTGAGTAGGTTCATCATCGCTCTTCAAAATACTTTTGTTGTGTTGTGGACTTTCTAAAGGAGTTTGACATAGTTATAAGGAAGGAAATGTTCTAGAGGCTCAGTGGACGTCGACATTTCAGAGAGCCTCTTGGTGACCATCAACCCACAATACGTCTAACTTCATCTAGAGCATCATTGGGGTTAAGCAATGGTACCCCCTCTCGCCAACTCTATGTGGTATTTTCATTGATGAGCTGGAATATTTTCTCCTTGAGAATATCCAGGATGAGGATGGTTGTCTCCTACACCATGTATTGATTTCTTTGCTTCTTTGTGTAGATGACTTGATCTTTCTAGCCTCTTCACATCAAGGTTTGCACTATGCAAAGACAAATTGATGCCCTATCCCATTTTTGTGATCTTCACTAGTGGACAATTAAACTAGATTGAACCAAGGCTATGATCTTTGATGCCTCGAAGTGATCTATCACCGACATCAACCTCTACTTCTGAGGAGAAGAGATTGAGATCACTATAGCGTACACTTGGAGGTTTAGTTTACAAGGCCTCATTTCAACATGTGACACATACTACAACCTCAGCTCAACAAGGGATACGACACCCTAGGACTTCTTGAGAGGCAGTGATTCCAAAACCGTTTCAAAAATATCTCAACTAGGATGCACCTCTCAAACATGATCATCCAACCCAGACCTTTATGGCTTCGATGTTTGGGGACCAAGCTTGCTCCACACTAATTGGCCTAGAACTAAGAGCATCCAAGCACATCATGCAATCCAAGCAGACTACTCCCCAACACATTGTTTAGGCAAGGTTTAGACATCGGCAAGTTTTCCTCAAGACCATCTTTTGATTAGTAGCAATCCTTCAATGTATCCATTAGATACTCGGTTGCTAGAAGAGATCAATATCCCTACCTTGCACTTTGTTCTTCCAAGGTCGTTACCTCAGTCACTCCCCTCAAGCGTCTCTGTAGTCACTAGTTCTTAGAGGTCTCTTAGTGTCTTAGTCCAAGGCCATCTCTCCAAACCACCTTCCCCCTTTCATGTTCTCTTAGATGCAGTATGTCACCTCTTGTCGTCTAAACAAGACTTGAACAAGGCAATCAAAGATGACAATAATAAACAAAGCATTTGGGTCACCTAGATCACATGCCCTTAAGACCTTGATTTGAACATGGCCTTTATTGAGAGAAATCCCCGTGGTTGAGATATTGACTTATTATTCGATTTTTGTACATGTGCAGGCACTAGATGCATGTCCTCACACTACCCTTGGCTAATTGTGTGTGGGCTTCACATGCTTTGCATTGAGACCAATCATCACATTACGTAGCCAAATAGGATTTGTTAATTGTGCCAATTACAAAAGCTTGAGAGAGAAGTGCATCTCATCTTTTGATGCCTATATCAAGACTCGGCAAGCTACCTTTCCACCTTTTTCTATCCCCATCAAAGATACCTTGTTCTCTTCATGAGGGAGGTGCTCAGACACACATCTCAATCTCTCCAAGCCCTATCCTAGTCAAAGCCATCAAGAGGGTCACCTCCCACTTGCATGTTGTCACGAATGCTCGAGGCAACAAGTGACAAGAAAAGACTCAAGATACTTTAGCTTCTAGATCGATGAGGCTACATATTTTCTCTCGGCCTCTACCGTGAGGTTGATTGATAAACCCCCACAAGAACCTTGATGAGCTAACATTCTAGGACACAAGATATACCCAACTTGTTATCACATATATATTTCTAGTTGGGCTACCATGATGCAGCATACAAATTTATCTCTTTATTTTTCCGAGCTATTCATTCACATGGGGTTTTAGCATGGATCATTACAGCCTCAGCCATTTCAAAGCCTTGTTCAATAGATTTTCCTTGCCAGAACTGAGATTCACTAGTCCATTGAGATGCTTTCAATGATGACCTAGTTCATTTTAGCATAGTAGCAGAGCAGATATGGTACACACAGTTACAGAGGAGCTTATCAGATGGAGACAGGTATATATGGAGAGATCAAGTATATGTTTCCTTGGTTTGTTTTTTCTCTGTGATGTATATTAAACACCTAGGCTTGTCTTATTAGGATTATCATGGTGACCTATGCTTATATACATACTAATGCTTGAACTTGTGCCAAGACTGATCAAAGGACTTAATGTTGAAGACGGTTGCTCATGTCATGCTTTATACAAATGTTAAATCGTAGTGCTATGTTGGTTCCATGTGTTATTTGTCCCCATCCATCTAGTTCATCCATGATTGATCATCCCATGACTTTAGTTTGATCAAGACCTATGAGATTGAAGATCACTTTCCCCACTTTTACCCCTATGCATGATGGATCCCATGTCTTCTGTGTCTCGGCTCTGAGTTATCCCGAAGAGTGTCAGCTAAAACTTGAAGCAATGTGTCTACCATCATTACATGCATTATGTGCTATAAATTCTATCTATTGAAATGCAACGCCCTCAAAATAAATGCAAACTGTGTCTTTAGACAACTCAAAAAGGGCTATAAGTCAAAATTGTGAAAGGTCTAAAAAGCAGTGGATAAATAAATGCTAAATCTAAAGACTACTGGCCATTATTGAAATGTAATGATTAATTCCTCACGGGGCCTGCGGGTTTTGATGTGAGATGGGGCAAGGGACCGCTAATTCATAGGGTCCCCTAGGATCTCTTCATTGCAATTCTTGTGTACTCAACACAAGGGTCCTAGTAAAGATCCTCACAGAGCTTGTTTCTTAGCTTGGATGTGAGTTGTATACATGTTGAAGTTGAATGGGCTCTTTTCAGATCATCTCATCCATTTGTGAGACACTGCCATTCCCTAATGTTCATCTCTCATGTATATGTCACGGTGGTCATGTGTAATTGTCATCATTCTGATCAAAGTCAGCTATAAGTCATCTCCCTTTGCTTTAGCCTTGTTTTCCATCCTCACCCAGCACTAGCACATTGTTTAAACTTTGTAAGCATGGCATGCACAAGAGACTTCTAGAAGGTTCCGAGATCTTTCAAAGGCACAGGTATATCTTACTTATTATTTTTATTGTTGTCACCATGATTATGAATAACATGATTTAAGTTGGGTTTTGATATACACCATTGGAGCATTTCTTACCTTGGATGCATGCAGGATCATATTGGTNGGTACTTTGACCTGATCAACCCAGTTGACCAAGTCAAACACAGTTCCTAAGGCAGTGACTCAAAAAACAACATTGCTTATATTTGTTCCAGACATCCCCTTGACCAATACTGCGGTCTCAATTTTCAAAGTTTGGCCTTGGATCTTGTTGCCGCCTTTCACACACCTAGGGGGGCGTGGTAGAAATCTTCAAACCACTCGGTGTGTCCTTGGGGGCAAGTCTCGAGTCAAAGTTGTCACCTTGTTCTTGACTCCTCCGTTTAGGCAAACTCCTAATGAAGCCAAGGGGGGTAGACCCTAAATGAGTTGCTGAGGCTGATTAGACTTTAGTGGTGATGGTTTAGATGAGTAAGTTTTTTAAGAGTTTTTAAACAATAATGGAACCAAGAGATTCGTAAGATGAACCAATTACAGCAGCATAAATAGCACAAGAAATTGTAAATAAATTATTCCACTCATAAATCATGCATATAGAAACAATAAAGGCCAATGCTAAATTAAAATGGAGTCATAAGATTGTATGTGCTGAGAATGTTGAAGTAGATGTTTTGCAACTGTCTCTTGGTAAGTTTTAATTTTTAAATTATTGTGGAAAATGAGTGAATTAAATTAGGGGGAAGGGAAGTCCCAATATAACCGAAGATATGAGGAGTATGTCCAAAACCCTTATCCGATGCGGCTCCACGCAAGGAATATGTGGGCTGGGTCGGAGTCTCTGAGACGTGTCCAATACTACACCAATAAGAGTGTAGCCTGACAGTGTCTCGAGGTCACTACACAGTTGTTACCGCTTCCTTTGTGAATTTTTTCACCGCAACGGATCAAATCAAAGCGTTGGATTTTCGCCTAGGGAGGTTTAATTGAGATGTGAAACTAATTAGACTAGTCACCCTTGTTGCTTTTGATGCAGCCAACTGTTCAATCGAACCGCAGTGGTGCAGAGCATACACAACGGAGACTTTGTTGATTTTAAGGATTTTAAAAACTACGTTTGTTTGTTAAAAAAACAAAAAATTAACCTCCAAGAGTCTCTTTCGGTTCAAATGAACCTCAATCGGGAAAGCAAGGAGGGGTAAAAATTTAAAATGCAAAGTAAAATAAAACTAAAGTGATGAAAGAAAAAACAAGTTGTCTAATTAAGCCTACCGCGCATCTCTTTCCCCTTTCGGGTAACTAGGGAAGTCGTGGGGTAAGTATTAGTGTTACTTTGATTCTAATTAAGATATGGAATGATATGACAAATTGCAGCATTTATCAAAGTATACTAGCCTGCATAAAAAAATTAACTATAAGCAAGAAAAAATGGACAAAAACGCGGACCCCCGTGAGGGGATGGGGAGTGGGCTCTGAAGAGCCTACTCAAGATATTTTTATTAATCTCGGTTACAATGCTTGATGAGAACTACTTTTTGGTCCTTGTTATCTGGGATCCAAAGGCTTACAAAATATTACAAAAAGGACCACGAAAGTAGGGGGAACCCCTAGGAAGCTCCAGATGGCCCAAAATGGAATTTTTTTCAGTGTTTCCTTCTCTTTTTTGGCAAACCTGCTAAAAAACCAACAAGCATATATTAGTCAAATGTGCCCAAAAACACTTTGGAAGTGTCTTTGGCCAACCCACAAAAAATTAGTAAAAAATTGCTAAGTTAAACTACGAAAAAATGCAAGAAAGTAACCAAGGAAAGAAAGCTTTCCTTGGGATCTTGGCTTGCCTTTTGGGAAACCAATACGATGTGCACTTTGATTGCAAGATTTAACTTTAGATTTGAAGGAAAGACTATTCACTTAAACAAGCTTTAGATCTACTTTAAATAACTTGTAAAAAATGAAAACTTTCTTGCATCTAGATCTAGTTTTACAAAAAAAAGGACTTGGATCCTTTAAATGAATCTAGATCTATGCATGTAACTCTAATATGTTCAAATCTAGAAAAGATATTAGCTTATAAACCGTAGATCTAAAATATAAGAAGCAAGTAACCAAGGAAAGCAATGATTTAAAAGGAGAAAGAGTGAAAGAGATGGCTTGGTGCCTGAATGATCAACCGTGGAGCTTTCCGGTGAAATGTCGAGGGACTATGACTTGAAAATGTTGGAGAAAATGAAGAAGCAAACTAGATCAACGCTTTCTCCAAACTAGGATACCTGCAACTAATCCAAGGCTTGCCAAGATGCTTGTGAGATCCAGTTAATACATAAATAGAGAGATTAAAACAACATGCATATAATCTTATAAAACATGTCAATTCTAGATCTCTAAGCATGCATATAAGAAAAGGAATTAGCCAATAAACTTATTAACTAAGCTTCTTTCCTACCAATTTATAACAATCTTTCAACACTAATTCCACAAGACCATAATAAGCAAGCTATGAAAAAAGATACAAATTACCTCAATGAAACATGGCAATGCTCATCCACACAAAATAACATGACACCATCTTGCCTCCAAAGCTTTATTTATTCCAAGCAACAAAATAACTACAACTATTACAACCAGCAAGCCAATTCTCTATCCAACTCGAACTAGCTTAAATGAAAGAATGGCAGCTTTATTTATAGCCAAACTGGCCAAGAGGGGCGCAACCATGACTGAGAGAGAGAGAGTGGGGTTGGGGTAGAGTTGAACTGAGTTGAAGAGGAGTGGAACTGAACAGTTGATTGCCACCTCTCTCACCAAACTATACCGATCCACTCATCCTCTGCGACATCACCCACACGTGATAGAGAGGGAAAGAGGGCGCAACCTCCAAGTCTGTGTGATTCTTCTAACTCTCTCATCAACTAGGACCACTTGTCTTCATCACCAGTCTAAATCGCCTTCACTACTGAAGGCCAATGAAACTTATTTCAGTCAAATCGGAGCATTTTCTACTGATTTAGGAATTTGGGGTTTTCTCCATTTATTAATTTTTTCTATTTTTTAATTAATAATTTTGAATTTTTGGAGATTTTTTACTTAAGTGATAAATTTATCACTTAAAACTTAGGAAAAGTGGGTTTTTGGGTTAAACGGGTGCTTTGAGTTAGAAAATGAGCACCCCCATGGCAAAATCTGATCCCTAACCACACTTTTATTACATTTATAATTTTTCCAATTAGACTATTAAAAATAGCCTAGGTTTACAGAAAAAATTATTTTCATCAAAACTTTAAAAAAAACTAGGGGGGCCTAGCACATGTCCACATGACTCAATATTAATGCCTAGCATGTTTATATACATTGACACATAGACTCTAATAACCTCCTTAGGCTTAAATACCAATACGACTACCCTAACTTTGGAGGTATGAGTGAAAAACTCGGAAATTATTAGTTGGTTATTCAACAACAAATAATTACCAAGGGAAAAGACACTCTGGCTAGTCGGATTGATATATAAGTCTAGGAGACCGAGTGTTTTACATACTCTGTCATGTCCCCAATTAAATAATTTCCAAATAAGACTACTTGCAAATAATGTTTCACCAACCTACTAGTTCCCTAGGTTGAGATGGAGACATAAATTTTGTAATAAGGGGATATGGAACCCAAAAGGACTTTAGTTTATCATATTCACATTTGAATGGGTCACATAAATGATAAATGCTAAGAAAATAAGGTGGCATGGATTCATGGAGACACTTGGAAGCTTGTGGAGCCTTTGGGTGACTAGATTTCCTGCACACTTGGCATGATCTTCATCCAAATTCGAACACATGGATAACGTAACGTTATTGGATGGTGATGTGGTGTCAAATATCATATAATGAGCCAAGGTATTTGAATTGGTAAAGGAGAGTAACTCCCTTGGAAGAGGAAGAGACTAGAAGACAATGTGTGCCACTTGGAAGGAGATTCCATGCACTCTATGACAACAAATGATGGAAGAATCTATGACAAGTATGACAAATTCAGACCTGATTGCTTACATATGACAAATCTAACATGACAGAGCTAAAAATAGCCACCAAGAGGTTAAATTTGGGAGTTAGAGGCAGCCATTCGAATTGGGAAAAGAATTGGAGCATGAAGAGGAAAACAAGTGTCATATGAGTTACTAATCCGCTAAGATGAGTTGTAGAAAGCCCATGGTGGGAAATTCGACCTTAGGAGGCCTCATGAAGTTAATAAAAGGATGTCATGAGGAAGGATAAGAGCTTTTGATCATTTCCTAATTGGCCTTTGGCATTTTGGAGAGCTTTTGCTTGTCCATTGCAAGATGAGTGTTCACTCTCCATGCTTGTGAACCAATTTCGAGGGAGTTGGATTCCTTTCCAAGTTGGTTGATGGAGAGGCCATTCAGACCTCTTATTGGAGCTTAATGAAGGAGTTTTAGTTGTAGGTTGAAAGTCCATACAATCAAATTCTCATCTATCTCCCTATTCTCTCATTCCTTCTTCTCCATTCCCCCACACTCACATTTGATGGCGCACTTGTTGGAGTAATTATTGCGCCTTGTTGAGGATAGTTGATGCCCAAGCTTTGATTTATGATGTATGGATCTGTAATCTCATGTCCATATGCTCTGTAAATCAAAATATCAAGAATACACATGTTAGAGACTCGCATTCCCATGTTCTTGAATAACTAGTTTTCATGGATTTGGCTTCAATATTGAAGTAGCTTTATATCATATTTGTATGAGGACATTTATATGAGTTTTATGATGATGGGGAAGCAATATATGATGTATGTCTCTGTAATATTATGTTCACATGCTTTGAAAGTCAAAATATCAGAAATACATGTATGAAAGCTTGCATACTCATGCCCTTGTATCACTAGTCTTCATAGATTTTGGCTTCAATCTTGAAGTAGTTTTATACCATATTTGTATGAGAGCTATTCTTTGAGTTTGAGGATGTTGTGACAGCCATATATGATGTATTACTCTGTAATTTCATGTCCATCCTCTGTGGATCGAAATCCAAGAAACTCATGGGTGAAAAGCTTGCATTCCCATGCCATTGAATCACTAGTTTCCATGACTTTGGCTTCAATCTTGGAGGAGTATTGTATCAGATTTGTGGGAGGGTTTTCCTTTGAGTTTTATGTTGTTGGGGAAGACATCTGTATTCCATATATTACCACATGTTTCATATTATTCATATTATTCTCAAAACCATATATTGTACCTTTCCTATGTCAAAGTCTAGCTAGTAATGCAATTTCCCTTAAGCAATTTCTATGAAAGTTACCCTACAAATGTTGCAGAACTTAATAAACATGATTAATGACATTCATCGATGTCTGAAACTCATTCCCATACTCTTTTCTTTAATTTGGGAGGGTCGTACTTGATTTGGAGAGCTCATTTGGCTATCACCCTTGGGGGGATCTAAGCACAATTTCCTAGTAAAATTACATTGTTTCACCTTTAACCCAAAACAAGTTTGCAGACGTCTAAAGTGTGATACAAAGTGTCCATATACCATATTGGTATGTTATAAGACTCACCATACCCTTACATTTCAAATTTGGGACGATTTGGTAAAAGTTGGAACCATCTAGAGTCATGACTAGTTAAGCTCAAATTTCGCCCAATTTATAATTTTCTCCAAAATTCCAAAAAAAGGGACATTACATACTCTACCATGCTAGAACATTTTATTACAACTCCCCCAAGGGGGTATGAACATGTGGTACAAGAAAAAATTTTAAAAAAATCCCAGAAGAAGCCTTGCTGACTTCTGAACTTTGAAGAATGAACAATGATATCTGTTCTTCTCATCTGGTTCACTTGATACCACCAACTAAGTATGACTTAGTAGATAACAGATCTCATCATCAGTAATTATTATCACTTTATTATTGGTCAAATGATCAAATTTTATTACAGATGGCAGTGATTTTGGTTCTCCTAGAGCATCGCAGTGTTCCAGGGGGTATCAGTAGTCACTTATACCATTCTCCTATGTCTACAGGATCATCCAGTGAAGTTAGTTTTCCCCAGTTCTCAGCCTGGACAAAGTTATGACGATTTTAGTATTTTTCATAGGATGTACCACTAGAAATGAACTAGAAAATTCACTGAAAAAATCGATTTGGCCTGTTGGGTCAAGGAAATGGCATGGAAACTTCTCAGATGATGTAATTTGGCTCCTCGGACAGTTCTTCGGCAGTTTTAGTCAACATTTGGTTCAAATTTTTTTTTTTTGACTTAGTCAGTGAGGACGTCCCCCAAGGGGCGCCCCTCAACTTGGCTAGAAGATGTATTGTATGGTTATATCTTATACTATGAGGTTGTAATGGGGCATAGGGTGAATTAAGCACCTACTGACCCCCTTTCATGTATTATCAAGTTGTATCTTATGTTATATTGTGTTTTCCACCTTAGGAAGGCGTCCTTGAGCAAAAGTGTGCCCCCTTTGAAGTGGTCAACTTGATCCATGTGTTGATCTTCGTATTTGTGATCTCCACTGTTGATGATTTATTAATCTCAACCGTCGGATGATAGTTCGGTAAAATGTGGACACACTCTCAAGTTATTTAAGAGAGGCGATCCCCCCCATTGTAAACCATGAGCTCTGGCACCGAAATATTGAATAAAGAGATTTTTTCTAGGATTCGACACTTGCTTCTTGTTTGATAAATGAATGAGATGATGACTGGCATTGTTATTCTTCTGCACAGAGATTAATCCGAGATAGATCTTTTACATTTTCTTACACCCATCCATTAACAGGTTGAAGGAGGCGCACTGGTGGGGGGACTCACTCTGTGTCGGCACTCGAGTTTTGTTTATCAAGGAGTGATTACTTCTTCATGATTTCTCGTTTCCTGTACTTTCTTTACATTACAAATCCCGTTCGTTTGTCTTGCTAATTGAATCTCTTTGGTTTGGTAGGTTGAAGGGGGCACTAGGGCCACTGACTGAAGCAACAATCCATCAAGATCTCACTCGAAATTCTCAATTGATCGGAAGGAAAGCATTCTTCATCATTCAGGAACTTATCAGCATGATTCAAGTACGTCTCTCAAGTGAGTTCTCTGTCCTTTGATTTTTTCATGCATTGCCCATCACTATTTTACTAAAAAACCCCTTGTTAGAAGTAGGAAAAATCACAGGATTGATTTGCACTGAGAATCTGCACATTCGGCAATCTGAGTTTTCTCGGCCATCCCGAAAAATCCCCTCTCCATCTTAGGCGTCAACATTGGACTCCATTTACCCATCTCTAGGCACTGATCCCTTAGTGAGGTAGCACCCCTCTTAGTATGGAAGCCAGTTTCCTTGTGCATTTTCTTCCAGTTTTACTAGGATTTTCTCTAATTGTTGAATCCTTCATCCAAGTCAGTGTGTGGAAAGCTTTAATTCTCCATATCAACCTTGGCCTCGGAATTGCTCATTTGTCTGTTTAAATCCCCCCAAGGTCATGGGTTTAATCATTTGAACCAACACACTAATCCTAGATTCAATCCTATTTTCTGTAAGTCGCTGTGTTATCTTACTTGAGTAACATTACCAACATCTTTAACTACCTCTACTCAAGTACTCCTTCATTTGTGGCTTATCCCTCGAATCTAGGGTCGCAAGCACTCACCTTACGTATTCTCCATCAGGGTTTGATCTGATTATTTGCTTTAGGTCTGTCCTTTCAGAACAACTCTAGGTCTCCCCCATTGCCACTTGGGCTTCTCCAGTGGCATAAAGCAAAGGAAGTCCTCACTGGCGTGGCAACCATCCATCTTTTGGGGGTTAGGGTTTTCGAGGGTCACGGCTTTGGTAGCTTGTCTCCTCCACCATCCTATACAGGAATACTCTACCGGGGAAACTATAAAATCAGTGATAGCACAACCAAACTAATAAACAAACCAAATACAAACATCCCTAAAGTCGACCCCCCCGACACACAAAGCACAATACTCCCCAAGTTTAGGCAAGTGACCAAGTTTCCATCAAGGATTTGTTCTCCACAACCTTGAATGTTAGACGAGCAAGACACTCCCTCACTCCTATGCATCCATGCCCCCCAACATAGAACACTTCTCCTTATATTTGGGCAAGTAATCAAGTTTCCATCAAGGGTTTCTTCTCCGTGACCTTGAATGTTAGATGAGCAAGGCTCCCTTGCTCCAACATGACCACTTCCCTCCCCTCCCAAGATCATACAATCACCCTCAATCCTAGCCACTCCCCATGTGGAAATTGTCTATATTGGAGATTTAATGCAAAACAAAAAAATTTACCTCTTTAACTAGGGGTTTCTCAGATTTTAACCCTGTGAATTTCAGCCTTAGGGTTGTAATGAAATAGAATATAAAACAGCAGCGAAAAAGAGACAATGTTTCACTCTCTAACAGCCCAATCTCCTCGGAAATCCAAGGGTAAAAGATACCAAAGTGTCCAGATAAGTTTTAGCCCTCTAGGGCAACCTTTTACAACAGTTATAACAGTAGTAAAAAAGCCCTTTAATTTTTTCAATTATGATATCACATCACTCAACAAAATTGTTCTTTACTTGTGTCAAATCAGCAACACATATATAGGTGTAAATTAAAATACATGAAGAACATACATGGTTGGAAATCAAATCTGCAATTTACAGAAGTTGTGGATATCTATAAGCTTCATTAATATACTCAAAATGAAGCTATTGTACATATCGTAGCCTTATCACGGGCCTAGTACAAACCCACTAGCTCTCCAAAACCCTAGCTAGGATAATTAATTAAAACCCTAACTCCATTAAGCAGCTCCAACATCCATGAATCACATAAATAGTTCTCCCAAGGCAAACCATCATCTTCTCTTCTTCTTCTTCACCAAATACATCTACGCTAAGAAACCGGATTCGCTGTTACCCCCCTTCGTGTCCCGTGGGGAACGAATCGGACACGATTCGTGTCCGACACGAAGGGGATTCGACCTTCGGTCGAATCCGAAATCAGGACACGACCTGTTCATCGAATCGGACACGATTTTTGAGCGAATCGCGATTTTCGGACACGAACCCCCCAAACAGACACGCAACGGCCCAAAAAAGACAGTCCGGTTCACTTAAAATCGACTTTTTGTGTTTTTATTTGTCATTTGGAAGGAAGCAAAGCATTGAGAGTGAGTTTTATGTGTAGGTGAAGGAGAT
>LPNX010639383.1:392988-420838 GCA_001517045.1 Pseudotsuga menziesii
CATCTACGGTTTTATCACAAAACCCAAACCTCAAACCTTCAAGGGATAAACATTAACCCTAGACTTCAAGATGCTCCAAGAAGGACATGAAACCATTGTGACTCTAAGAGAGAGAGACATCAAGTACAAATGAAGATGCAAAAGAGAGAAGTACTATGCCCCTCTTCTAGGTCACATCCCTACACAAGGGTGAATAAAATGAACACAATATGAATGTGAATGAGGACTCTCTCCTTTCTCCATATATATGAGAGGTGATGGAGGCTAACAATACAATGTGGGCTCAAGCACTTACAAGCAACCTACAATAAGCTCATGTAGACCTAAATAAGTGAAACGCTACACTCGAAGAGTACACATGTCATGCTCCAAGGTGATATCATATATAAAAAGAGTTTCAAGATGGTGTAGCTAATCAAGGTGTATCCACACCTCTCCATCCCAATCCCACACAAACTCAATCACTCATCGTAAGCCATGTACTCCACTCGACCAACTGCAACTACAAGAAGATTGTCGCAACCCAAGTGTCCCTGAGCCAACGCCAAGCATCCATCCAAGAATCCAAACTACCTGATGTACTATAGGGATTAATGCCCTTCTCCAAGAAGCACAACGCTCCTCCTCTTAAGTAGGGTGTTCTCCAAGCAAGTGAATCCCTCCATGTAGTCACACCGAAGGGCCTCCACCAAGCAAACAAGAGAACTCCAGTTCCCTAGGGAAGAATGTCAAGCAAGCACCCATCTAAGGTCAAGCAACCATTGAGTAAGATATCTCCACTTTGCAAATCCATCATGGACCATCTCCAATCCACCAATATATCTCAAACCATCTAAAGGCTAAACATACACCCCCTAATCATGGTGTAAAAACTTTCAGAGTAACACGAAAGCTAACACTCCCTCTTTACAAGGAAAGTGTTTACACCGACACCTATCAACTCCCTCTGCAACTCTAAACCTGCTACCTGCAAATATGTACCTACAACAATCTCAAAATCAACCATTGTCAGATATATAGAAATTGTCATTCATGCTATCATAGCATCTCGATCCTCCAAGGAATAATGACTACCTATGAATATGAAGGAACATAAACCTAGAACAAAAGCAACCTACCAAACTCCATCATCCTCCAAGTCAACATCAACAGACACCATGTCATAAGTTGTTTAGGACAACTATATGTTAAGATTCCATATGCTAAGCTAGATTATCAGCATTCAATTCAATTTCAGAACAAAAGCATATAGACAAGATCACTGAAAGAAACAATATCACAAGATCAACACAGATTTACCCTGGGAAAACCCTAAAGGGAAAAACCCAGCAAGAAAAGTTTCCTCAATATAGATGATCAAAAGATAAAAGATAAGACTTCAGACTTGTCCTTCTCTTCCTTGCAGATAAGACTCTCTCTCTCTCTCTCTCTTTCTCATGCGCTACAAAAGTGAGTGATTGTGTGTTTCAAATGAGGAGCACCTCCCTCTATTTATATTCTTCCGCTCACTTAACTTTTCACTCAACTAAGTCGGCCCCACTAAACTTGACTAGGCCGACTTTCCTAAGGAGACTCAAAACATCATATTGTTATATTCCGGAGGGTGCTAATGACCCGACTTACAACGGAGGGCTTTCCTCATGACTCTCTACTGACCTAAAACAATAATATCATCCTAACGGAGGAATAATAACCTCTGAAAAGTTACATCAATTAAATACATTTAGAATATTCTTTGAAGTTACAATAATTCAACACTGCCCCTTAACGAGAAGGGTATTCTACAACAACAACAACAGCAGTAGGAGAAGGAGAGAGAGCATCTTCAACATCATCAAGGTGATACATCTATAAATCATTGGAAGCTTTTTCATCATCTTTGACATATAGTCTTTATCTTCAATTTCAGCAGCAGCAACACTTTGATCATTCAGTCGACAACATCATCATTAGCATTTTAGTCTTTTTCAATCAGCAACATCATCATCAACGATACTTTGACCTTTCGATCATCATCAGCAGCAATACTTTGAGCAACATCATCAGCAATACTTTCATCTTTCGATCAACAACATCATCATCAATACTTTGATCTTTCGATCAACAACATCATCATCATCAGCAACAACCTGCAATCCACAATACGAAGACAAAAGTCTACAGATCACTTTAGGACTTAAGTCGAGGGATGATACAATCCTACCACATTCTCGAGGACCGAAGTCTCCAGATATTATTACGGGATAATCACTCCCTATCACTATAGGACTTAGGTCCAAGGATGATGCAATCCTACCACACTCTCGAGGACCGAAGTCTCTGGATACTATTACGGGATAATCACTCCCTATCACTTTAGGACTTAGGTCTAAGGATGATGCAATCCTACCACATTCTCGAGGACCGAAGTCTCCGTATACTATTACGGGATAATCACTCCCTATCACTTAAGGAATTAGGTCCAAGGATGATGCAATCCTACCACATTCTCGAGGACTGAAGTCTCCGGATACTATTACGAGATAATCACTCCCTATCACTTTAGGACTTTCGTCCAAGGATGATGCAATCCTACTTCTTTCTCGGAGACATAAGTCTACGGATCTCTTTAGGACAAATGTCCATGGATGATACAATCCCTACTGCAACATCGTTGCTCCCCCTTTCGGGGAAGGTCTTTTCGAACAACACCAAGCTTCTCTTGAAAGTATTCAAACTTTATTTGGGACAGAGGATTTGTCAACACATCAGAAACTTGTTCATCGATACTCACATACTGGAGCTTTATAGCTCCCTTTTGTATCATATCTCGAAAGTAGAAATATCGGATTTCTATGTGCTTCGATTTATCGTGGAACACTAGGTTCTCTGTCATCTTTATACAACTCTAGCTATCACATAGAATCACTGTGGTATCCAACTCCAGGTTAAATAGACCTGACATCAGCTTCTGAAGCCATATGGCTTCACAACTAGTAGAGCAAGTTGCTATGTACTCTGCTTCAGTTGTGCTAAGAACAACACTGGACTGTTTCCTGCTAAGCCATGAAATCATAGCAGACCCCAGACAATAACATCCACCTAATGTGCTTTTCCTGTCTGAGACACTTCCAGCCCAATCTGCATCTGTATAGCCATACAATCTGTAGTCATGGTTTCCATCATAGTAAAGACCAAAGTCTATAGTTCCTTTCAGATATCTCATCACATGTTTTACAGCTACCAGGTGAACACATCTAGGTTGAACTAGATACCAACTCAAGGTGTTCATAGAAAAATAAATGTCTGGTCTCGTATTTGTTAGATACATCAACGACCCAATAATCTGTCTATATCGAGTCACATCCACTAACTCTGATGATTCATCAGCCAGCAACTTCAGGTTGGTATCTATGGGTGTGGCCATGGCTTTACATTCCAACATATCAAATCTTTTCAAGATTTCCACTGCATACTTTCCCTGGTTGAGAAAGATTCCTTTCGAGTTCTGCCATACCTAGGAAATAATGCATTAACCCAAGGTCTTTCATCTCAAATTCTTCAGCGAGCTTCTTCTTGCATTCTACAATCTGTTTCTCATTCCCTGTCAGAAATAGGTCATCCACATACAATAAGAGTATGACAGGTTCATCTTCTATAACCTTGAAGTAAAGGTTAGGATAGGTTTACTCTTGGTAAAATCTAAGCTCGTCAGGAAACTATCTATTCTTCCATACCAAGCTCTAGGAGCTTGCTTTAGACCGTACAGGGCCTTCTTCAACTTGCATACATGAGTCCGTCTGTCTTCAACTTCGAATCCTTGTGGTTGTTCTATGTATACTTCTTCTTCAATCACACCATTCAGGAAGGTTGTCTTCACATCCATCTGGTGTAAGTCCCACTTCATCACGGATGCAAGTGCCATGATGGCTCTTGTTACAGTTGATTTTACCACACATGGTTGATCAGACTTTTATGGCCTTCCCTGTCCCTCTGCAGACTCTTTGGACCCCATGGACCATTTTTGTACCTTTGATGTTTCCAAGATCATCCCTAAAAACACCTATTATTTGTTGTACGTGACTTTTAATCCCTTTATCGCGTATATACGCAAATATTACCCTTAAACCCGCGTACATCGGGATGTGTGCATAAGTCCAAATATTTTTGGAGTTTTCCTTGATGTGGATCTGAGTCACTTGTCTCTTGACCTTCCATATGACTCGAGATCGCTCGGATTTGACCTTCCATTACCCCATTGAAGCACTATATAAGGAACCCCTTGGATACATTGAAGAGAAGGAATTGAAGAGCAAGAAAACTATAGTCCATTGTTGTCGTAGCTTGCTTGTACTTGAGTCTGCATCCCTTTGTCCCTTGGAGCACTTTGTGTTCTTCCCAAGCTTGCCTTTGCTTGTGAGCTTGCTATCAAGAGATGGAGGATTGAGATGGAGGACTCAGTTTCTCTGGTTCGCAGACGTGTCGACAGAGGTTGTCACTTGTGTAATCTCTGATTTTATTAATAGAAATATATTTTCCTGTCCAATGATGTGCATTTAAATGAATATTGAATCCATAGATGCGTTTAATTGCTTATGCATTATTGATTATATATGCTAGAGTAGGCCTAACACTATATTATATACCATGCTTGCCTTGTTTACTGTTGTTGAGAGTAAATTGCTAAAGCAAACGGGATTGGAAAAAGCTCAACGAGGACCTACTTCAACCATCCGGAATAAGTTATGTTTCAAGATCCTTTAGTGTTAGATGTTTTATTTCTCTTGCATATTGGGAAGGGATTGATTTCTATGGTTTCTCTGTCTGTTGTGGTACTATGTGAATGGTAGATCTTTCCTATACATGGGTGTCCTAGTTAGCTCCCTTTTGCATTTGGTACCCATGCTGTGAGTCCTCTCTCTTAGGTCTGGGAGTCCCTTTTAGCCCTGCCATGTCCTTGAGCAAGAGCTTCATACTCCTCTTGAATTTTATGCTGGCCTTTCCCCCGGGGCTCCCTTGTGTATGTCAAGTTGTAATTACATTATCATGAGTTTTGCTTGCCTTATTGAGCCTTACGCCAGCTTCCCTGACTTTGATTATCAGCCTTATAGCCCGAGCTTGTCTCATGTCTAGCCAAGCAGAGCCTTTTTATATATCTTTGCAGCTTGATACCCCATTTTTACCAGGAGGGGACTTTCCCCCGAGTGTCGTTATCCTACACATGTTTCCTTGCATTGAGCATAGGTATGTTCTGCTGCTTGGAACTAGCTTGTTTGACCCCTGACACTTGTCTCCTCCGAGATTTGTAACTATAAAGCACTTTTATTCTTTTTCACGCTTTTCAAAATATCTAAAAAGGTCCAAAAAATCAAAAAACCAAAAAGCCGGACAAAAAAAGATGTTATCTTTGGCAGCAGTCGAGTCGTGTCGCCTTCGAACAGAGCACTGTATATCACATCTGTTGGTTGGGTTAGTAGTTTGACTTTAGGAGCTGTACTCGTTTCTTTGAGTTTATCTCCACCGACTGGTTAAGCTTCCAGTCCCTATGGAGCCTCTGTTGATGCCTCCTGTGTCGCAGAGATGTCCCAGTTTTGTATATCAAGTCTATGCTACCTCCATTCAATCACCATTCGACTTTATGCTCTTGTTCGAAGGAAGTTGAAACCTGAGTCGGCCATTCCTCAATTGTCTTGACTTTGCGTGTCGGGCATTCCCGGTACTATTACTGGTTCGTGCACATCTTGTTTGAGTCCTTCCACATTATACAGCATTGTTGAGTACCTCATGTTAGTTGATGGGGGATGCCTTAATGCCCTCCTTCCAGCGGATTCCATCCCATCAACTTCAGACCATTTATTCTGGGATAGGAGTCTAGAGTCAGTTGAGTGCCTTGAGACTTACAGTCATCAGTGGTAGGTTCTCTCGCCATCGACAATTTTGGGAATACATCAATGTCCCCTGATCGATGGATTCTTCCAAGTGTTCGACCTCAACACATGTATTCGCACTTGTTAGATTGCACTCTAGTACCTTGATTCCCATTTTCATTATCGGTGGGTGATCTCGTGTCTGTTAACGGTATACATCAATGACCGGTAATCAGACAATGGACTACTATGTTCGACCCCGACACCTCTATTCACATAGTAGGACATGTACTCATAGCGGTTTGTGTAGAAGACTTTCCAGATTGGTGGCATTCCACATATGCTACCTCCTTGATCGTGCTAGTGTTCATGAGATTTCAGCTCTCGTGACTTGATTCCAGTGTATGTCAGATATCTTCAGCTTTCATGGAGATCTTGATCCTTTGTATATCTTCATCATGGAGATTTTGATATGTTATATATTGTACGTGGCAATGACCACACATGTCACATTTTGTATATCATGCCTATTCATAGCCATTGTACTCTTATGTATCCGGGACTGCTATATGTATTTGCAGTCATGTGCAGAGATTGATTATTGTACTATACTGATGGATGGTTGGTTCTTCCACCTGGTTCTTCATCACTCCACTTCTAGGATAGATTTATAATGTATTTTGGCCATCGGCCATCATGTTACCCCTCTGATCTCACACATTAGGGGGCATCTGTTACAGCTGATTTTACCACACATGGTTGATCACACTTTTATGGCCTTCCCTGTCCCTCTGCAGACGCTTTGGACCCCATGGACCATTTTTGTACCTTTGATGTTTCCAAGATCATCCCTAAAAAAACCTATTATTTGTTGTATGCGACTTTTAATCCCTTTATCGCGTATATACGCGGATATTACCCTTAAACCCGCGTACATCGGGATGTGTGCATAAGTCCAAATATTTTTGGAGTTTTCCTTGATGTGGATCCGAGTCACTTGTCTCTTGGCCTTCCATATGCCTCGAGATCGCTCGGATTTGACCTTCCATTACCCCATTGAAGCACTATATAAAGAACCCCTTGGATACATTGAAGAGGAGAAATTGAAGAGCAAGAAAACTATAGTCCATTGTTGCCGTAGCTTGCTTGTACTTGAGTCTGCATCCCTTTGTCCCTTGGAGCACTTTGTGTTCTTCCCAAGCTTGCCTTTGCTTGTGAGCTTGAAATCGAGAGATGGAGGATTGAGGTGGTGGAGGACTCAGTTTCTCCGGTTCGCAGACGTGCCGACAGAGGTTGTCACTTGTGTAATCTTTGATTTTATTAATAGAAATATATTTTCCTGTCCAATGATGTGCATTTAAATGAATATTGAATCCATGGATGCGTTTAATTGCTTATGCATTATTGATTATATATGCTAGAGTAGGCCTAACACTATATTATATAGCATACTTGCCTTGTTTACTGTTGTTGAGAGTAAATTGCTAAAGCAAGCGGGATTGGAAAAAGCTCAATGAGGACCTACTTCAACCGTCCGGAATAAGGTATGTTTCGAGATCCTTCAGTGTTAGATGTTTTATTTCTCTTGCATATTGGGAAGGGATTGATTTTTGCGGTTTCTCTGTGTGTTGTGGTACACCCTAAGCCATAGGAAGTTTCTCCGTAACAGCTCTAATCGAAGTATATCATGCTACTGTTGCAAATGTTTCTTCATAATCAATTCCCTCTTTCTGAGAGAAACCTCTAGCCACAAATCTTGCCTTATATTTCTCTATACTTCCATCAGCTGCATGTTTTATCTTGTAAATCCACTTGGAAGACACTACACTCTTGTCTTTTGATTTGGGAACTATATCCCAAACATCATTCTTCATTATTGGTTGGTATTCTTCTGTCATTGCTTCTACCCATTCTTTCTTCTGTACAGCTTCTTCATAGTTTGTAGGTTCTTGATCCACAAGATCACACATCAAAGCTATATAGCTGGAAAATGGCTTGGGCTTCTTGCTTATCCTGGTGGAGCCTTCAGGAGCTCCATATCTTTCTGGTTCTTGTATAATTTCTCTTGCCCAAGCAGGCTTTCTCTTTCATGATATCTCCATCATGGGAGGTTCTTGTGGTTCTGTCATATCATGATCTTCAGGTTTTACATCATCAGTGAGGAATGTAGCCTCTACATTTCTGGGAGGTGCATCTTCCACATATACTTCTTCATGTTGACATTTTCTGGATCTCTTGAGTCTTGAGAGCTGCTTCTTCATTGAATGTTACGTCTCTACTGATTTCCATGTGATGGAATCCAGGAATGTAAATTCTGAATGCCTTGGATACTTCACAGTATCCAACAAATATTCCCTTCTTTTCGGAAGGGTCCAACTTGGTTCTTTTCTCTTTCGGTATGTGAACATATACTGGACAACCGAATATCTTGAGGTGACTTACCTCAGGCTTCTTTCCCGTGAACATCTCTTCTGGAGTCTTGAATCCAAGGGCACTGTGAGATATTCTATTCTATACATAGACAGCAGTTCGTGCTGCTTCTACCCATAGATGCATTGGAAGATCTTGATCATATATCATTGTCTTCACTGCCTCCATGATGGTTCTGTTATTTCTTTCCGCAACACCATTTTGTTGAGAATTGTAGGGAGTAGTTAGTTCCCTCTTGATTCCAACATCTTTACAAAAGGCTTCAAATTCTTTTGAAGTATATTCTCCGCCATTGTCTGATCGGAGTGTCTTGATTCTTTTGTCTGAAAGATTCTCTATCAAGGCTTTGAATTCCTTGAATTTTTCAAACACCTCATTCTTTGCTTTCAAGAAGTATATCCATGTCTTTCTTGAATAGTCATCAATGAATGTAATATAGTATTCAAAACCACTCAAAGATGTGGAGGACATTGGACCACACACATCTGAATGAATCAATTCCAACGTACCTTTAGTTTTTGTTTCGCTCTTCGGAAATGAATTCTTGATATTCTTTCCTTTCACACATCCTTTGCAAATGCCTTCATTGTTGATCTTCAAGTCTAGTAATCCCGTCACTACTTTGTTCACATGAGGTAGTGCTTTGTAATTGATGTGGGCAAGCTTTCTATGCCACAATTCACTAGGGTTAGTGGTCTCATGAACAAGGGTTGTTTCTTGATGTCCCTTGAGTTTATACAGGCCTCCTTCTTCTTCCCCGATGACAACTGCATCTTCAATTGTCTTTCCTTTAGGCCACAAGAGTACTTGGCCATCTATGAATGCAACTCTGTATCCTTTCTTATCTAAAGCTGAGATAGAAAGTAAATTCTTCTTTAGACCTGGTACATATAAAACTTCCTTCATTTTTAGGGGATTTCCTGAATCAAGCTTGTAGCTTGCTTCACCAATACCTTTGATTGGATATTGATAGTCATCTCCTCGAGATACTTTCTAAGGAGAGTTCCTTTCTTCAAGTTTTGACAGAATTTTCTTTTGTCCCGACATGTGCTTTGAAGCACCACTATCAATAAGCCATGTCTCTTCTCCAGGTGTTACAGACCCAGAGAGTGCAGAGAATAGTACATACTCCTCGTCATCTTCTTCCCTTGCTTGCTTTCTCTGTGGTCCTTCTTCTTCTTCTTCTTCTTCATCCTCATCTTCAGCTAGATGTGCATGATGTCTTTTGTTATTGTTCCTCTTCTTGTATTCTTCTCTCTTCAAAGGACAATTTCTGGCAATGTGTCCTATCTTGTCACAATGAAAACACTGAAAGTTGGAGTAGTCCTTCCTTGGAAAACTTTCTCTTGTTCTTTGGAACCTTCTGGGAGGTTGAGACTCCTTGTGGTTTCCCCTTCTTGAAGTTGGGTTAACTCCTTCTCTTGGTATGGGTAGCTAGGGCTTGATCATCTTCCTTTAGTAGAGCTTCTCTATTGGCCACTCTAGCCTCCTCTTGAATACAGTCTTCCCATACAGTATCAAACTTCATGCTTTCCTCTCTAGCACACATCATTTGGATGTATGACTCCCAGGGTCTGGTGAGACCATTGAGAGCAGTCATAACCAACTCATCTTCATCAAGGATGTCTCCAATGGCTTCTAGTTGTTCCTTGAACTGGGAGACCCTTGTGAAATAGTCCTGGATGGATTCTCCATGACTCATCTTGGTGCTCTTCAATTGAGCTCTTAGATTCATTTTTCTGTTGATGTTTCTACCTTCATACATCCTTGCTAGGGCATCATACATTTCTTTCGGAGTCTTCTTGTATGATACTTGAGGGATCAAGTGATCCTTGATAGAATCAGCAATAATCCTTTGTGCCCTAATCAGATCCTTCCTGTGCTTCTCCTTAGCTTCAGCCTCTTCAGGTTCTGCAACTTCATCCTTGATATATTTCTCAAGATCATTCTCCTTGAGAATGAGGCCCATTCTGTATTTCCATGCTCTGTAATTCTCAGTGTTCCACCAAGTTTCCGGGACGGGGGGGCACGGGAGCGGGGAAACGCACATTGGGGACGTGCAGAGTCAACCCCAAATTTTGGGGAATTTTGGGGAGCGGGGGGGCGTCGGGGTCTTCAAATTTTAACATGGGGGGGGCATCTCTAAAATTATTAAAAAAAAATAGTAAATACATGCTAAATTGAAATTCATCATGGTGCAATCATCAATGTAAACAAGATATTCAGTTCATAATGACTATTTTAAATTTTAAATACATGCACATCTTCCATAACAACTTCGAATCATAAACATAAACAAGTAACAAGTTAACAACAAATAAATTATTAAATTTTAAATGACAAATCAATAATCATAAATCTAAATTAGTAAATCATAGACAGTCGCATAAATGATAAACTATAAACTTTAACGCTTAAGCCTTAAACACTAAACACTGAACAATAGACTAGTAAACACTGCAGTATAATATATTTGGCAAAATTTACTCAAAATAAATAGTACTAAAGAGTAAAGTACTAAATAGTCAATGAGTGATGAGTCAAAGTCTAAAGACTCAATCTGAGTTCATCAATGACAGTAAATAAAAGTTTAAAAGTTAAAACTAAAAGTATCGAAAATAAATCATGAAAAGAGTCGAGACTCAAAGTGCATCAAGGAGATAGATCCATGGACTGGTCCTCTTGATGCATATGCCGCATGAAGTCACCATCTATGGGAGTGTCACCATCTAAGTCAGAGTCACTCTCAGTCTCAACCTCAGGAGTGACCAATGGCACACCAACCAAACCGTGTTGCACCTCATCTAGTCTCTCCTCCTCATCTATCTGTGCATCATCCTCTGGATCCACATCCCATCGTGTAGCCAGTCCCATCCGATACTCTGGTGTCTTCCTATGTGAAAGACGTAGGGCACTATGAACTGCAACTAGCTTCTCTGCTCTCTTAGAGGTAAGTCTATTCCTCTTGATAGAGTGGATGAAGCTATATGTAGACCAATTCCTCTCTGCTGCAGAGGAACTAGCAATCTGTGACAATAAGCGAATAGCAAGATATTGAATCTCTGGAGCATCATCCCCATGCATCCTCCACCAACCAATGGGGTCTTCTTGGCCTAAGTCCTTAAGATCTTCTTTTGCATCATGTTTGTTGAAAGGACCATTGAGATTTGCAAAATGAACCCATTGTCTTCGAATTTTCTTTGCATCATCTTCATCATACATCTTTGTTATGGCAGCTTGAAATCCCCTCTTGATCTCTGGATCTTCAATGGGGGAAATTCTACCAGGCCTCTCAACATACCATTTTGGGTTAAGTGCATATGCTGCCATGTGCAAAGGTGTGTTCATTCGATCCCATCTACGCTGAATAATGGGTCGAATTTGGGTTGTATAGAACTCTAAGGATGGCTCTTTCTCACGAATGGCCGCCCTTAGTTGACCCAACATGCTATCAAATGTCTCATAGATTTCTCCAAGGCTAGGAGAATCTGAGTCCCCATAGTGAATAACCTCAACTATAGGGCGCAAGAAAGACACCAAATAGCTGCAATCTGCCCACCAATCATCATCCAAAACCTGAAGCCTGACCTTCTTACCCTCATTTGTCTTGGATCCAGTCCACCTGTTCCAATCCGGAGTCACAACCATGGCCTGCAATGCTGGCCGCACCTCCAACATCCTATCCAACAAGAGATAATAGCTAGCATATCTAGTGTCTGTGGGCTTCAAGAATTCCTTCCTTGAGTGAGTCCTATACATGGCTAAGGAGGTGTGGTGGTTGCAGATAAACATCTGCACATCTCTCGCAGCTAACACCAATGATGATACCCACTCAATCTTCCCAATGTCTTTCAGTGCATTATTGAGTGCATGCACACAACAAGGTGTCCAAAAAATATGCCTATATGTGTTTTGAACTAGTAACCCAGCGGATCTACACACTGCTGCCGCATCTGTCACAACCTGCACGACATTTGTAGGTCCAACCTCCTCTATAGCTTCTCGAAGAAGCTCAAATTGGAAAGCTGCATCTTTGCGCTTTCCTGAACAATCAATAGCTCTAAGAAAGAAAGGCCCCTCTTGGCATGTAACTATGGTGTTGATAAGTGGACGTTTGGAAATGTCTGTCCACCCATCCATAACAATGGAGCAACCTTTCTTCACCCATATTAGTCTCATATTTTCTTTCTGCATAGTGATATTAGACACTTGCCTGTCTAAAACAACTGTCCTCAACTTATGTTCACCTGGTGGCACATATGAAGGTCCTGATGCTGCAATTACTTGGACCATCTCCTTATAATAAGGAGAGCGACTAACATGAAATGGAATTCCATTGGCAAAAAGGAATTTGCCAATGGCATCATCTGTATCATTACGGTTCAACCTGCCATACATCCCTGAAATAGTTGGTCCTATTGCACATGAACGAGAAGAGCCCCTCTTTGAGGATGATGTCGTAGCAGGAGATGGTGGAGGCATAAGGTTGGATGCTTTAATTGAAATTCTAGATTTCCTTTTGGAATTAGAACCTCCCTCTAGGGCCTCCACATTGTGGCTAGAGAAGGTGCCCTTTGTATCCGCAACCATTTGCAACCTCAAAAGGTCAGATCTTTGTTGCATGCTTAATTTTGTGCATACATTAACTCCTTTTCCACCTATGCCCAAAAGGTGTTGCTTAATCCGACTGTAACTGCCAACCCAATGATGGCCACAGACATTGCATGTCCAATGATGTGAACCACGACCTTGCTTTGCCGTAGATTGGGGCACATATGCACCTACTTTTGTTACATATACCAAAAGTGGTTTTTTGGGATCATATGTTCCCTTGGCATATTCAGCCATTATCCTTGGTGGATTGGCACCTTGGCTGCCCACATTAACAGACCTGGATGAAGTATCTGCATCTCCACTTCCAATCTCTGCCCCACTACCAACTTGACCCTCAACATGAGTTTCAGACTCTGAATCATTGCCGTTGTTAGTGTCACTGCCACTGCCACTATTATTTTCGAAATGACTCATTTTTTATAGTTTATCAGCACCAAATTTTGGCAACCTGAAATCTCAACAGAAACTTAAAATTTTAAAAATAAAAACTAGAAGTTTTATTTTTATGAATAAACTTAAAAACAGAGCTAAAAATTCAAAGCAAAAAATTTTAAAAACAGAGCTACACACTGTCACACTCACAGGCTTCAATCTTCAAAATTGAAACTTCTGAATTCAGACCATTTAGAAACTTTTATTATTTAATGAACATTGAATATTCAATAAACTGAAAAAAAGTTATTTTATGCAACAAGTAAGGGAGTTGAAATACATGGACTTATTTGTTTTCATTTGAAATAGATACCAGATATTTTGGTTTGGTTTGAAAGAGGAGAAAAGAACAAATGCAAAGACTGGATGGACACTGGATACTAGAGCTACATAGTATATACTATATATCAATCCACTGGGAAGTTGAAACTAACTTCTGGAGCAGAGATTCATCATTCTGATAGAAATGACTGTCCTAACAAACAAATGGAAATGAACTTAACGAAACTGGTCAGGACTGTTGAATATTCTGACCAATTCTAAAATGCTCCACTGAATAATAAATATTCCAATTCCAACAATATGGAAGCTAGTTAGTAAGGTTTCAGTGGACCAAAAGACTCCAACATTATAAAAAAAAAAAATAGGGCCAAGCAATTTAATTGCTAAACATTGAACAGAGCTAAAATTTTAGAAAAACAGAGTTAAAAAATTAAAAAACAGAGTTAAATTTCAAAGGAAAAGTTGAAAATTTTAAAATTTAAAATTTAAAATACCTCCACACTACATAGTGGAGAGGAAGAGCAGTCCACGGCCCACAAAAATTGGTAAATCATGATTCGTTACCCACTAGCAGCGTCCACTCCACGGCCACCAACGTCCACTCCACGGATGAAAGTTCAGCGTCAACTCCACCAGCCACAACTACCACAGTCCACGGGCCACTATTGAAACTCCACCGAATGCTAACGGGCTAAGACTCCACCGACTGCTCAGCTCAACTCGCAGGCATTAGACTCAAGACTGTGCTCACGGGCCCTTCACGGGTGAAAGGTCGGACTATGCTCACTCACGGGCGGATGATAAATGGTGCTCCTCACGTGCCCTTCACGGGTGATACTAATAAAATCCAACGGTGCTATCACGGTGTTGACAGGCTCTCATTCATTACGGTGCTCAGCTTGGCTCTCAGGGTGCTCAGCAGCTCAGCTCAGCTCAACTCTCACAGCAGTTGAAGTTCAGAAAATGGAAAAATGGAGGCCGCGCGGGATAGTAAAAGACTAAAAGTATTATGGTCACGGTGAAAGTGAAAATAGGTTAGAAAACACGATTTAGGTTAGTATATTCTTTTTTTTTTTTAAACTAAATTTCATTTTTTGTGTTTTTTAATTAAAAAAATTTAAAAGTTTGGGGGGGGGGGCCGTGTGGGAGCCCCCCCATTTTCGGGGGGGGGGGGGCCGTGTAGAAGCCCCCCATCAAGGAACGTCAAAAAAGTGTTTTTCCCCACGTTTCTGAGAAAAGGGGGGGCTGGGAAACGTTTCCCATGGAGCCTCCCAACCCCCGAGGCATGGGGGGCGCAGGGGGCGCGCCCCCAACCCTGGGAGACGCGTCCCCGTGGAACAATGGTAATTCTCTATGCCTTCTAGTTTGTCCTCAAGCTTGGTGCTTGGGGCCATCTCGTCAGAGGATTACAAAAAATTGAAATTCTGGAAAATGAGAAATTGATCTTACCAGGAGATGCGCTTGACTGCGGCGAGTTGACTGTTGTGCTTGGTTTTTGTAGATCTCTAGTCTTCACCTTTCAAATCTGACTTGTGGGATTCTGTAGTGTTGTTTTCTAGTTCACTGGATTTCTGCAGTTTTCATGTCCAGTGTCAAACTAGGGTTTGACATTTTCGGAGATCTACCCACTCAAAAATCTCAATCTCTGGCTCAGTAGATGCGCTCTAGGAGGGTGTAACTTTCCATGCAATCAGATCTTCAAAAATCAAAAAAAAATTCCGAAACCCTAATTTCTTGTCGAGGAGAGAGGGTTTTTTCACCTTGTGAAAGTTGTCATATTCAAGTTAACTCTGATACCATGTTAAGATTCCATATGCTAAGATAGATTATCAGCATTCAATTCAATTTCAAAACAAAAGCATATAGACAGGATCACTGAAAGAAACAGTATCACAAGATCAACACAGATTTACCCTGGGAAAACCCTAAAGGGAAAAACCCAGCAAGAAAAGCTTCCTCAATATAGATGATCAAAAGATAAAAGATAAGACTTCAAACTTGTCCTTCTCCTCCTTGCAGATAAGACTCTCTCTCTCTCTCTCATGCGCTACACAAGTGAGTGATTGTGTGTTTCAAATGAGGAGTGCCTCCCTCTATTTATATTCTTCCGCTCACTTAACTTTTCACTCAACTAAGTCGGCCCCACTAAACTTTACTAGGATGAATTTCCTAGGGAGGCTCAAAACATCATATTGTTATATTCCGGAGGGTGCTAATGACCCGACTTACAATGGAGGGTTTTCCTTGTTACTCTCTACTGACCTAATACAATAATATCATCCTAACGGAGGAATAATAACATCTCTGAAAGGTTACATCAATAAAATACATTTAGAATATTCTTCGAAGTTACAATAATTCAACACTATAAAGATAATCATATTTCCATACAAGATCAAGACAAGTGGATCACATATATCAAAGGCACAAAGATAGAAATCTGCATAAGTCAACTCGTCATTCCTAAAATACCAAGCTCGTAAGCAAAAACCTATGCAAGACCATCAACAACCTATTAATATGAGAATCCCTCTCATGTATCTCAAATTCTCCAGAAACTAAAACATCAACATGAACTAGGTCAACTCCCTCGTCTTGAGAGAATCCTAAAGCAAGAGTAACATCATTGACAACTCCCTCTCTCTGAAAGAATCCATGGGCAACTCCCTTTATCTTAGAGACTTTATCAAACTTGACCTTCTGCTTTACAATACTCCCATTAATTACAAACATGAATCAATCTCAGCATCATCACCCATCAAGGTATCACGATTCACAGCTCTTCCACTATGAACTATTGGAAGGCTCATGAATAGAAGAAAATAATGCAACATGACTAATATATCTCATAGGAGGTACACTTGCCCTCACTAAAAATCTAGGCACTCCTACCTGCTCTTAATCCTCCTACAATGTCTAAGTGAGCCATCTCAATCTCATACGAGCTAGAGTAGAGGGTGAGGGCATATCTGATACTAGCCTCGCTTCATCCACCCCTGAATTTGACTCATCTTGAATCTCAAGATCAGTCTTTGGAACAACAACCTCCACATTCTCCTCAATCACTTAAGTAGAATCATGTGAACTAGAAGACCTTGTGTCCTCATCAGATATCACATCTCTACTCACCATAGTCTCTAAATATGTCAGAATATTGATTGTCTAAGTTTATAAGTAACCTTGTATCCATCAACACAAGATTCTATGACAACATCCATAATAGGTTCTAAGCCTATCTCCATGGCATCCCACCATGCATGCGTCTCCTTAAAAGCTAGAAGGCTCTTTTGGCCTACCATTGGATGATTGGAATGTACAAGTGCCATTGAATTAGCAAGTAACCTATAAAGGCCACCCTCTCACCCCTATAGCCAAATCCTTGAACTAGTTGGACTACAATCACTGATGGTGCATCAATGTCCATCAAAAACAATTCTCCATTGTACATTTTTCATACAAGAAACTGAAAGAAAAATCTTCTTCAAACTAGGAATAAATAAAACATTATTTAACACAAGAACGTCGCCTGAAGGTATCCGAAAGGAAATTGAGCCAAATCCCCTCACAAGATAAGTGGCATCATCACCAAGCTCCACGCTCATGCCTCCCTCTTGCGCCTATAATCTACTAAATAAAGACCTATCATATGTCATATGTCTCAAAGCTCCCCTATCCACAAACCATCCAACACTAGACACGGTATTAGAGGATAAGCAAGAGACCAAAGCCATATCCACCCTAGAAAATCTGCAACATGAAGACAATCCTCCACTTATCACAAGGGAAAAACACACAACAAATCAGCCCCTTCCGCAAGCCCTCTTGGGCATATCACGCGCTAAAATAAAACTATACAAGCCAATAATCACATAGATCCACCACTTATCACTAGCAACACTTGGAACAAATCAACCACCTATCGTCGGTCCTCCTAGGAATCACACATACAAAAAATACAACAATCACAACCATTAATGTAGTAGATCCCTTTTACTCTAGAGTGATCTCAGCCACAACAAGCTCTGATACCAAGTAGAGATTTATGCTATCTTAGACTTCTAAGCAAAACAGAAAATTTCACCTCTTTGACTAGAGGTTTCTCAAATTTTCATCCTATGAATTTCAGCCTTAGGGCTGTTATGAAATACAGTATAAAACAGTGGCGGAAAAGATAAAATATTTCACACTCTAGCAACCCAATCTTCTAGGCAATCCAAGAAGGAAAGATACCAAGCTGTTTAGACAAGTTTTAGCCCTCTGGGGTAATCTTATCATGCACAAACCAGATCTGAAAACTCACTTTGACAGCAGTTATAACAGCAGTAAAACAGACCTTAATTTCTTCAAATATGATATCAAATTACTCAACAAAATTGTCCTTGTTTATTTCACAACAGCAAGACATATATAATTGTAAATCACAATACATGAAGAACATACAAGGTTGGAAATAAAATCTGCAATTTATACAAGTTGTGATCAGCTGAAAACTTCATTAATATACTCAAAATAACATAGCATGGCCTTACACAAGGCTAGTATAATCCACTAGCTCTCAAAAACCCTGGCTAGGGAAAATAATGAAACCCTAGCTCAACCAAAGAACTCCAACATGCATGAATCACTCAAACAAGTCATCCAAGAAAAGACATCCTCTTCTCTTCTTCATTTTCACCAAACACACCTAAGGTTTTATCCCAAAACCCAAGCCTCAAACCACCAAGGGAAAAACCCTAACCCTAGACTGCAAAATGTTCAAAGAAGACCAAGAAACACTGGTGAATCCAAGAGAGAGAGATATCAAGTACAAATGAAGAGCCAAAAGAGAGAAGGACTAGTTCGCTCCTCTTCTAGGTCACATCTCTATATGAGAGTGAATAAGAATGAACACAATAAGAATGTGAATGAGAAGGAATCTCTCCTTCCTCTATATACATGAGAGATAAGGGAGGCCAACAATACAATATGGGCCCAAGCCCTTACAAGAAACCAATGTTCCCCCAAGTTTCCAGGATAGGGGTACGCAGTGTTACCACCTAAGTTGTACTTAGTGGTTTTTTATCAAGTAAGCCTGGTGAACCGGACAAGGATAACTTGTTCGGACTTTAGAAGACCTTTGGAAGTACTTCTGGGAAGTGCGTGTTGTACTATATCACATGTTCATACCCCATGGGGGAATTGTAATAAATGTTCTAGCATGATAGTGTCTGTAAAAGACTCGGTCTCTTAGACTTTATTTGTCAATCCGATCAGCCCAGGGTGTTTTTTCCCTTGGTTATTATGGGTTGTTGAATAAACGACTGATAATTTCCGAGGTTATTAGAGTCTATGTGTCAATGTATAAACATGCTAGGCATCATGGTCGAGTCATATGAACATGTCTAAGTCCCCCCTAGGTTTTTTTAATTTTTCAATTTTTTAGTTTTTTTTAGTGTTTTTTATTAAAATTTAATTTTTCCAAAACTTAGGCTATTTTTTAATAGTTTAATTGGAAAAATTGATTTTGTAATAAAAGTGGGCCTAATAATCAGTTTCAGTCATGTAGGTGGTCATTTTCAAGCTAAGAGCACCATGTAAACCCATGGACCCACTATTTCCTAGTTTTGAGTGATTTTCCATCACTCAGGTCAGAGAGCCCCAAAAATCAATTATTGATTATTTTAATTAATAAATTGATGAATAATGGAGCAAATCCAAAATCATAGATCAGTGGATTCTCAGCCGATTTGATTGAAATCAGTTAGATCTGAAGCAGATTGACTGGATCTAACAAATCCTTGACTGAAGGAGGTGATCAAATCAGATCCAAAGTTGATCTTCAGCAGTCTTTATGGGGAATTGCACCCTCTCTCTCTCCTCCACACGTGTGGACTCTCCTAGATGCTCTGTGGACTGATGTGTCGGTCTATGGGTTGATGTGTCAGCTCAATCAGGCCCCCAGTTGACAAGTAGGCTCAGTTCAACTTCAAATCTGCATTGATTGACTCTCCATCAGTTGATTTGATCTGTCTCCTTGGGATTTGCGCCCCCCCTGGGTTGGATCTCCTAGTTTTTGTATATATCCAAGCACAGCAGCCTCTTCCAAGCTGAGTTAGAACTGGGATTGAGGTGCTGCTGCTATTGACTGTTGTTATTGTTCATTTGAAATAAAGAGAAGCTTTGGAGGCAAGACGGTGTTGTGCCATTGTAATTTGTATGTGTGGATGATCATTGCCATTTTTTACTGAGGTAACCAGTATCTGTGTTCATAATTTGCTGATTGCTTGTGGATTCATTGCTAAGATTGATAATAAGCTTATTATAATCTTGATAGGAAAGGTGCTTTTCAATAAGTTTATTGGCCATCTCTTTCCTTTGATGCTTGTTTAGAGATCTAGATTCAGCATGTTCTATAAGCTTATATGCATGTTATTCTGAATCTCTATGTATATACTAATCGGATCTCACAAGTATTTTGACAAGTTTTTTTATTTCAACTGAGCTACAGGTTCCTAGATTGGAGAGGATGCTGATCTAGTTTGCTTCTTCACTCTCTCCAAAACCTTCCAAAGGCATAGTCCCTCGACATTCCACCTAAAAGCTCCACGGTGGATCTTCAAGGCTACTAGCATTTCTCTCCTCCTCTTCCTCCTTCAAAATCAATTCTTTTACCCGGTTACTTTGTTCACAGCTTTGATATTGTTTAGATCTATCATCTTAAAGTAAATTTAACATAGATCTATCTTCTCAAAGCCCATAATCTAGATCTTGTTCTTAAAAGGTTTCATAAGCATTCTAGATCTAGCTTTAGAGAAATCGTCCTTTTTGCATGGAATTTTAAAGAGAATTTGTAGCTTGCATGCATCAGATTTCTGTTTTCTGTTATAAAAGATAAATCTAGCAATCAGTGCACATCATATTGGCTGCCTAAAAGGCAAGCCAAGATCCCAAAGCTTGCTTTCCTTGGTTCCCTTTTTACCTTTTTTAACTACTTTTAACTTAGTTTTTTTTTGGTTAAAAGTAAGTTGACCCAAAGGTACTTGCAGAGTGTTTTTGGGCATATTTCAGTCTAATAAGCTTGCTGGTTTTTAGCAAGTATAACAGAAAAGAGGAGGAGCTGCTGTTCGAAAGTGACTTTTGGGCCTTCTGAATCCCCCCAGGGGTCTCCCTTTTTGACTGAAATCTTTAATTTTTGCACTTTGTAAGCTCTTGGTTTCAGTCTGTATAAGAATCAAGAGGCATCATATCAGTTTGCTGATATTGTAACCGCTGGTAATAAAAATAATTCTGAATAGGCTCTGTCGAGCCCATTCCCCATCCCCCCTGGGGGGATTTGCGTCTGTGTCTTTTTTTTGCTTTTCGTTCATCTTTTTTCAATCTAGCGTAGTACTAATCTGCGGGGCAGTATACTTTGATTTAAAATCAATTCCATATTCCATTTCTATTGGTTTCAAAGTAACTTTAATACTTACCCCACGAGCCTCTTTTTGAGCCGAAAGGTGAAGAAAGGTTCATGGTAATCTAATTAGAAAATTGTGGTTTACTTATCTTTTTATGTTTCATTTGCTATCATCATTTGTTTTACTAACCATAATAAAATCAACCCCTCCTTGATTCCCCGATTGCGGTCCACTTGGACCGAAAGAGGTTCCTGGAGGGTTTTCTTTTTTAATAAGAACATCCATCTCAAAATTTACTAAAATTGACAAGACTCTGGTGTGTATGCTCTGCTTGGCTGCGGTTCGTCCGATCGGTCAAGCTGTATCAAAATCACTTGAGTGACTAGTATAATTAGGATTCACTCTCCCAAATTGACAAACCATCAGGTGAAAATCCAACACCTAGATCAAACCATTACGGTGGCAAAATACCCAAAAGAAGCGGGAACTCCTGAAAAGTGACCTCGGGGCGCTGATCTCTGTCACACCCTAATGGGTGCGTTATGAACAATAGCCCCAAAGACTCCATTCAGCCCACATATTCCTTGCGGGTAGCCGTGAAGGTTTAGTTTTGGACATACTCCAAGTACTCTCGGGTATATCTGGAGTCCACCCCTTCGCCTAATTTTAATCAACTCATATTTCAAATTTAACTTAAAACGTACCAAAAGGCAATTGCAAAACATTCACTCCAAGCACATGCAAGTACATTGATTTTCTTTTGACTCCATTTTAAGGCACTAGTTATTTTCTTGCTATATGTATATATTGTGTCTCAGCATTGTGCTTTCGTGCGCTCATTTTGTATCTTGTCATCTATGGTTGTTTATGGTTAAATTTCAAACTACTAAGTAATTAGCCTTAGTAACTTAATAGGGTCTACCCCCCTTGGTTTCGTTAGGAGTTGAGCCTAAACGGAGGAGTCAAGAACAAGGTGACAGCCTTGACTCGAGACTTGCCCCCAAGGACACACCGAGTGGCTTGAAGACTTCTGCCATGTGACCCAGGTGTGTGAAAGGCGGCAACACGCAGGAGCGGGGAAACACACATTCAGGATGCATGGAGACCACCCCGAAATTTTAGGGAAATTCGACGGGATGGGGGGACGTCTCTAAAATTATAAAAATAAAATAAAATATAAAAAATAATAATTCATTTGATGTGTATCCATGATTGTGCAATGCAAATACTAAATATATTAATTTATTTTCTAGGTAGTACCAAGCAGGGATTGTAAAAAGTGAAAATAATGGAAAAACATTAAAAAAAATATTCTCAAGGGCACGGGGGGAGGAAACGTTTCGTCGGGAATCCCCAAGTCCCTGAGACGCAGGAAATGCAGAAAACGCATCCCCGCTCCTGCAGGACGCGTCCTTGTGGAACACTGCAAGAAACCTACAATAAGCTCATGTAGGCCTACACAAGTAAAGTGCTCCACTCCAAGGGTACACATGTCATGCTCCAAGGTGATGGCATACACAATACAAGCTCCAAGATGGTGTAGCTACTCAAGTGTGTCCACACCTCTCCATCCCAAGTCCACACATACTCCATTGCTCCGCCTAAGCCATATACTCCACTAGGCTAGTTGTCCCTGCAAGAACATTGTCATAACACATGCATCCCCAAGCCAACTCCAAGCCTCCATCCAAGAATTCAAGCTACCACATGCCATCTCAGGCCTGATGCCCTCCTCCAAGATGCACAACACTCCTAAGTAGGGCGTTCTCCAAGCACGTGAACCTCTCCATCTAGTCACACTAAAGTGCGTCCACCAAGCAAGCAAGAAAACTACAACACCCTAGGGAATAATGCCGAGCAAACACCCACCTGAGGTCAAGCAACCACTAAGTAAGTTGTCTCCATTGTGCAAATCCATCATGAAAATCCTCCCATGCACCAATCCATCTCTAGCCATCCAAAGGTTGAACATACACCATGTACCCCAAAACCCATAAAGAAACCCCAATCGTGGTGTGAACATTTTCAGAATAACCCGAAAGTTAGCACTCCAAAGGACATCGTTTGTCAATGCATAAGCCCTTACATAGTTATTGATGACTCCAAAGAGGAACCTGCCACTTGATCTCATTTATCCTTAACAACCAACACTAGGAGGTCTTGACATCTTCTTTGGCCCGACACCAATGTTCTTCAATTTTTATAGCACTCTACAGTGTACTCCCTATTGGGTAAACATTTATTCCCATACCTAGATGCTTAGATCTTTGTCTTTTTCTGCTTTTAGCATTGATCTAGGAGTTGCTTTCACACTCCTACTTTCTATTTTCATAGGATGTACTTTTTTAATCCCGCTAACCTACTTATGTGATCATTTGTTGGACATGAATAAAATTATCTTGTCTCATCTCAACTTTACTTCCTGGGATTTATAAAAAGAATAGTCATTGTGGACAAGGGCTTACAGGGTTCGTGAAAGCAAGGCATTGGCTTACGGGGTCCATGAAAGCAAGGCATTTTATTGCCTCCACTAAGGTTCAGTTCCCCATGTGACATGTTTGCCCCATGTGGACTAGTTGCTTTCAATAAGCAACTCGCAGGCAACAACATTAAACATGTGACATGTTCGATCCACATGGGGCAAACATGTCACATGTTTAATGTTGCTGCCTATCGGGTGCTTATAAAAAGCCATCAGTCCACATGGGGCAAACATGTCACATAGGGAACTGAACCTTAGTGGAGGCAATAAAAATGCCTTGCTTTCACCGACCCCGTAAGCCCCAATAAGCACCCCGCAGGCCACAGCATTAAACATGTGACATGTTTGCCCCATGTTGGGTCCACATGGGGCAAACATGTCACATGTTTAATGTTGCTGCCTGCGGGGTGCTTATAAAAAGCCATCGGTCCACATGGGGCAAACATGTCACATGGGGAATTGAACCTTAGTGGAGGCAATAAAAATGCCTTGCTTTCAAGCCCTCATCCACAATGATTATTCTTTGGGGGACGATTGAAATACCAGAAGCCATGATGGACCGATGCATCTCTATGAGGGGTCGACTAAAATAATAGAAGCCATCATGGTCATTAAGTTGTCCAGCAACACACTGTAAAGTGCAACAAAGTGTCCCACCTCTTAATAGGTGGTGGGTGCATGACACATAGACACGTCCTCAAGACTTTTTAAATATAGAACCGAGCAGCACTGGCAAAGAGACCCAAGAACCGAGCAGAGCAGAACCAAGTAAAGGTGGGACCGAGCAATGCAAAGGGAACCGAGCAAAGGTGGGTGGTTGTGTGTTTTCTGTCACAAGGAACCGAGTAGAGTTGTCGAGCCGTCAAGGGAGCAGCACTAGCAGAGACACACAGTCACAGAATACAAGGAAGCTCCCGTCGCTGCAGGAGGACCCAGCCACTTTCTGTGAGGGTTTTCAGTGGGGACCCAGTGTTTCTACCAGCAAAAGTAAAACTGTTCATCAACAGAAACAGGAACAGGTGTCTCTTTCCTTGCACGCAGGTGGGCTCAAGCAAGCAGAGCTTTGTTACTTTGTGAACTGCATCTGCCCACATTCGAGTCAAGTATTTATCCCTATCCCATAGTTTGTGTTTTCTTTTTCCCTACGACAATGGAAACACAGTCAGCAGCTTACATAAAATATGAGCAAGGAATCCCCGCCTCTATTGAAACAAACCATTTAGGCCAAGTGAAAATCGCATCTTCAAGCAAAATAGGGAAGTGGGTTTGGGTTAATGCCAAATAGTTCCAAGGTATTTTAAAACGTAGAGCAGCTCGTTTAAAATGGGAGCAGACAAGGAAAAAAAAGTCCCAACGTGAAAGCATCTTGGTTCTGCATAAGAAACAACCGCCCCTCTTTCAAAAAGGGGATGACAACAGAGCCAAAGGCAGAAAGGATTATACCTTATACAGCCCCACATATACACCTCTTACCTGGTCATCTGATCTATATGTGCAAGAGTTATTAAATGCCAAGAGGAGACTGGAGGCTTTGGAGGCCAAAGAACGGGAGAGAGACCTTGGAATCCATATATTAACAGCAGAAAATCAGGGTTTAGCAGAAAGCAACAAGGTTTTAAAAGATCAAGTTTTTCTGTTGCAAGAAACTCTCTCGGTAGGAAAGACGGAATGGCAAAGGATGAAGGATGCTTGGCAAAGCATGAAAGATGAGGCAGGGGAAAGCAGTGGTGGTATGAACTCTAAAACATCAGAGGAGGAGGGGAAAGCAGTTGCACAAACAAACAATCACTATCAAGGAGTGAAAGGAAGGTCCACGGAAAAAAACTGGGCAGAAGTTGTTAGCAAGTCTGCCATTAACTTAGGAGAATCAAACATACAGGTGAACACCATACAGGAAAATGAAATCAGAGAAAGACAAGTTAGAGCAGCAAACATAATTATTAAAGGAGTCAGAGATTATGGAGAAAATGAAGGTACGCTCGATCTTGCAAGGGACTTTTTGAGAGACAAGATGCTTTGTCAAGGTCGAAATTGCCAAGCGTGGAGGGTGGGAAAGCACAGTGACGAGAGAGCCACACCCATAAAAGTCACAATGTCAAGTACACATGACAAGCAAATCTTGCTAAGCAAGAAACAGCTCTTAAGAGGCTCTCGCTTTTTTCTAGAAGAAGATTTAACTATTAGGCAGCAAGAGGAAACAAGGGAAGAGATGGCAAAGGTTAGAGCAGCAAGAGATGAGGGCAAAAGGGCATGGTTGTACAAAGGGAAAGCAGTTATTGCCTTTTTGGGCCCTCGTAAAACGAAACAGCAAGGCGGTAATCAAGAAAGGTCAGCAAATTTCTTAGCAAAAAAATACAAAACAAAGACAGTATGGGGAAATAGGGGTGAGGACTCGACTTTGAGTCTGGCATGCCAAAACAAATAGCAGTCAAAATCTACTCAAGTTTCCTTAAGTTTAGTTTGTTGGAACTGTAGAGGCTATCCTTGGAGGTGGGGACCTGGGTTAGGGCCTATTGCGGAAGATAGAGACATAGTTTGTCTAGTGGAAACGCATGAACGTGAAGGGTGTAAAACACCTTTATTTGAAGTGTATTTGAAGATGGCAGTGTGGAACAAGGCAACAGAGAACGATAAGGGACACATGGGTATCATGGTCTTAGTAGGGGGGCAAAAAGGACGTCTCATTCAACTACAAAAGGAAGACTCAAATAAACAATTCATTTGGTTTAAAATATCGAAAAATGGAAATATCATCAGAATTGCAGCATGTTATTTTGCCCCGCAAGTTTCAAAAACTAACAAAGGCAGAGGGCTTAACCACAAAGATCCCTTTGCAACCCTAAAAAACGACATTGCAACGTATTCCCAACTAAGTGAAGTCCTTCTAGTGGGTGACTTCAATGCTAGGACTGCAAATGAAGAAGCTAGTATCCTCCGTGGTAAGGAAACTGCAATCCTATTTGGCTCACAGAAGAAAGTAATCATCAGTGGACAAGATTTTCAAAGGACAACAAAAGTTGCAATCTTTTTGGGGAGCAACTACTTACTCTATGTGGAACTTTTGACTTAGTCATCTGAAATGGTTTGGACAGGTGGGCGAATTAGGGAAATTTCACATGCAACACTTACAATGGTGCAAGTGTGATGGATTATGCAATTTGCTCACATGGCATGTGTGAGAAAATGGAGGAAGTTCAGATTGGGGATCAAATTTGGGATCTAAAATCTAATCACAAACCAATATATCTAAAATTCTCTTGGATCAAAAAGCAGCAGGTTGAGATAAAACCTCAATGCATTAAGCAATCACCCCCAAAGGGTAGGATTCTTTTGACACAAAAAAACCGTAATACCTTCAAGATAGCATTAGAGAGGCTTTTTAAGGAGGAGAAAACTCAATCCCAGGGCCTTCATAGCCACGAGCTAACAGATCTAATTCAAAGAGCACTTTCAAAATGCAAAAGAACAAAAAATAAGAAATCTGAAACAAATTGCTTCCCGATTAATGATTGGTATGATGAGGAATGCAAAAAAGCAAGGAGAACTTTGAAAGAATCAAATCAGAAAGAAATTAACTTCAAAGCCTACAAGCAGATTTTAAGAAAGAAAAAAGTTGATTTCATGATTTCACGAAGGGAAGAACTAATCTTCCTTGGGAAAAAGAACCCCAAGTTATTTTGGAAGGAACTTCAAACCAGAAAGACGCAAAGTGAAAACAATGTCACAACCTATCAATGGCTTGAATATGCAAACAACTTTATGAGGAAGATCCCAAGGCTGAACCCCCCCCCCTTGGTCAACACCGCTACTAAGCTTTTCACAGTGCAAGAGGTTGAGTTGGGTGTTGGAAAAGCAAAGGATTTAGTTGAACTCCAAGCAGAGTATCTAAAGTGGGGTTCGAAAACTCTTACGCCTCACATCACAAGAATTTTCAACAACATCATTCAGCAGGGCTTCCCTACAGATTGGACAACTAGCCTGGCAATACCTCTTTTCAAGAGTGGCGATGCCAATAATCCCTCCAACTACAGGATCATAATGATAAATCCCTCATTTGCAAAGCTATTCGAAAGCATGCTAGAAAACAAAATTAGCAAGTGGGCAGAAGAAAAAGGTAAGCGTGCTAAAGGACAAGCAAGTTTCAGACCCAAACACTCCACGGTTGATCACGGTATAACGTTAAGACACATCATTGAGAAAGTGTGGGAGAAAAAGGAGGAAGCCTTTTGTTGCTTTGTCGATTTCAAAAAAGCCTTTCACACAGTCCCTAAGGATAAGCTCTAGCACATAATGGAAGAACTTGGGGTTCCTATGCATCTTAGAGCAGCTGTCCATAGATTATATGAGGAGGTTAAAGTCAAAATCAGAACGTCAGTTGGTATCTG
>LPNX010639393.1:5955-21436 GCA_001517045.1 Pseudotsuga menziesii
TGTGGATGGACATATTGGACTTTTCATGCATTCCAAGGTTTCCACACAAGTATGTCATTCAAGATGGTGGAAAGGCACTTTTCCTATTATTCCAATAGTATAACTACCATGTAGCAACACATGGGCTAGCATTCATGCAATTCCTCCGGGAAAGCAACATTGTACATGAAGACATTCAAATGAGGCTCTTTTAGCTATCTCTTCACTTAGAAGAAAACCTGTCTGTCAGGAATCGGTATGAAGGTTTTCCTTGCAAAATATTTTCTTCATTCAGGCAGTTCATTGATGCATTCATCATGGATTGGGATTATGGTATCGAAGAACAAGAAAGAAAGGTCGTGATCGACAGTATCTGAGAAGAAACACTAGGAAGCATCCAGACATAAGATGATTCGAGTGAAGAAATCAAAGATGACATTCTATTTGAATTTAAACATCCCGATAATCTGACTGCCACCGAAATGGAAATAGGTATTGCTCCTCTTGATTTATGAAACTTCCCAGGATATTCAGATGAGTTACCAGAGGCATTCTGGCATGCCTTCAAGGGTGATCATGATAATGCCACACATCATGTGGAATGGTTTATGACTTTGGCTTCAGAGTATGGTATTAAAAGAAGAGGAAGATGTTTGCATGCGATCATTTTCCCTTCATCTAGGAGGAAAGGCTCTCGCTTGGTTTGTGGGCCTAGATAAAGGAACGATATCATCATTTGCAGAATTGGTGGAAAAATTATGTAGCCAGTGGGATTCATTTCAAGCATGCAAGGGACTTGTTTAGTAAGGAAACCCAAAACGAGGATCAGGTCAAAGAAGCCATTGTTCAAGGTCTAAATGATGATATCTCAAGCATGATAGATGAAGCTTCGCAAACAGATGAATATAATGACGATCCTATATATGAATATCCAGAATTCCTAGGCAAAGAAGCTGAAGAAGAGAAGGATAGGGAAAGTTCTCACTTCCAACATACAACGATTCTTTATGACATATCAGATCTCTGGTAACATAATGACAGGAATTTTGAGGACGATGGTTATTGGACATTTATGGGTCCACCTTTCTATGATTCCTTGAGACCAGGTAGCATTGTATTGATATGTTGCAGCAAGGAAGAAAAACTTGATGAAGTTAATCAAGTTGAGCCAGAATTTGACACTGTTTGGGATGAAGAGCTTTGTCTATCTTATTCAGATATAGCGGTCAAAAGTGTTTTTCCTTATTCCCAAAGAGGGATAATTTTAACCATCACTTGCTTCAAGCTCTCCTGTTCCAAATACCGGGATTACGTATTTCTTCTTCCCTATTATGACTAATAGTAGAATTAATTAGCCTAGATCCATGGTTGATAATCAAGATGATAGTGTAGACCCACCAAACACTTCCCCTTTACATGGAAATTGCTCGACATCTGTTCCTTTCTAGTGGACTAGTTCATGGTGTATTACAAAATGTTTCAGTAAGGCTCGTATTAATCCCACTAAGCCTCAAATTTCCCCAACAACATGTTCAACCCTCATGAGACGGTACCCCATGCAAGAAGTTTGTTTATTATGGTTTAAGCTATGTGTAGGTTGTGGGTGAGTTTGGCGAAAATGATACCCCTCACTTGTGGATTTTTACATATCGGTCGATGGAATCTCTATTGCACTGCCACAATTGAGGTAAAATGGGGATCATCAAAACTCAGATGTAAACCTAGTCATGTGCCCTGAATGAGTAACCAAAGTCTTGGAAAGAAGGGAGGATTGGAAGATGCTCCTTTGCAACTATGTCAATCACAGAGCTCCTTTGTGTAAGGAGTCACTGTAGGTCATGAACCATAAACCCTTGGTGTCACCCCGATTGTGATTAAAGCTAAAGGGAACTTTGTTTCTCAAAGTATCTTCATGGCCAGGGAGGTTGTTCATCCTTTTCTAAATTGGAAAGGATCAAGATTCACATTTGGCATCTCTATCAACAATCGTTCAATAAGGTCATCACCTATCCTCTTAAATGAATGCAAGACCATGGCCAAGTTACCTTGGTTCTCGACCTTGAAATTATTTAAAAAAATAATTAACACTGTTCAATACCTCTTCACTTCTCCAATAACAAAAAAATGGTGCAACAATGCTTCATTAGGCTCAACCAAATTGAAATTCTCATTGTCAAGAGAATACAATTGTATATGCTAATAGTTCTTTGCAAATGTCCATACATGTCCAAAAGGTGGAGATAGGCATGGTGTATCTATGCCAAGTCCTAAAGTATTAAGGAACCCGAAAGGGGAACCATGCACCACAAATAGGGATCCTCCTACTAATTTGGTCGCCCCATTCTATTCATTCATGACAAACTCATCACAGCAAAGAAAGGCCAAGATACAAAGTTGGTAGAGTCAGGTGAGAGAGTAGAGAGAATCACCACATATCGACTTGATGTATCCTTCCAACATCGCTATTGAATAATAACTTTATAACCCTTGCATTACCAAACTTGCTATGTCTTAATGGCATCATTTTTTAGACTGAATATTTTTGTTATTTGGCCAAGTGGCTCTATGAGGATATTTGAGATTTAAATGATTATGGCCAAGTGGCTCTATGATGTTGCATACATCAAATAATCTGCGCTTAATGAAAAATTACTTGTCTTTGGTTATGAACCAGTGCAAAGCATGGTAGCAAGTGACAACCATGTCTTCCCAATAAAATGGTTGTAACAAAAAATCAGTTTCCTAAACCTGCACTAAAAGAATGCCGAGAACAAGGAAGAACCATTGGCATATGAAATTTAGTAATTATGTTGAACTCTTCATCCATGTGAAGAAAGACAGTATTAACTACGAATGCTTGCAACAAAAAATCTACTACTGGAACAAAATCATTGTCTAAAAAAATCAATGCAGCAACCTGAACAATACACAGGAATTAAAACAACAGAGAAGTAGTATCATCAGTGAAGGCAATACAAAAAGCTCAACATTTTAAAACAATTCCCATTTAGAGCCTTCAAAAGAAGTCATGTCGTACAATAAATTTCATCATGGCAAAACAACACAAACCTACTTATTTCATGCCACAACGAAGTTCAGAAGTTTAGGTGCAACATGCCCACGTCTATAAATTCGTTGTAGAGGCTTCAATCCTTCGTGTTCTCTAATTCCTGGTAGTAGGCAATTTCACTTTCAGGATTGATCTTGTCTTATTCCATTCTCTCTCTAACAACTAATTCAATTATCTCTCTAACGAGTTAAGGCGGTCTATCTTGTGGTGCTTGAGACAAAGCATAGTGGAGAGTCAATGACACAATTGGTCATTGAACAATACACTCTTGAATTTTCTTAGGGTTGTAGTGATATCAAGAGCTTTTTCATTGTAGGAGAACATAATGCAAAATCACTTATAAGTTATGAGTGAACATCCAATCCCTAGCCTTCTTTCGGTTTTCCTCCAATAAATACTAGGCTATAGGGATGGGCCCTAAAGCATGCATAAACTTAAGGACTTAAAATTTGGGTGGTAAACATTCTTGATACCATCCATGTATATTATTTGCACATGGATAAAAGGATCGAACTTTCCTTCATATAATTTTAGAGATAAAATTTTACCTGTGTTTCCAAGGTGAATATTGACACTAAAATTTTGGGGGAAGGATGAATTTGTGTAGAGCATTGTTGGATGAACTACATCCCAAGTAATAAAGTTTTCTTTGTGGGTATCCCATCAATGAGAAAGGGTTTCCTCTAACACTACATCCAGGGCTGGAACTCATTTCTCCTTCACAATATTGAATTCCATTTCATTGAGGAAATTTTCTACATCCCCTATCCCATCATAAGCTGGGGGGGTCCCATAACTTGGGCCAATCCAATGGACACTTTCAAGTTATGCACACCTCTTGGTAGATATTATGGGCATGGCCCTTTCATTGGTATATAGGTTCCTCTAAGTCAATGTCCGCGGAATGCATACTACTCCAACTACCCCACCCATATGTTGTTGGGTTAACATACTGCTACATCTTGCTTGTCGTCAAAGTGTAATGATTATTTAGTATCTATCTTCGATTGAATCCTCCATGGGCTCAATGTATCTTGATCCTTGGTAAGGGATACTTCACCCGAAGTACATTCTAAAAAAATCAGATACCACTATAAATCCATAACTATCAAGGCGCTTTCGAACTCAATAATATTATTGGCATCGGTAATCCCCTCAGCCCACCAAATGGATTAAAAAAAACATTTTTTATGCATATTCATCACCTCTACATGAAAATTCAAGCAACCTAAAGGGGGATTCTACCTAAGCTCCAAACATACCACCAAGTGAATATCCTACAAGAACAAATCCCTTAGGCTCAAATTGTGCTACATATTCCAACTAGAGAAATAAGACAAACCAAAACTTGTTTGGTTGACTTTGGAATATATCCAACAATGACTACTAGTCTATCCACTACTTATTCCTATCTAGTCACTACTAGGAAATAAACTAGAAATAGCAAGAGTAATAGTTGATACATTATGCATTAATTATAGTATGGATTGGATGAGGACTAAGTTGGTTTCATGGTTTTAAGGTAATATTGCTTCTAGTTGGCGGGTCTCCCATCATTAATCATCTAACTTGTGGTTGCAAGTACAACTTATTTGATCTTGGTGTTCTATGGATATGTGGGATGACATACACTAGGACTTCCTTCCCTAAAATCTCTCTTCCATAACAATGAGTTGGCCATCTCTCCTCATCTCTTCAACTTTCGTGACCCTTCCAACTTACTCTTGATACTATGTTCACTACTAAGCTCTTTTTGCAACTACTCACTCATTGCCTAAATGCATTCATCTGATTCATACATTATCTATTTGTGATTGCTTCCCTCCTTAGAACTCATTCATCCCTTGTGTTGTTCTCTCCCCGTGCGTCCTTGAGAACATTAACTTTTTTTCCTCACCAAGACCATCCCCATCACCCCTAGTGCAAGATATTCACATGTCAACATCAGCCAAATGAAAAGGTATCAATCCTACCTAACCAACAACATCTTGATCCAGAGGGATTTATTTCAACAATATCCATCACACTCCCCTTCAAAACTATTCCTAGGATTTTTAAAAACACTTACAAAGTTCTGTAGGAAACTCTACAAAGTACCTATCCATGCATTTGTCAATTGGACCAATAATATAATCATCCACTCAATGGAGTGCATTGATATTTGGAGCAGCTTAGTTGATTATCAACTTCTAATTCTTTTCAAAATTTGAGGCTTCCTCTATTTTCTTCAACAACTTAAGTAGGCCTATCCAGTGTTATCGGAACCGGACCGGAATCGGCAAAACCGGCCGATCTGACCGGTTTACAGGGTTGGCCGGTCCGGTCAGCAATTTTTTTTGAAAAAACCGGATTTTTTTCTAGACCGGGTATGGAACCGGCCAGAACCAACCAAAACCGGTCAAAACCGGCCGGAACCGACCGGTCTGGACTGGGGACTCAGGAAACTCAATTTAAAAAAAAAATAAAAAAATAGACAATGTTAGTCAAACATACGATGCATTCCATCTATCCCCACTGTCTACTTTATTGACAAATGGTGCTGTGAGCGGGTCTTAATATCTTTGCCTATCGTGACCGGCATCAGTGCATTATTACTGCTTCTCTAGTGTAATGCAAGTAATATAAGTTGTTAAAAGCCTGCCATTACCCTGTGTTATAGCAGATAACCTGTAAGTGCATAGATGATTTATTCTTCTTACAAGTGGAAAGAAGAGTAGGCATGGAGCTACATTTGAAGATTGATCTGTCACTTCTCTTACCACAACTCGTTTAACAACCTTTTCCTTTGACATGCTTTCTGGCAGGGATTATTTCAAACATTTGGTGTGATTACATATTGTTTTGAATTATATTCCAACTTGGTCAGATAGTAAAGGTGAATTGCACATCTCAGATGTTTCTGTATTTTAAATTTGAAGAGATTTCTAGAAATTTTATTCCCTTTTATTGCCATCGGAATATATATATAGTGATGACTGTTGCTAAACGACCATTTCAATGTGGGGTTTCATATATAGTTTGGAACACAAAATAAAAAAGACGATGTAGTCTGTTGTATGAGTTGTACATAAAGAATGCAAAATGCTACTTCATCAAGGAAAGAAGTAGCAAGTTTTTGGGCGGTGTATAAATAATTCCCTTGAACAAAACCAGCTTGCTTTTTGGTGCAAATTAATATTTGAAAAGATACATGTGCAGCTTTAGGCCAGCAATGTTCTCTGTTGAAAACGAAGTGCTATTACTGAGAGATCTTCGTTTTCTGTATAATGTTAAAACTTAAGATATGGTTTCTTGAAGTATACATGTTTTCAAGGTTGTAAAACGAGGTCTCCCCAAAGAAACTTTCTAAAGCTTTTATGATGCATTATTATGTGGAGGGATTCTCTGGTTACTCTTTTCCTTGGACACTCTCTCTCTTTGATCTTTTTTCCTTGGTACATTGTTTCCTTCTATAAGGAGGATTCTTTTTCCGTTCAAACATTCATGTAAGATTTGATTCTTAGATGGGCATTTTTGTCTTTGGCAGATATTTAATTTAATTTTGTATGCTTTCAGAAAATATATGTATTCGTTCACGATATCCTCTATTTCTCTGGCTTTTATTTGTATTTGAGGAATTGCTTTGTTTGCATGTATTGCCAAAATTCTGTCAGGTTCATTTTCAAAACAATATCCAATTCCTCTCATGTTTTCATTTTGGACATTTGCACCCATATTTGCTATATATATGATAAACTTTGCATATTTTTGTATTAATGGTTTGGATTCATATGTATGCACATGAAATGATGAATATATATATGTTTTTTACAAAATATGAATATTTTATGTATTTTTTAGTCAGCCGGTTTTTTACTCGGTTTTTTGCCGGTTCCGGTCCAGTTTCTGGTCCGGTTCACATTTTGGGCTTCGCCGGTTCGATGACCAATCCGGTTCCGATAACATTGGGCCTATCAATTCCAGAACACCTCATAATCTTGAAAGTTCATACAAGACACATTCTCTGCACCTCTCTAACTTCCATCCTCATAGCTTCACTTCTTAAACAATAAATTTCTCAACCTAATTCCCAAACTAGTCTTGAATCATGCTCTTTAGGAACCATTCTCTCATCCTCCAAAGACCCTCTTTTGAAGCACAATCCCAATAATCGAACCATTTGTTGGTGAAAAATGGAGACCAAGGTTCTTAGATTTGTCCAAAAGAGGGTCCCCTTCTAATCTTAAGTGATGTCATTTGCAATCCCCATAAGGATAAGGTCACAACTGAAGCAATGCCAAGACTTAAGGATAAAGATGGAGTTTGCATAACAATAAAACATACTCACATGTTATCAAAAGTTAGTACAATTCTTCAATCTCTTAAAAACCCTAGTGAGGGAAAACCAAGAAAACTCTAGCCACCACCAAATATCTCCAATAAGAAAGCAACAACACAAGAAATTCCTCCTTGGATTCAACACTTGTCTCCCACAAGTGTCCAAGACATCTACTTTCCTCCTTCTCAATCATTCACCTCTAGGGAAAAAACTAGCTTCTTTGCCTCCTTACATTAAAATCTTATCCCTAAAACTAACTTGAACTTCTCCAAGAACCCTAGAACTCAATAAAAACATAAATAAAAAGATAAGATACAATGATCCTTACATAAAATAGAGAGACAGAGAGAGACTCTAGTGTGTTAATCTCCTCACATCTCAAACAAATGATGATGAATGAACAGTAAGTGAAAAGACTCTATCCTTCCTCTACTTATATGAGAGGTAAGGGAGCTTACATTGAAATCCTAACCCTAGAAATGCCTTCAACTTATCCAAGATGATATAATGAACATTACAAGAGAGCGAGAGAGAGAGAGAGAGACTAGTGTGCTAATCTCCTTGCATCTCTAACACATGATCATGAAGGAATAGTAAGTGAACAAGCTCTCTCCTTTCTCTACTTATATGGGAGGTAAGGGAGGCCAACAATATAAAGTGATCATAAAACCCTTAAAATAAACCTACCTCTAACAAGTAGGTCCACACATGTGAAGAACTATACTAAAAAAGTACACATGTCAATCTCCAAGGAGATGTTATTAACAAGCAAAGGCTTCAAAGCATGAATGCTCAATTCGATGTGTCCAATGCTCCTCCTCCATAAACCTTGAAGCCTCCAACACTCCTCCAAATAAATGTGCTTCTCAAGGTCCGCTACACCTACATGATCACTTCCTCAACCCAAGTATCCTCAAGTTAAGTACAAGCCTCCATGCAAGTAACAAAATGTGCACATGCTATATAGGGCTCATCCATGGCAGATGCCACGTAATAGTCAAAGAATCACAAGAGCTATGAACTTTCAATATCCTTATCATTGATCAATGATGAACACAATAATAACAACTATAAAATTGATATGATCTATAGGGCAATGTTTCCAAAGCTAATTAAGCAAGTGGATTATGCAGAGAGGCCAGAAGGTTATATGTTACAGATCAGAGATTAAACAAGGCAGATATAAAACTTACTACATCTAACCTAAAATAGCATACATAGATCTTGGTTCTTGTATAACATTGACAACAGATTAAACTAATACAGAAATAAAACTACCTACAAAAAGGCAGATGACGAATCAACCTCAGAAATTTTGATCCACGGAAAGCGAGAAGATTGAAAATTTTAAAGTAGTTCTATGCTAGTGAGCAAAATTGCACCCAGATGGCATAAAATGAAGCGACAACTTAATCATGTCAAACTAGACCATTGCTCAATAGCTCATAAAACACAGTTTTCTCTGCCTCTAACGTTAAAAACATGGATGCCACAAGAAATACTAAACAACAGTTGCAGATTACCATAAGAAATTTTTCTAATTAACAAAGTTTTCCCTGCCTCAGACATTAAAAACATGGATGCCACAAGAAATACTAAACAGATGTATATTACCATAAGAAATTTGTCTAATTATTCAAAAGAATAAAGCTAGGAAAAAATGAAGAAGCAAATGATTGTTCCTCAAGTTCTCCTTTATTACAACCCTCTATGAAGTAGCCAACAGTTCTATGTTTGTTGGTCATCCTATGGTTTGGCAGTAGGCTGCTCTTTTATCCAATGAAATGGCTGCAAGGTTTAAAGAAACAAGTCGATTATAATGCCTTGATCAAAATAAGCATAATTATAATCTACCAATTACTAACAGCCAAAAAGTTGAAATCCATGACATTAACATGTATTCGTAGCTAACAATTCACTTCATACATTTTTTAAACACAATGAATGGTGCTTGTGGATTTAACATGTCTTTCAATGACTGCAGGAAGCATTCAAATTTAACAAATGCATGCATACATGTTCAAGGTTGAGAACAATCCAAGTTCATAAATTTCTCTCTCAGAAAAAATCAAAATCCAATAATATCAACAAAATTAAATCTCATATCTTGAAAACAAAGATGATCACTTTTAGGTACAGAAAACTAGGTCACTTCCTTTCAATGTGGATTTAAGATATCAATATTACAAATGCATGCATACATGTTCAAGGTTGAAGGCAATCCAAGTTCATAAATTTCTCTGAGAAAAAGTCAAATCCAATAATATCAACAAAATTAAATCTCATATTGAAAACAAGAGATTCACTTTCAGATTTTCAGGTAAAGAAAGCCATGCCACTTCCATTCAATGTAGATTTAAGAAATCAATATTACGATACTTGTCTCTTCAAAGTTCAAACTAAAACATAACTGGCAAATCACTTTCCAGCTGCAGAGTCTCGAAACAACATTTGTGCTTGGCAGTTCTTTAGGAGAGCACAACCCATCCACCAACACCTCTGGGTAAACAACCAAGTGCTTGGCGGTTCTTTAGGAGAGAAACCTGACTACATGCTGTATCTTCAGCATCTTTAGTTTGCATGTTTCTCTGGCTTTTCATTTCTCAAGGCTGGTGATTCCTCACTCCAAAAATAACATCTTTTTCTTGGAGGAAACCACACAGTCTTCAGTGGGTATAAAAATCTGTCTGGTCTTTCTTTCTTTTAGCATCTGCTGCCAAGTGTTGAAATGGTTAGCCCCAACACCAACAAACACTTGGAATTGAGCTAGAAAGCCCCAAAATATCATAGTAAATTTTTTTGCAATCATTCCAAAAATCATCATCCAGAATCATACTCTCTTGCCTTGTGTTGTTTTGGATGACTATACTTTAGACCAATCATTGCTGGCAATAACAAATTGTTTCGACCAACACCTAATAACCAAAAGAAAGTATTTCATCTTACCACTTTAATCATTGCTCTGAAAAAGTAGTATGCTTTTCTAAGATCCCAAAAAAATGTTTATTACGAATCTTTGTCTGAAATATTTTTAACCATCCATGATAATAAAGCGCAACCCTCACCTAGATTTGTTTAAGGTCTTCTATTAACCCTGGCACTTTTTAGACCCTGTTGTTCCTGATATACTTTAAAATGGGGGTAAATATCCAGCCATTCATGATAATATTACACCCTGTACTCACCCAAGGGGTGCCAAAAACTACTACTAGATGACATATAGATACCTTCTTAGACTTATATTCCTCCGAGGATAGCATTTTTGGACCAGCCATGTTAGTAATTTTGTTGGTTTTTGAGGTCTCTTTGCTTTTGCAGATGATCTCTCTATTCGCAGCCTCCCTCCATACAGACTCTCCATATCCCCCCACTCATCTCTTCAACCCTAAGCAGAAGTTAAGATCATTATTAAGGATAACACCTACAAGATCTCCATCCATACTTTTTGGACTGCATTGTCTAAGCCTCTAAATACAAAGTGGGCATTCTACTTTGGGCATTTCCATTTTCTAATGGTCACATCATTCATCCTAACTACATTCACCACCATTGGTCATATGGGCATAGTTTTCCTCTTGGCCATCTTAGGTTATGTTCTCACTAGCTGGGAGTATATATTAACCATCACATGTTCAACGTGAGGAACACACTACAGGATTTTCTATTTATAGGAAAGGAAGAAGGAATATTTCACCTTTGTATGCTCAACTTATAATGAGATTGGAGGGAGATATTACTGCCATTTCAGAGACTGTAGAGGATTTTTATCTGTCTTATTCGAATATCTCGTCAAAAGTGTTTTTCCTTGTTCCCAAAGAGGTGGATAAATTTAACCATCACTTGCTACAAATCTCTCTTGTTCCAACTACTAGGATCACCTATTTCTTCCTTATTATGACTAATAGTAGAATGAATCATCCTGAAGCTATGGTAGATAATCAAGATGATAGTGCAGACCCACCAAACACTTCCCCTTTACCTAGAAGTTGCTCGAAATCTGTCCCATTCTAGTGGACTAGTTCATGGTGTATTATTAGATGTTCCAGTAAAGCTCATATTCATCCCACCAAGGCTCCAAATTCCCCAGCACCATGTTCACCCCTCATGGTATGGTATCCTGTGCAAGTAGTTTGTTTATTATGGTTTGGGCCATGTGTAGGCCTTGGGTGACTTTGGAAAAATAAATACCTCCGACTTGTGGTTTCTTAGATACAGGTTGATAAAATCTCTATTGAACTTCCACAATTGGGGTGGAATGGGGATCATCAAAACTCATATGTAAACCTAGTCATGTGCCGTGAATAAGTTATCAAAGTCTTGAAAAGAAGGGAGGGTTGGATGATGCACCTTTGTAAATATGTCAATCACAGAGCTCCTTTGGGTAAGGAGTCATTGTAGGTCATGAACCTATAAACCCTTGTTGTCACCCCAATTGTGATTAAAGCTAATGGGACCTCTGTTGCTCAAAGTATCTGCAAGGCCTGGGAGGCCTGGGAGGTTGTTCAGCATTTTCTAAATTGGAAAGGACCAAGATTCACATTGGGTATGTCTATCAACAATCGCTCAATAAGGTTATCACCTATCCTCTTAAATGAACGCAAGACTGTGGCCAAGTTACTTTGGTTCTTAGGCTTGATATTCTTAGGCCTTTTCTAAATTGGAAAGGACCAAGATTCACACTTGGCATGTCTATCAACATTCACTCAATAAGGTTATCACCTATCCTCTTAAATGAATGCAAGATTGTGGCCAAGTTACTTTGGTTCTCAGCCTTGAGATTCTTTAAAAATATAAGTGACATTGTTCAATACCTCTTCCATTCTCAATTAACAAAAAAATTGTGCAACAATGTTTCATTAGATGCAAGCAAATGGAAATTCTTATTGTGCAGAGAATACACTTGTATTTGCTAATATTTCATTGCAAATGACCATACATGCCCAAAAACTGGAGCTAGGCATGGTGCATCTATGCCAAGTCCTAGAATATTGGGGAAGGGGCACCATATATCACAAATAGGTAGCCTCCTCCTACTAACTTGGTCGCCCCTTCTATTCGTTCTTGACAAACTCATCGTAGTAAAGGAAGCCCAAGATACAAAGTTGGTAGAGTCGCGTGAGAGAGGAGAGAGCATCGCCACAACTCAATAGCCATCTAACATGACTATTAAATCATAACTTTCTAACCCTTGCACTCCCAAACTTGCTATGTATTGATGGCATTTTTTTGAGACTGAATATTTTTGTTGTTTGGCCAAGTGGCTCTATGAAGATATTTGTTTTAAATGATAAAGGCCAAGTGGCTCTATGAGGATGCATGCATCAAATCATCTTCGCTTAATGATAAATTGCCGGACTTTGGTTATGGACAGAGCATGGCAGCAAGTGACACCCATGTCTTAATGATAAATTGCCGGACTTTGGTTATGGACAGAGCATGGCAGCAAGTGACACCCATGTCTTCCCATACAATGGCTGTAACAGAAAATCAGTTTCCTATACCTGCACTAAAAGAATGCCTAGAACAAGGAAATTGACATATGCAGTCCAACGGATATGTTGAACTCTTCATCTGTGTGAAGAAAGGCTGCTATGACTATGAATGCCTGCAACAAAAATTCTACTGCTGAAACAAAATCATTGTCTAAAAAAATCAATATGACAACCTCAACCATACACGGGAATTAAAACAACAGAGGCACTACCATCAGTGAAGGCAGTAGGAAAAGCTCAATATTTTAAAACAATTCCCATTAAGAGCCTTGAAAAGAAGTCGTGCAGTATAATGAATTTCATCATGGCAGAAGAGCACAAACCTGGTCATTTCATGCCACAAAGAAGTTCAGAAGTTTAGGTGCAGCATGCCCACATCTATAAATTCGGCGCAGAGGCTTCAATCCTTGTTCTCTAATTCCTGGTAGCAGGAAATTTCACTTTCAAGATTGATCTTCTCTTTCTCCATTATCGAGAAGTGCAAAAATTTCACTCATCCTTCCATAATTTCATAATTTCGCTCATCCTGGTCGTAATTTCACTCATCCTTCTGTCAACTGTTCAGGGAGAAAAAAGCAGTGAGTTTAGGAATGGAAAAGCAAAGGGAAAAGCAGTGAGTTCAGGAACTGAAAAGCAAAGGGAAAAGCAGGGACGGAAAAGCGAAGTCGGGGAGAGAAAAGCAGTGATTTCAGGAACGGAAAAGCAAAGGGAAAAGCAATGAGTTCAAGGACGGAAAAGTGAAGACTGTTAATTCAGGAAGAAAAACGCAGTGATTTGTCCGCTGTAGAGAAAAGCAGTCGGTTCAGAGAGGAAAGAGCGCTGGTTCTGTCCCGTGAACAGAAAAGCAGTCCATTCAGAGAAGAAAGAGCGCTTTTAAATCCATTGAAAGAAAAAGCAGTCAGTTTAGAGAGAGACGCAATTTGTATAAATCTGCAACCCAGCCCACCGCCTATTCCTAACCGTTAAAAGGAAGCAGAAGTGGGAGTAGTGGCTCTGCTTGAGGGAATCGTCTATATATAATAATCTTACATAGTTTCATAGTATTTTTCGACTACTTGTATGCATGTTTGTCTGTATGTATGTCATAGGGAAGGAGGTGGAGTGCACTGCACTGCATGGAAGGCGAATTGGTTTCAAAAATCTACTATGCACTGCTTTAAAAGAACCTATGCCGAATGCTCTAAGAGAACCTCTGCTGAATGCGGTTGAGCTTCCTTCTACACAATGGAGATCCAGGATTTCACTCGTTAACAGTAAGTATCACTGATTTCTTCTTTTAATTCATGTACTAATTCATTTAAAAACCACTCTGCAAAACCCTAGATAGTATTTGCTTATATGCTGCCTCTATCCTCTATCCTCTGTGTATCACTCTTCGCCTATGTCCTATGTGTATCACTCTGCCGCCTCTAAGTTAGTAGTAATATGCGAACATGGGTCTCAGACCTGAGCTGAGTAATATGCGAACATTGGTCTCTGTGTAATATGCGAACCTGTGAACTCAAACCTGAGTAATATGCTGCCTCTATCATTCTACCGCCTCCAATTTATTCAGTAGTTATATGTTTAAGTATTTTTTTAGGGCTCGAAATATTTCTTCAAAGTCTTAGTTTACATCTTACTGAAATTGCAGCGGATGTTTGCAATATGAGACCCATACAAAAAGCCATCTGCCCGCCATCTGCCGGAAATTCCATTTGCCTGCCATATGCCGTTGTTTTTTTTCACATGTCATGAGCTTTTCTTCATGTGTTAGAGTTAATGCTTTCCGTAAATTTTGAGAAACAATATGCTTTCCGTATATATATTTTCTTTTAATATTTTGGGTATGCCAAACAGTTCGTTTATATTTTAATTATTGGTAAAGTTTGTGTAGTTTAAATTTATTTTATTTATTTATTTTTAATTCTCAAGTAGGTCCAAAGTTTATATATAAAAGTTTATATATTTTTTTTTCGAGAGTTTGTATTTCTTAATTGATTGCGAGTATTAGTTATTTTAAAGAAGTTTATTATCCTACGAAAATAAAGATGAAAATACAATTTAATTTAATTTAATTTAATTTATATATATATATAAAAAGTAGGTCCAAAGTTTATATATTTTTTTTCGAGAGTTTGTATTTCTTAATTGATTGCGAGTATTAGTTATTTTAAAGAAGTTTATTATCCTACAAAAATAAAGATGAAAATACAATTTAATTTAATTTAATTTAATTTAATATATATATATATATTGGTAATATATTTAAATGTTTTATTAATAATATTTAAAAATATATTAGAGATATGTATTTTTTAAATATATGTGTTTTATTAAATTTTTTTTTTTTTGGTGTGGAGGGGAGACAAAGGAGTAGGAGGAAAAGGATAGAGAGGAGTATTAGGAGGAGGAGGATGAGGAAGGCAAAAGGGTAAGGGCATGGGGGCTTGAGGGGAAGAGGGGGAGGGCAGGGGAGGTGTAGGAGGGGGAAGAGGAAAGAGAAGGAGATGGAATGTGGGGGAGGAGGAGCAGGGAAGGGGAAAGGAAGGCAGAGGAGAGGAACGAGGAGGAGGGGGCACAAGGAGGAGTGCAGGAAAATGGGAGGTGAAGGCGAAGGAGGGGCATGTGGTGGGGGGAGTA